>BCIT01000004.1:633632-1052308 GCA_001600035.1 Holtermanniella nyarrowii | reverse complement strand
ACCAAGTGGCATACTGCGCTCGCTCCCAGGCTAGGAACTTTTTGGCTTTCTACACAGATCCTTGAGCTCTGCTGCTTGTTGGAGAAGCCCTAAGCATGGACTGATGAAGTCAGCGTCATTGACGAAGCAGCAGTCACTTGATCGATAGCTGACTCCAGTTCGCTGGAGAGTCGCAAAGAAAGTACCTCTAAAACGCTCGGCTGTACAGTAGCTGCGAGATGGAAGTTGACGCGGGCTTGCGGTAGTTATGCGGCGCTACGAAATCAGCTGGCGCTCAGGGGCGGAATGAGTACTCACAATGTCTAGTTCTGAAGCCGTTGCCGTCGAGACCTGGAGATTTTTCGCCCTTTGTCCACGGGCATGCTTCGTGCGAAGAGTGGGAGTGTATAAGTCAAGCAGGTGCTTGAGGCTTCGTGGCTCTTCACTAGATCAATTGCTGAAGCTTGAAGCGTACACAGCTGTGAATCCTGCGTGTTTCTGCGGTAACTGTGCGGTAGCGTAGTGATCGAGGTATGGGTGTCGTCGAGGGCCATGCCTGGTCGAGGTAGCAATGTTTGCGCTCAATATCATCGCCGTTTGCGTGAGTTCACTCGTCACCACGAAAGCTTGCTAGGCGAGACAGAAGCAACAAGACCGCAGAATCTGCTGAAAAAAGTGAGCCCGTACAATTACTGTCCTGACGTAGCCAAGCACGCGGCAAGCCGGCTGTATGGTGACGCTGAGTCTCGTGCGCGTACTCACCACTGACAAAAAGAAGCGGTATACAGATGCATCCCTAGTCAAGCAGACACGTCGCCTGCTTGCCCTCACGCTGTTCTCCTTCCACCGGCGCCTTCCACTCTCTCGCCGCATCATCAAGCCCTCTCCAATACCTCAATTCCGTGGTGTGCTGTTTCGCCGCGTCCAGCGCAGGCGGCTGTTGTGACAATGCGCTTCTTAGAGCTTCTGTTGACGCCTTGATCCGTTCTGATCGTCAGCAACAAGTGAAAATGAAACGCACCATCATTCTCTTCACGCAAAGCTTCCACCTCTGCCTCTGACTGAGCCTCCTCCAAAACTTCGCGTGCTTCCAAGATGGCCATGAGCATCTCTGGATCCGACATATTGTCTGTTTCTAGCGTCGGATGATCGAATTGCTTCAACTGAACGTCAGATTCATCTTCCAAGACACTCACAATATACTGAGCACGCTTCAGATCATCGCTCAGGATGCTATACGCCTTATTAATCCTCCCACTGATCGCTTTAGCGAGCTCAAGCTGACCGCCTTGGCCCTGATAGCGATCAGGATGAAATTCTCGCTGACGCTGAAGCATCTTCAGCCTCAGGCTTTTGACATCTAGATCAAAGCCATTACACGGCAGCTCCCTCAGCTCGGCTGGGCCACTCTCCTTGCCTGCTGACAGTCCGAGGAGAGCATGGTGGCTGACGTCTTCAGGAATAGGGAGCAGTGTTGAGCAGTATGGGCATGGACTGGCGATCGGCAAGAGTGTTTTCAAGCATTGAGGGCATTGCTTGAGTGTTGTGCGTGGGGCGTTGGCAGTCGGCAAAGCTTGCTGAGCGGAAGTGCGATGAAGCGCGGATGTCGCCAATGACCTCGCGACAGGTCGTGCTGGAGAAGCAGGAGCTATACCCACCACTGCCTTTCGTGATGATGAGGCAATCGCCGTCCTTGTTAGAATCTCGAGTGTGTTTCGTGTCGCCATGGTTGGAATGTTCAACTTTTGAGCGATCGCATGACGTTGTTGGCCACCGTCAATAGGCTCGCCACTTCCTCACATCCAATTAGGCGCAGACCTCCACTCTCACTTTCCAAAAGTTGACAACTGAGCAAGCATTCAACAAGCAACAATGTCAGAACTCACCCAGCTCTTCGAGTTCCTCTCTTCATCTCATCCATCAGCTAGACATCTAGCGCTGCAAAATTTGATTGGTCACACGGCGCGCTCAAGTCCCAACAGGCACATTTTTATCCCTTCAGCTGCCGGAGGTGGTCTGGCGCCAAGTGCGAATGCGAGTGGAGACAATGCAGCCAAGATCAAGATGCTCAAGGATTTGTGCATGCTTTGCAGAGATCAGGCGGTGAGTGTGATGGAAATCAAAACTGATGTCAGCATATTGCACATGATGCCTTGTCAGCATTGGTCAACTTGGCCGACACCTTGGCTGTCGCGCAGCACCTCGTAGATGCCGAGTTCATGGTGTTTATTGTTTCTTACACTGCTGTAGGTAGCAACTTGTCTACGACTCTCACACCAGAACCCGACCTCCCCCCTTTCACCGCTGTCAGCCATGCTACTGTCCAACCTCTCCTCTCATCCCACCCTCACAGCGCTCTTTGGCAACCTCCGGATCCCTCTCACCCCTTTACCAGACTCTACACCCGACTACTACCTCCCTGCGTCGAGATCAGGCTCATCAACGGTACATGCCGACTATCGCGAGCCCGAGATGAGAGACAAGATTCACATTCCTGGCAAGCGTCAACTCGACGACCGGGACGTCGACGCCATACGTGCGCTCGTACAGGCATTCGAAGATGGCGCCACGGAGAATGTCGAATCGTCGGATTCAGAAAAGTCAAAGTTGGCCAAGCGCAAAGGTGGGGTCCACTTTCTCGCAAGTGTGTTTGCGAACATCAGTATGGTGAGTGTCAATTGCTGCATCGCTGACGAAAGCTACCTGCGACACGACCGCTGCTCCTGCACCCTTATCCCAAGTTCCCCGAGATCTCGGATCCAGAACCTACGGACGAACCGCTATTGACCAAGATTGTGCCCTACACCGAGCACGCCGATACGATCCGTCGAGGTGGTGCGTTGGGCTGCATCAAGAACTGCGCAATGGACCGTGCTTCTCATGCGTTCCTTCTCGCAACTGAAGGTGCGTCTGTTGGAGTTGATCACGCTGACAGTAAGATGACAGGGTGACGCTGCCGTCCGACACCTCGCGCAAAGTCAAGGGCGTCGACGTGTTGCCATGGGTTCTGAGTCCACTTATGGGTCCTGAGGAGATTGACATGGAGGTGCGTTGGCTACCTGTTATTTACTGACGCCAGGACATGGATCTACTGCCAACGTCTCTACAGCTGCTAGGCCCCGACAAAGTCCGAGAACGCGATACCGTTCTTCGACTAATGTGCGTTGAGATTCTGCTGCTGCTTTCATCAAGTGTGTCCCCGCCGCTCTACTCTTTCAAAGACTAACAGATCAGCATATACAGGTCGCGTTGCGTTACGAAAGCGCGGCGCGTACATTGTAGTACGCGAAGCGCACAAAGTCGAGACGGACGAAAAGATCGCAGAGGCTATTGAGCGTCTGGTCAACCTTTTGCAGGGCGAAGAAGGGAGAGATTCGAAGCGCGAGACTTTGGAGGGGTTGGTGCCTGCTGGTGAAGAGGACATGGACGTTCTGGAGGTGTAGGTAGCATACTTTTTGTAAAAATGCAATCAGCGCAGTATCTCAGCAAGCCGCAGCTGTAGCCAATGATACATAACTGCACTGAAATCACAGCTGCAGTTGAGCGAAGCCTATGGACGTCACGTGGCTTTGAAACGCGCTCCGCGATTCAATATGGAGCTGACGCGTACTTGTATTTTGCATGACCATCAAGGCACAAGCATGGACGACCCAGATCATCAGCCAGAGCCACGTCAGAGTCCAGAGCGAAAAGGTCCCCTCGCAGCCAAGATCGAGCAGCCCGCACTATTCTTCTCAGATGACTCTGACGACGAATCGCAAGCTGCCGGTCCCAGCTCGCGCTCCGAAGCCTTGTTCATCCCTGGCGAAGCGACAGCCAGTCCTCCACCATCAATCAGGGTCAAAGATGAGCAGACACCCGAAATCTTGGTCAAGGCCGAAGGCGATGTGATCATGTTGCCTTCACCACGGAAGAAACGGGCCGAGCCAGACTTTCCATCGACGAGCAACCTACCGCGCGACTTTCGACGAGGGTATATCGGCGAGTTTTGCAGTGAAGGCTGGAGTCTGTCCAAGGGAAAAGGCTATTGTTCTGCAGGAGGCAAAGTCTACTTTGAGCGTCAGAAACCCAGGGAGGCGAAAGACGCAGAGGGGTCGGCGCGGTCGGGCGTGGGCAAGTTAGTCGATGGCAAGCTCAAGTTTGGCAAAGCTACGGGCAAAGCGATTGGAGGCAAGCAGATGACGCTGGGTGCTATGGGTGTCGGCAAGAAGACGGTAAGTGCTATCGGCAATGTTGCTGACTTTAGACGAAAAAGGCGGCGCCTGCAAAGGTGGATAATGTAATTCGCTTCAAGTAGGTTCCCGCCTGCAACATTGCTGACTCTAGGAATGAACGTGGCTTTGGTGCGTAACAGTCATGATATCTGACAGCACTGATCAAACTTTTCTGCTATCTAGAGGGTGAGTGAAGTGGCAAGGTCTGACTCGCTGACACTCAGTCGGAAGATTGCCTGTAAACGACGCCAGGTTCCTCTCGCATCTGTTGGATACAGGGATCAGTACGTTTATCTTGGCTTGACGACCTGACACTGCAGTCGACCTAGACGGCCACATTATCGACTGCCCCGAAAACATGCGCACCGGCGACACCATCCTCCTATCTGTCAGAGTCTTCCTGACGCGTCAAGCTTTTCAGTCATCTGTCTCGGGCTCTGGAGAGAGGAAAGAGAAGGGCCAGTTCTGGCAGGATGAGAAAGAGACAGAGGAAGAGGAAGCTATGCGGAAGCGCAAGGACGCTCTCGGGACGCTATTTGGTAAGCTTCCTCATCAATCTCCACTCACTCCAGCTCGCATCGGAATCAAGCCTCTTCGATCCAACGCCATTGCAACGGCTCAAAAGAAAAACGGCAAGATCGTCATTAACGAAAAGTCGCTCAAGCTTTTCAAGGATGCGTCACAGGCGGTTGCAAGTCGGAGCGTCAGTCCAGTCAAACAAGGATCTCGCAAGTCTTCACCTGGATCCTCAACCGGCGGCAACGGCAAAGGAAAGGCCAAAGCCATTGTAGTTGACGATGACGACGGCAGCGGTGACGAGGCTGAAAAGCTTGATGACGAGCAGATGAATGAGCTGGAGGGAATCTACCAAAAGTGGGTCGCCATTCTACAAAGCTCATGACAGGGCACAGATGAATGATCAACAGCTTGGCGAGCTAGACCCACCAGAGACGTTCCTTTACACCCTGCGTCCATACCAGAAGCAAGCGTTGATGTAAGCCGCGTTTCAGTCACAGCTGACGCAAAGGTGGATGAATGGTCTTGAACTGGGCGATACCGTCAGAGACGAGTCTCTGCACCCGCTATGGGAAGAGTGAGTGAATAGTCGTCTTCTCTAACGTTTAGGTACGCTTTCAAGCCCGAGACAGACCCACATGGGCCAATCGTTATCGAAGACGAGGACGACGTGATAGACCCGAGCAGGCTGTTCTACTGGAATCCGTACAGTGGCGAGCTAGACTCTGTGATTCCAAAGAACAACACTCGAGCTAGAGGCGGCATTCTCGCCGACTCGATGGGTACGTCGCTCGATATGAACAGTCAAAACCTACTGACATGCCAGGGATGGGAAAGACTTGGTGCGCATTGCCTTCCTCGATACCAAGCTGATATCAGTATGCTGGCTGCTCTGATACACCTGAACCGCCAAGGAGACACTGTCGAGGAGCCAGACGCAATAGCTGCCGATGAAGATAGCGCAGCCGCCAAGCGACGCAAATTCAAGCAAATCACCCTGTCGACTCAATGGACGCCCGTCGCCAACGCAAAGAAACGCGTGTCAAATGCAAGAGCTACTCTTGTCGTTTGCCCCGTGTCATTGGCCAGTCAGTGGGAGTCTGAACTGAACAAAATGTCGGCGACTGGATCTCTGCGCAGTGTCATGTGGCACGGCAACGACCGCAAGGACATTGATCTGATTCTCGGTCAAGAGGGCAAGCAGCAAGTCGATGTTGTCATCACTTCGTACGGGACGCTTGCTAGCGAGCATGCCAAATGGATGAAAGACAAGGACAAGTCAACTTATGAGGGTGGTCGGATCTTCGATTGTGAGTTGGCGATGGAGATTACGCTGACGGCAGACGAGTTTCTTCGAGTTGTACTCGGTGCGTTGACCAGCTGCCTGGCACTGACGGTAGACGAGGCCCACAACATCAAGAACCGCACAGCACAGGCTTCGAAAGCTTGCTATGACATCAAGTCTCAGCGCCGGTGGGCTCTCTCTGGAACTCCAATCGTGAACCGTCTGGAAGATCTCTACTCTCTACTGTTAGTAATCCTCCTAGCTCGTCTGACAACAAGCCACTTCCTACAGCTAGAACCGTGGGGTCAATACTCCTTCTTCCGCACTTTTGTCACTCTACCATTCCTTGCACACGATCCCAAAGCTCTCAACGTTGTGCAGTACATCCTGGAGACGTGCTTGCTTCGACGAGAAAAGACAATGCGAGACCGTGACGGCAAGCTCATCGTGGATCTGCCAGAGAAGACTGTAAGTCGCAGTTCACTCGACGTCGCTCACTCCAGGTTACAATTGAGACTCTTGCATTCTCGCGGACAGAGAAGAAGATCTATCAGCAACTCGAAGAGCGCGCAAGACAACGCTTCATCCAGCTAGACAACGAGGGCAAGGCGACATCAAACTATACTTCCATCTTGGCAATGCTGATGAAGTGGGTGATTGATCTGTTACTGCTGACAACAGACTGCGACAGGCTGTGGACCATCCCCTTCTCGTTATGAACAAGGCTGCGGACGAAGACGACGCTGCAGCTGGCGAGGAGATGGTCGGTGGTGCTGGCGAGACCAACATCAGAGACATGATCGCCATGTTCGCTGGAGGAGCCGATAACAACAATGAGGACGTGGACTCTGCGTTTGCGATGCAGGTGCTGAAGGATCTTGGCAGCGGTGAAGAAGTTGCCGAGTGCATGATCTGCCATTCAGAGATAGACGACGAGGTCTTGCTGCCGTGCTATCACCGAGGGTGAGTCAAGTGCTAATTGTGCTGATGGCAGCTGCCGGGACTGTATCGACAACTACATTGGTCATTGCGAAGATCTCAATCAGCCTGCCCTTTGCCCAATCTGCAACAAAGGCCCCTACACCAGTGCCCAGCTCACTAGTGTTTCGCGTCGTCGCGTGCGTCGGAACCCTCTGATGGGGAGCCAGCCTGGAGACGGCACCACCCAGATCTCCCTGAAGAAGATTGACCTCGTGGCTAGCACCAAGCTCCGCGCTCTCAGCCGCAAGCTCGGCACCCTGCGGGAACAGGATCCGACAGCAAAGTCACTGGTGTTTTCCCAGTTCACGTCTTTCCTTGGTAAGCGTCAAGCGCGGCGTGACTGACCGCAGATCTCATCGAGACGACTCTGACCGCCGATGGCATCAGATGGCTGTGAGTTGCATTGCGTACAGCGTCTGATGGACAGTCGCTTTGACGGATCGATGAACCAAGCCCAACGGGCTGCAACCATCGAAGAGTTTGGCAAGCCGCAAGATGAGCCCGTTGTGCTTCTCATCTCGCTACGAGCTGGTGGTGTGGGCTTGAATTTGTGAGTGGCTTTGTGCAGCTCGGCACTGACTTCAGAACCATGGCGAACCGTGAGCTGCCACTCCACTTAGTACTAACGTAAGACGTCTTCATGATGGACTGCTGGTGGAATGAAGCCACCGAAGCGCAAGCGATCGATCGTGTGCATCGTCTAGGACAGACCAAGCCTGTGTTTGTGACGCGTTTCGTCATACGTGGGACCATTGGTGAGCTCCACTGCTCCAACATGCCAGCAGCTGACCTAGCGCAGAAAGACGCATCCTGAAAATCCGTAAGCGCCGCGGGACGCCGAAGTCGTGTGAATTGCGACGCATACTGATGGATGACAGAACGCACCAAGACTGCTCTGGTCAATGCTTCTCTGGCTGGACGTCAAGACAAGGACAAAGGCAACACCATGGCAGACATCAAGGCAATCTTTGGTTTGGACGAAGACGCAAGTGACGAGGAGGAGTTGTAGACGCGCTTCATGCAGACAAATGTGTCATATCTTGGTTACTTAAAGTATAACTGCTCGCTACGAGTGCCTTACCAAGCTCAGTCTGACAAGGTGAGTCTGAAGTGTAGGAGAATTGAACGTGGGCAATGGACGTGTCAGAATTAAGAGCAAGGTGTGGTGATCATAATGACATTCGTTTCGTGTTTTACAATAGAGTTACAATTAGACTCCCCTTTCCGTCGACGCCTCCAGCACCTTCCCTGCCATCCTACTGGCTCTCTCTAGCCTCTACTCCATCACCGTCCAGACACCCGAGTCAATAGCACTCCTCAGCTCTCGCGGTGACTTGCGCTGCCTCTTGTCTGCCCTCTCGCTTTCGTTCTCTTGCTCTGCCAGTGTGATAGCTGGCCGGGGCGTGTCGCGACGCTTGAGTGTTGGGCGCTTCGGTGAGGATGTTTGGGAAGCAGCCGGCGACGAAGGAAAGTAGCTTTGAAGTGGTGTTTGGGGAGCCGCTGACGACGAAGCCGAAGAGCTCGAGCAAGAAGAGCAAGACGACGAACGACGGTGCAGCAGCGAGGGAGGAGTGGGAGATGTGATAGGCGCAAGCTGAAAGTGCAGCGGCTGACGCGAATGGTAGGCAGAAGGGGAAGAAGAGGAAGAAGCAAAGGCCGGGTGAGGCGTACCAGGGCGTGGGTAGATCATGCTGGCAGTGAAGTGAAGTGTTTAGTTTAAGTTTGGTCGGCTTTGATTGTGAATGGGTTTGAAGCTGATGCTGAAGAAGAAATCCTCCCCTTCGCCATCGCGCAGTACTTATGCACTTCGGCGTCCGTTAGGCGGCCGAGTTTTGGCCAAGGCGGTGAGTCAGCCCCGGTCGCGCAGACCTAGGTTTACGGCATTTGGGATGTACGACGCTGGTATGCCTAATTTGCTTGAACATCTTGCTGATCAATGCTAAGTCAGCGCCTCCACAACAGAGCGTGAGACTGTACAACCATCTCCAACACAATTGATCATCGGTACATCTACATTACAACAGTGTGCACTTGTCTGCAAGGCAACTCCCTCCATATGATAATTGACTGCCTCAGCCGCCAGATCTTGTTTAAGATCGATGACTCGGCAGGAACGGGTTGCGCGTTCCGTTTCTCTCGGCAAAGCTTGGCCGAGACTTTGGAGGTATCTCGGGCATCTACCCGTCGCGGTCAGCGAGCGCAACACCGAAGTGGCAGATGCTTCGTGCCCCGAGGGAGTCTAGGCGTGCATAGCAATAGCATACTACCGACCAAGTAGTCTACCAAATGCATGCACGATCCTCGCAGGTGCTGCCGTTTTGTGCCGCGAAGAAGTCGGAGATGAAATCCGCGGCGTCAAGGCGTGCCTGTAAAGCGTGAGATTCACTCGCAAATTAACGTACCGTTCTGGAATCATGCTGCTTCCTCTCCAGCGTGCCGTGTTGACCATCAAGGTCGCTCCGACAGGCAGAGGCGGCCGAACTGATGAAAGAGACATGCGTGGACGAGCAGGCAGCACTTCTGAGAAGCGACGAGCCGGACGCGCTGCAGTGACTTGCGCGGGAATAGCAATGGGCAGTGGCCTGTAGCATACGTGTCAGATCGTGGCGAGAAGATAGACTGCTCACGATGTATCGAGTGGATGCGGCTCTTTAGCAATCCTCCTGAACGGAATGTCAATCGTCCTCAGACTGCGCGCTAGTTAGATGCGGTCGAGCAAGCAAACATACGATTGAGCAGCCGTGGCCTCGTTCCAAAGGCGCATTAGGTGCATGCCCATGACAGGTCGACCAAGACCGTAGCTGCGAACGTAAGCATCAAGCCAAAACGGCATCCTTGATGGATGCATCAAGGCGTTGTGATCATAGCCAGTAGGTGACTTACCACACGCCAACGCTGCGGAGCGCGTCTGATAGCTTGATGCTAGCAGTCATCAGCCCCTTTTCATCCGATGCTTTGTACGGCGACAAGGCAAAGTGGAGCAGCATTAGGATTTGACGAGACTCGACCGCCGTCAGGTGTCTGGGCTTGAAAGCGACGGCTTGAAATGATACGGCTGTCGGCGAGCCCACCAGGGACTGCGAAAAGACTGACGCGGTGGGTGACAATACCATGGTCATCCTGACAGTAAACCGTCTCAACTGCAAACAGTGATCAAACAGCCATCACACAAACGCAACGTTTTGCAAGCTGAAAGGACGATGTCGGATAAGCGCACAAAGGATGCGTCACGAGATAGAGCTGGCCTCACACAGAGTCCAGATTCGGATTGATGGGAAGCCAAAACTACTTGAGGCTTGCGACGAACAATGCACAGAAACAAAGTCTTGAAGAAGTAAGATCACAGAAGGCGTACCAATACAGAGCTAGCGATCTCATGCCGCTGCTGTCTCCACGGCTCCTCCCAAACTAGACACCCACTTCTTCCAGTAGCCCGTGCCATCTCCAACAGCGCTGGCTCCTCCAGCCTCTTTGATCGACCCTCCTGACCCTCCCACGATCCGCCCCTTCGATACGTGCGATGCGGGATACAATGTTTGACGGAGGAACAGGGATGCTGCTGACAGCCCTGGCATGGCAAAGCCCCAGAACATGCCTTGTAGCAGGGGCGATACGAACTGCCCGTTAGTCGCAGTGTGGATGTAGTTGTAAGACTCACATGATCCCGCAAAGTCACCCATCCGACCATCTGCCAGTTCACCATCATCTGCCGCCCCCAATGGAACACAGCGTCATCGTCCGCATTCGCTACAAGCGACTTGGACGCATCCTGCTCATCTGGTAGCCTACCGCGCTCTTCTACTCTTTGCTGCGAAGGCACTGGTGTCAAGAATGGCCGGATCGACAGCAAATATGACTTTCCCGTCAGCTTTTCATGCGCACAAATGCCAGCAGACCATCTCACCTGCTCGAATCTCAAGTCTGGCATAGGAGGAACCACCTTCTTGACTCTCTGCTTGCCCTCCCACCGAGCCTTCATCGCCGCTGCACTATCCAGATCATCAATGTCGTCTGCGGATGGCGGCTTCTCGCTCGGCTCATCCCGATGCAGCGCCTGCCCTGTTCGAGGCTTTGACAGTCCAGGGACATGCGAGGGATTTAAAGTTGTCATGTTGGTGCAGGTAACACCCCTTGCAACGAGCTCGAAGTCATGATGCTGCATCGCGACAGTTTATTTACGTCATCCGTCAAGCGAAAATGTGGCAAAGCTGGGAAAGTGTGGTTCATGCATCTATGTATCAAGCGTTAAGAAGGCCCTTCTCCTCAAGGTACTTGACAATGATCTCGACGGCGCCAGCGACGTCTACTTGGTCGGTACGAATGTGAATCTCTGGCTTGGAGGGTGCCTCGTAAGGGGCAGAGATACCTGTAAAATCTGCATCGTCAGAACTGCGCAGAAACGTAGACATCGACACTCACTGGGGATCTCTCCTTTCCGGGCCTTCTGGTACAGCCCCTTGGGATCTCTCTTCTCGACAACCTCGAGGGGCGCATCCACAAACACCTCGATGAAGGGTACAGACGGCTTGGCGTTCTCGTGCAGTGACCGAGCAAGATCACGGTCAGATTGGTAGGGAGAGATGAAAGCGGTGATGGTCAAGGAGCATGACTGAGAGAAGAGAAGCGAAACTTCGCCAATGCGACGGATCTGTTCATCAGCATAGACTCGACCAGTTTGAATGTAAGCTGACGTTCTCGACACGCGATGCCTGGTCGAAGCCAAGGTCCTGCGTCATGTCAGTACTGGACAAAAAGGAGGTTTGCCAAGTGCGCACCTTGTTGAGACCAAAGCGAATGTTGTCACCGTCAAGACGGAAAGCGTGCAGCTTTTTGGAGAGCAAGTGCTGCTCGAGAGCGGTCGCAATGGTGGACTCGTCATGTTAGCACAAGATAGTAGTTTGTAAGTGATAGCTCACCTTGCCGCTAGCACTGAGCCCTGTCAACCACACGGTAGCACCCTTTTGGCCAACGAAAGCAGCGCGCTCCTCGCCAGTAACGGCGCCTGACGCCGTCAGTGCTGCCCCACACCTCACTCTTGCACTTACCCTCATGGAAAGTAATATTAGTAGCCATTATGAGTATACTTATACTATTCTTGGTTGATGTTGAAGCACTCTGGCTCGCATCTCGACTTTTGCTGCGAATTCCAGATCATGGCGTGATGTCAGTGTCGTAAGTAGAGCCAGGCACAACATCGTGCACAAAAGTGGCATCTTAATCTAATCCTCTACATCAAGCGTCGTACTTGGCCATTACCGCGTCGTGCATAGCCTTACGAGGTGCACGCTTCCCTGTCCAAGCTTCAAACTGCCTGTAGCCTTGCTCGCACAAGATCTCGACCCCTGGAACAGCTGTCCAGCCCTGCTGCGCTTCAGCAAGCTTGAGCAACGCCGTCATCTTTGGCTTGTAAGCCATATCGATTGCCACACCACCGTGAGCAGCCGCGAAAAGTGACTTTGTGATGAGGATCCCTGAAGCAGCCTGGTCGACAGTCAAGCTGTCCCCCGGTACCGTCGACACGATCACCGAAGGTGCCTCTGGAAGTGCGTCGAGGGAATCGACCACCTCGATGCCCTCGATGCGGTACTCGCTCGGCAGCTCAGCCTTGAGCTTCTCGGCGTTGGCGCGAGTGCGGTTGAACAAGTAGATGGTGTGCACGCCGAGCTTGTGAAGCGCGTAGACAGCTGCGCGACAGGTACCACCGGCCCCAATGACGAGACCCTTGAGCTCTGAGGTAGGCGGAGTATTGCTGGGCAAGCCTTGCAGAGCGAGCTTGTGAATAGCTTGCCAGTCGGTGTTGTCGCCGTGCAGAGCGCGCTTGCCATCGCGGTTGCTCACGATGACAGTGTTGACGGCACCAATAGCCTTGGCCTCTGCAGATACGCTGTGGAGAAGGGGAATAATGTCGAGCTTGAGAGGGATGGTGACCGACGCACCACCAAAGTCGTCGTGCTCCAAAACCTCGATGGCGGCAGAATCGAATGTGCCGGTCTCGTGACGGCCATACACATGAGGCAAGCCCAGCGTCTCAAAACCGGCGTTGTGCAGAGCAGGCGAGACCGAGTGCGCAATGGGAGTGCCGAAGAGGTAAAAGTTGCGAGCAGGTAGCTGGCCGATCAAGTAACGAGCTTGCGTGATTTGCTTGGCTGTCAATTGGCCGGGCGCAGCCTTCACGGGGAGCTTGTCGTGGGTGACGGGGGTCAAGATGGGGTTGAGAATACGAGTGAGCTGACCTTCGGCGCCCATGTTGATGGCGAGCAAAGGCTTAGAGTCTGGCTGAGCAGCGTAGCCGGCAACAAAGGCAGCGAGCATGGTGTTGTCGTGTGCTGTCACGGCTTTGCCGACAATCTTGGCAACGTCACCGACCTTTGTGCAGATCGCGAGCTTCTCCTGCACCTCGTCGCTGTCCCACTTCATGTCACCCGACCAGTTGTGCCAGGAAGCAATGATAAGCGATTCGTGCTTCCTCTCAGTAACCGACGCCAGCTGCTTTTCTGGCAAAGCAACCTCCAAGTCGACGAACTCGCATGCGAGACGAAGGCCAAGACGGACAAGCTCCAAGTACTCTTCGGGCCTGTCGTCGGGTGACGCTCCACCTTGAGCCTTGGTGCGGACAGAGTAAACGATAGGTAGCGAGGTTGCCTGCCTGAGCAGCATGACCTGCGAGGCAACGTAGGCGTGCGAAGGGTTGCCATCAGCCTGTCCGTTCTCGGACAGCAAGTCGACGCGGAGCTCGATGGCATCCGACCCTTCAGAGATCTCGTCGATGATGTCCAGAGCGACAGAGACGTCTGGGAAGGTCAAAGACAAGAATGCCGTGGGGTTGGCTCGGCTGAGGTGAGGGCGATTGCTGTCTGTACCGGTCACGAACTTGAAGAAACGCGACACCTCTGCACGGAGAGCTTCGGAGCTTGGAGGTGTGAGGGAGGTTTTGTACGTGTTGTGAAAGTCGTACAGGGCGCACTCTTTGAACCACGGCTTGCGGCGCGTGAAGACCTCGGCGATTGGCTCACCCCACGCAGGGCGGGAGGTGGTATCAGCCAAAGCGTCCAAGTAGCGGCTGATGTCTTCGATAGGTCGAGTGACATGGATTACAGGACCGCCAATGGCAGCATACTCGGCGAGCGACAATCGCGCCGAGGGCGTCTCGACGACACCACCACCAAGGCTGATGACGTGACCGACCGGGTAGTCGCGAAGTAAAGCCTCGAGATGAGACGCCTCGGTCTCGCGGAAAGCCGGCCAGCCGTTGGCAGCGACAAAGTCGGTGACGTTCTTGCCAGTTTGCTCGACAAAGTAGTCGTCAGCGTCGATAAACTTCCAGCCCAAGGCAGCGGCACCAAGACCACCGATGTAGGTCTTGCCAGCACCACGCATGCCGATGACAAAGGCCGAGGCATTGGCGGGCTTGTTGGCCGCAGCAGGGCGGCCAGTGGAGGAAGCTTCGGCGTGTGGCGCTGAGAGCTCGACGCCATGAAAGTCGATGCCGATCTGACAATGAGCACAATTCAGATTTTCGAATGATCACTGACCTTGTTCTTGAGATCATCCCACCAATTGGGCCACGTCTTGGCAACGCAGCGCTTCTCATCAAGAACAGTGTCCTTGACAGTACAAGCCAACACACTGAACGCCATGGCCACACGATGATCATCGTAGCAGTGAACCTCGGCACCCGTCCTGAGCGAGTCGATAGACTGACCCGAGACAATGATTCCATCGTCAGACTCGTCGGTCTTGACACCAAATTTGGCTGCGAAGTCAGCCTAAAGCACTACACCCAGCACTCACCAAGCTCATCGCGCATCGCCTTGATACGGTTACATTCTTTGACACGCTGATTGGCGATGCCAAAGATGCGCGAGTCAAGAGGCTTGCCTTCAATCTGCCTCTCGGCGTTTGCGGGGCGCGTGGCAACAGCAGCCAAGACCGAAGCAGTCAAAAAGGCATCAGTCATGGTCTCCATATCGACGTGTCCAAGCGCCTTGAGCGTGCCAATAGGCGGACCTGTGACGGTCGTCTCGTTGGCCGTCTGGACAACAGTACAGCCCATAGGCTCAAGAATGAACCTCGCGAAGCCAGCGTCACCCTGCAAAGACGAGGTACCGATGTTGGAAATGGTACATGTCGTACCGGTGATAGCAGCGATAGCCAAGGGATAAGTCGCGCTCGAAGCGTCAGACTCGACGTTGTAGACCGCAGGGTTGACGTAAACGCCCTGCGGGATCTCATAGACGTCTTGTGGCTTGCCAGCGGCGTCGGTGACACGACGAACCTCGATGCCAAATTCGCGCATCATAGCGATAGTCATGTCGATGTAAGGCTGCGAAATGACTTGTCCACCCGTAAGCTCGAGAGTGACGGGCTGAACAGCATAAGGAGCACACAGCAAGATGGATGAGACGTATTGGCTCGAGACGGACGCAGCAAGCTGGATCCTGCCACCTTGGAGACCCTGCGCACCGATGCGAAGAGGGAGCGAGCCGGTGGACTCGAGGTACTCGACTGACGAGCCATTGGCGACGAGTGCGTCGACTAGTGGTCCGCAAGGGCGCTGCTTCATGCGGGCATTACCAGTGATAACTGTTGATGCGGCCTTGTCGTCGGAGCGAGCAATAGCGCACACGGTGGTGAGGAAACGAGCGGCTGTACCTGCGTTACCGAGGTAGAGCTGCTTGTCGGTGCTTGGTGGTGTGAGGCTACCTTTGCCGCCCTTGACAACGAGCGTCTCTCCTCCATCTTCCCAAGAGAACTCTGCGCCCTGTTGAGTCAGCTAACGATTATTAATGGCCTTGCGACTGACCTTGAGATCAACAAGAGCGTTCATCATGACGGCCGTATCATCCGAATGCAACAAGTTTTTCAATGTACATTCCCCACTCGCAAGCGCCGCCAACACAAGCGCACGGTTCGAGATACTCTTACTGCCAGGCGTCGCCATCGTCACCGGGCTGTTCCTCGGAATCCCAGGTACAACAGTTGCGCTCTCACAAAGAACCTTTCGAATCACCTCGTCTGCAACCTCCGTCGCCTTCTCCTCCAGAGTCTTTCCGATTCTTGAAAGAATGACAATCTTCTTCTTGGGGCCAGAGTTCTTCTTGTCGATCTTCATAATGTCTAAAAGCTTGTCGACTGTGATTTGAGGGTAAGCTGCGAGCTTTGTGATTTTGGGATCGGTGAGGGAGATGGGGAGGCCGTAGGCTTTGAGGCAGCGTGCGAGACGGCCGACAGCGACCTGGCCGAGGTGGCCTAGAAGTCGTGCGACTTCAGCTTCGAGAATGATGCCTACGCTGACGCATTCCCCATGAAGCATGTCAGGTGTGAGGATGGCTTCGATGGCGTGACCGATCGTATGGCCAAAGTTGACGAGGTTGCGCAGACCCGTCTCGCGTTCGTCGAGCGTCACAATGTGAGACTTGACAAAGATACTGCCCGACACGACTTTCAACAGAAGATCTTGTGCGTGCGTGCGTGAGGATTGGTGCCGGCCAATGTGGGGGTTCTCGGCTGAGGATGAAGACTGCGTGATGGCAGAAATGATCTCTTCAGCTTTGCTTTCGAGTGAAGCAAAGTCTTCTTCTACCCATATGGCGGCGGTCTGTTATCAGATTTGCGGCATGAAAGAGTTGAACTCACCTTGACGACTTCTGCCATGCCGTTTGAGAATTCACGCTGGGGCAGACTGCTGAGGAATGCAAGATCAACAAAGATGTAGGACGGCTGCCAGAAAGCACCAATCAAGTTCTTGCCGTGTGGCGTATCGACAGCTGTTTTACCACCGACGGACGAGTCGACCATGGCAAGCAGTGTGGTCGGGATTTGAACAAACTTGATGCCACGCATGCTACACTGTCAGCTCTCTAGCATTTTCCCAAGACGTACAAAGTCGCGGCGACAAAGCCAGCAAGATCTCCAATGACACCACCACCAAAAGCAAGAAGAACCGTATCTCTCGTCAAACGGTGCTCAAGCATCCAATCCTCGATGCCCTCTTTGACTCTTCTACTCTTGGCCGTCTCCCCAGGCGAGACATGATACGCCAAGAAGCGCTTCTCGAGACCCAGCTCTCTCTGAGCATCATTAAAAGCCTCACGGACTTTGTCGCCGTACAGTCGTTCAAGAGTGGTGTCGGTGATTAAGACGTAGGCCGAAGACGGTAAAGTAGTAAGGATGGTGTGAAAGATGTGGGGCAACAAATGATAGCCAACATGAATGGAATCCTTGCCCAAGATTGAAATCTTGAGCAAGTCTGCTTGTGCTGTAGAAGCCGCAGTTGTTTGCGACATTTGCTGCCTTTTGCGTTTCAACTTTTGACCTTCGTGAGCTTGTCGGCCGTGACTCGGTCGTCTTCGGGAATTCGGGAAACCGATTCGACGCACGTGCTAAGGCGATAATCCGCGGATCGACCAGCCGGAAGTCCGGTCGGGGCTTACCACCCGATCGGCTACGTGACGTCGTACCGAGTTATCAGATCAGATCACAAAAGTCTGAAACATAGGAAAGGGGTCAAAGCGTAATCAACTAGATCGGGATTATCGGGGCTCGCAATCATGGCGACGGATACAACACCATTATTACCAGTAAATCCGAGACGACAGGAATCAGGACGATCAACATCGTCTTCGTCGTCCTCGTCCTCACTGTGTTCCATCACGTCGTTGGAGATCCAACCGGCTCGGCCATTACTTGGTCAAGGTGTGGCGATTGATATTGACAATGCCAATGAATACGAGCCAAGTGTGGGATCGTATGATGATCAGGGAAGGGATGCTCGATGGGCTGTCAAGCTGTTGGCTTTGTTCACTGTATGTCACACGTGTATCGACTGATGCTGACTTATCAAGGCGTGCTTGTTGAGTTTAGGCTCCCATTAGTAAGCTCCAAACGCTTGCTGACGTTTCTGACATGACTAGCGGTTCTTATCTCCTCGGGCCTCTGAAAACCAAAATGCAGGAAGAGCTCGGGACCACAAATGCTCAATTCTCCTTGCTGATAGCGTCATTCGGGTAAGTCTCTGCCGAGGCCTACAATTCACTGACTTCAATACAGACTGAACAGTGCGTTGCAGCAATACAGCGACTCAATTCTGTGACTGATATCTAGATTCGTGGACACCACTCGTTGCGGGCGTAGTGACTGCCCGTAAAGGGACGGCGTTCGCCAGCGTGCTCGCGACTTCTCTCATTCTTTGTGGTCAGGCCATCATGCTCTTTGGTCGATGGACTCTCAGTGTACCAGCCATGGTGCGTCAAGATGACCTGTCCCGTGAGCAACACTGATTGCTAGGCTCTAGGATGCTTTGTCTTTGGCCTCGGTATCAGTCCATTAGCTGTCGCTCAAGAAGTTGGTTTATATGAATTCAGAGAAAATCCTGACGCCCAGACAATCATCTGCCGATTCTTCAGCAAACACGGTCTCGGAATCTCCTTAGCTCTAGGCCTAGTAGCAGGTAAAGGCGCCTCTTTCGTCTCCTCCATCACCTCTCTCCCACTTTCAAACTATTCTCCCTACGCCCCCTTCATAGTCTCCACCCTCCTTGCCCTACTCTCGTTTCTCGTGAATATTGTCTATCTTGTGACTTCGAGATGGCTTGCTGTGAAAGCGGGCGTCAAGCCTGAGCAGCCGGGCCGGGATGAGGTGCAGGGGAGGAGAAAGGTGAAGGTGGCGGATCTTTGTCGTCTTGGAGACACTTTTTGGATCTATATGGGGTTGAATGTGCTTTGTGGGACTATTGTATGTCCTTTGTGTTGCCTGTGATGAGAGATGGCTGATGTTGGTAGTGGTCGCCATTTCTACACTTGGCTGCGTGTGTTGATCTTCTGATAGGACGAGAAAGCTGACATGCAGCAATATTATTCAACGCCGCTTTCAGATCTCACAATCGAAAGCCGCTAATTCGGCATCCCTACTACTCGCTGGTCCAATCATCCTCTATCCTCTGGTATGCTCAATCACGAACATTTGTAACGTCGAGCTGACATGACCAAAGTGCGGACTCATCACCGACTCGCTTCAAAAACGACACAGAAGCATCGTGCATTGGCTCTTTCTACTTTCATCAGCTCTGACGCTTTTCTGCTATATTTGGCTTTCTCTGCCAACGTCTTGGACGGGTTCGCCGGTCCCGGGCGTTGCGGCTTGGGGAATCGGACATGGCTTTTCGACATTGCTGCTTGGTGTGTACGCCCTCGGCGATTAGGCCTGGCAGAAGACTGCTAATTGGCAGTGGTCGTCGTGCCGGGAATCGTACCTGTCAAGTACGTTAGCACCGCTTTGGGCGCGCACAAGTCGGTGAGTGCACGAGTATTGCATACATTTCGCTGACAGATGTCAGATTGAGATGGCCGGCTCGTACGTCTGCTATCCGATTTGATTGTGACGCTGACAGTCAAGTACCCTGTCGCAGACCCTTGCAGGCCTCTTACTCGATGTCAAGTCGAAGAAACAAGCAATGCCGGAAGACGACGGCGACATGGAGCGTCGAGCGCACGCCCCGCCACCCGACACGACATCCGTCCATCGCCTCCTACTCTTCTTCCTTGCCGCCAACGTCTTGCAAATGCTATTCGTAATCTGGCTCTGGCGAGTCGACGTTGCGAAAACACGCAAGAATGAAGCTGAATGCGCCAAGCTGCGCGAGAGGGACGAGGTGGCTGTCAGCGACGAGGACGCTGATGACCCTGAGGGGTTGCAGCCGCTGTTGGAGCGCTATCGCTCGCGGTCGATGCGGCGGTCGAGTGATGTTGGTGTGGACGTCGACATGCTGCATGGTGAAGACCTGGTCGAGGTCCTGAAGGCGACCAAGGGCATGGCGAGGTCAAGAGCTGAGAGAAGGCGCGGGAGATACTTTATGTGGGCGTACGGTGGGCTGGTAGTGTTCGTTTGGCTCGTGTTTGGCATCACGGCCATCAACAAGCTGCATCAGCCACAACGCGCCTGAACGAACAGGACTGGAGATGAAAGAGACGAATAATGATCCATGTACAACTATGCATCGCATGCAACATTCATGCCCTCAGCTTGGCCGCGCGCTTCCGGGCGTGCATCTTCTGATTGGCATCGGAAAATGGACCCTCGCTGATCTCGGAGGTATCGACAAAGCGGAAGCCAGCAGCGACACGCGTCTTCGTCTTGGAAGCAACTTCAGGCTCGTGCTCGACGGTCGGGGCGAGGTTTTCACCTGTGGCGGCGACGACTGGCGGTTCGCGGTTGAAAGGCGAAGGCTTGAAGGCGGTTTCTCCCTCCTCCCTGAACTCCCAAGCTCCACGCTCCATGCCCTCCTTGTCAGCCTCATGACCTGGCATGAGATCGCCGAGACCAAAAGCGCCACCAGCACCGACACCCTTCTCGAAGCGCTCCTCCTCTGCAATCTCGACGTGCCCAGCCGGGTGGTCGTCGCGCAACTGCTGCTCCTCTCTAGCCGACACTACATCGGGTTTCTGGTTCTTCAAAGGTGATTTGGCACCGAGCAAGGGCTCCATGCCGGCGAGGAAGGCTGTTTGAAGGGGCAGGTTCTGACTCGTCAGCGTGATTCCTAAAGGAAAGATAGAGGTGGGGTTGGAGGGATCAGAAAGCCATGCATTGTAAAACGTTGAAACCATTCACCCTTGCGGGTAGTCTTAAAGACTAATCGATTTTAGGTTTCATCAGGAGAAGAGGGGAAGGATGATAAGACGGAATGAAGCTCACCTATTGTTTGTATCGAGGTGACGAAGAGCGGAAAGATGGGAAGAGGGTAGAGGATAATCGTCAGCGCGGCTCACAAAAAGGATCGAAGATGCGTAGAGTGTCAGAAAGTGAAGAAATATATATTGGTAACCATTATGTAGTCTTACGAACGAAGGTTATGTCAAATATCGTTCATCATAGATACGCGCGATCAAAGATCGCAGATAAATGGACAGACACTCACATCGCGTTTGAGCTGCTGCTCGATGTCCTTGAGCTTGACGACCGCCTCAATTCTAGCTTTGCTGATGCCAAAAGCGGAGCTGATTTGACCGATGGTATCACCACGGTGCTTGCGCAGGTATATGAGTTCTTGCAAGTCGTTAGATAAAGGAGGCGGTGGTCGGAAAGATGGGTTGCCAGGGAAAGGCTGTACTGTCAGCAGAGCACAGTGCAATTGAGAACGACTTACGATCGATCCTCCAAGCCAAGTAGCCTTCTGTCCATTTCTGGGCTCTTTGTATTGCATTGCGACTTTAGCAAGCCACTCAGCGTACCCAGGACCGAGAGGACCCTTTTTCTTCTCATCAGCGTCCTGAGGCGCGACGTCTGATCCCTCAGTCACGCTCGCCACTGCATCCGCCTCAGCATCAACAGCCTCATCTGCCGACGCTTTTCCCGAAGCACATCGTCGCGAGACGTTATATGCGACCCGTGAAAGAAGAGGAAGACGAGATGGACCTGCTATGGCAGAGATGTTGAATACCATTGAAGATGAAAGCAGTCACCTTGAGTCTTATAGCACCCACATCAGCGCAAAGCCAGACGGGACCAGATTTGAAAGTGGCGGATCATCGGCGTTAAGGGCCAAAGTGGCGGCAAGAGCCTTGAGATGGGTAATGGCTTCATATAATGCTACGCTGGGCAGGATGCAGAGTGGATGCAGTGACGGAGAACGGAATGTGCGGATAACGATCGTACTACTCGGATACAATGTCTTCCCGCTTGGGTCTACGCAAATTAGCATGATGTTATAATCCTAAAGCAACTCACCGAAGGTCCTTGGCGTCCTTGCTGTGCTTGATTTCAGCGCCCTTGTCAAGCAGGGTCTTGGCGTCTCCTTCGAGCAAGATGCCAAGACCGTGATCTTGTGTGAGTTCCAATACGTGATCAAGAACCTGAACACGTCAACTGTACTCTCCCATAAATTATGCCACTCACAACAAAGCCGTCCTGATCAACATCAAGCTTTTTGCCAAGACCCTCGATAACATCATCTGAAGGAGAGTGCTTGATGACTTTGCAAGCTCTCTTCAAGTCTTCCAACGAAATCATTCCCTTCTCGTCCGTCTGAATGACGTTCAAGCTGGAACCGACCTTTTGGTCGTACGTCTCCAGCTGGGCGTCAATCTTCTTGATCATCGAGCGCACGCGCTTCGATAGAGCGACGGAAGAAACATCAGACTCGTCAGGTTTCTCCTTAGATTCCTGACCGATCAGCTTTGCTGACTACGAGAGATAAACTCACAGCTTCAGACAGCATATTGTCCTCCAAGAGCTGCTTGAGCTCATCGCGCTCCTTAACAATCGAAGACTTGGCAGACAAAATCGAGAGCGCTTCTGCGAGTTCGCCAAGCTGCTCCTTGTTGAGACGAGCATCGTCCTCGGTCTTCTCCGGCTCTGGTACCTCCTCCTGCAGCTGCGCTTCAGGCAACAAAGCCTTGGCCTTGGCAGCCTCTTCGTCCCGCCTGGCTTTCTCCTCGGCCTCTTTGGCCTCTTTCTTCTCCTTGAGCTCTCTGCGAGCTTCTTCCTCTTCTTGCTCCTGTTCAGCTTCATCTTCGATGAGCTCCTGTTGCTGTTGGAGCACTTCGAGCTTCTGCTTGTAGCTTGAAGCATCGCCAGAGACATCAAGCTCAGCTTCGTTGAGCTGTACATTAGCGCCGTACATCGTACTCGTGATGACTCACCAAGTTGTCGGGCAGACTGCTGAGAGTCGCCTCCAAGCTCCTCATGACACCGTCACCCTTTTGCTCAAAGTTGAAAGCACGGCTAAGGACAAGAAGGACACCCGAGATACCATTGGTGTAGTGCAGCTCAATCCACTGCTCGAGCTCCTCTCGCAGACGCGCGGGCGATACACCACTGAAGCGGATACCGCGCGATTGACAAGCTTGCTGCAATTCTTTCGTCGAAAGAGAGTCGACGCCTTCAGCGTGAATCATCTGCGCCGTCAGCCAGAATGAACAAAGGCGTCACTTACCATGTCATCAACGCGAATCTTTTCAAGTCTGCTCCGGACTTGATGCTTGAGGAAGTTATCGGTTCCAAAAGCGTTAATGTTCATGTACCGGCACATGGACACCAGCTGTGGTCGGGACAAGTTATCGAGCGTGATATCATCATGGAACAACTTGGCGACGCGGACAATGTCGGTCTGTGATGGGGACTCTCCGGTGTTGCGGACCTGAGTCTCAGCAAGTGGTTCAACAAGACAATTGTAAAAACGCACCTTGCGGAAGAACTCTTTAAATTCATCAGAGTTGACGACACCTTCAGCCTTGAGACCAGACTCGCTAACAGTCTCTTGCAAGAATTTGGCCATGTCAATGCGTACACGAAGAAGCTTGCGCTGCTTTTCATCCTATGCATGTCAGCCACTTCTTCCAATCGAACAACAACGTACAGCAGCAAACTTGTCTTCGAACGTGCTCGGCAGCATGTTGGGGAAGAGCTTGAGCGCAACGGGCAGAAGCAGCTCCATGAAGGGAATAATGAGAAAGACTGAGAACGGCACGAGACGCAGGAGATCCGTAGTAGTACGTCTCAACTGTCTTCGCTCACGACGCGTCAAGCTGCCACCGTTCAAGACCTTCAACTGCAGCCGGCCCGAGATCTTGATCTCCTTGCCTAGCAACCTCGTGCCAGCCCAGTAGTGAGCCGCTTCCTTTTTGACGGTGGCCCAGATACGCTTGCGAAGCGGGAGTTTGGCAAGCGCCTTCTTCGCTTCGTCATCTTTAGAAACCTCCTTGGTGACCTCCTTGGTGACTTCTGCGACGTCTTTCGATGGCGGTGTGGAAGATGCGAATCGTAGCTGGCTTAGACTGTGGACAGGAGTGTTGACTTGGATTCGTCTAGAGAGGAGAGATGCACCGATTGGTAAGGATGAAGAGAAAGCACGTTGTTGCAGCTTTGACAGGATCGCAGAATCTGCATATTAGCGTTAATACAATGACTTTATTACACTCACCAACTATCGCTTTTGATGAGCGCTGTACATGTCTAGACCCTCTGAGCGTCACTGAAGACGACAGACCGGCCGTGTGAACGCCGAGAGCTCTACGAGCGGGGATCATTCCGGGTTTAAGGGTTTGATTTCTGCTGTTCTAGGAGAGGTTTGTCGATTCTCAAAGCTGTAGCTATGATTCTTAGCTTCTTTACGTCTTGTGATGGTTCGTTGATGCTCCTTGCTTTACTGTTTTATTGCCCCAAAGGCTTGGAAAGATGCTGTGAAAGCGGCACCGGAGCTTCGTCACTTGCGCGGCAAACAATTTACTTGCTCCGCGACAAGACAAAGATAGAACGCACTGCTCAAGGCATCGTCGTACGCGTACACCTCACGCGCTTCTGTCCAACATGTGGGAGGTACTGCAGAACCCTCTCAACCTCTTGTTACTCGCCGTTCTACTATATTTTGTGTCTGTATTGGTGTATCCGCCATTGCCTCCGCCACGAACAGGGGACCTCCCAAGTGAGCATACAGATGGCTACAACTGGTTGCCTAGCAAGCACCCCGAGTGTCTAGTATTGAGAGACTACACGAAAAGTGAGCTGGCAAAGTTTGATGGGAGACAAAGTGGAGGTCGAATCTTGCTTGCGATTCAAGATGTCGTGAAACCGAAAGTCAAGGGCGGAGAATGGACGCGTCACAAACGTACCGTATTCGATGTCACGCGGGGCGCCCAGTTCTATGGTCCAGGTTCGTTTCACTGCTGGCATGAGATTGTGAGAGCTGAGTCCAGATGGGCCGTATGGCAATTTCGCTGGTCGAGACGCATCGCGAGGAATGGCCAAGCAGAGCTTTGATGAGGGTACGTGTGACTTCAGTAGACTTCTACGAACTACTTTGACACCTGGTAGAGATGTTGAATCCGACTGACGCCCCTCTGGACGCTCTAGAAGACTTGTCTTCCTCTGAATAGTAGGTCACGCAGTAGTCAATCCGTGCAGACTGACATCCTTTTCGCAGCGACAACATGGCTGGCTGGCACTCTCATTTCACCAACAAGTATATCGTAGTCGGCGCGCTAATAGAGCCGGAGCATACATGATATTAAACAAGACGAGCACTGCATCCCTTCAAGGTTGTGCTTTCGCACGCAAGCGTGCCTGAGTTGTTCCTGGACTGCACGCGTCTTCATGCAGCTCGACTCTAGTGTCTCATTCAAACCATAAAGCTGTCAATCCATGGCGCCCACTGTCCTCATTACAGGCTGCACAGACAATGGTCTCGGCGCAAGTCTAGCAAAAACATTCGCAGAACGAGGCTGCAAAGTCATCGCGACTCTCCGTTCACCAACAAGCCGCTGCTCCCTCGTGCACCCCAACATCACCATCCTTCCCCTCGACGTCACCTCGCAAGAATCAATAGATGAGCTACCTGGGCTGTATGTTGATATCCTGATCAATAATGCCGGTCGGACTGTCCCGGGGCCGGTACTTGATGTCGACGTTGGGCAAGCGGCGGCGGTGATGGATGCGAATGTGTTTGGTGCGGTCAGGGTTGTGAAGGCTGTTGTACCGGGCATGGTGCGAAGACGACGAGGTCTGATTGTTAATATTGGCTCTTGTGTGGCTATCATTCCTACGCCTCTCAGTGGTAAATCAAACAACCCATGCCAAAAGACTGACGTAGTAGGCGCATACGCAGCATCAAAAGCGGCTTTACACGCCTACACCGAAGTCCTCTCCGAGGAGCTCCGACCCTTCAACGTCCACACACTCCTCGTAGCGCCAGGCGCAATCACGTCCAACATCGCCACAAGCGGTCTGAAAGACTATCACGCCCCCGCAGACTCGCTTTACAAACCCTACACCAAAGCCGTCATCGATCGTATCGCCCTTTCACAGACCCTACCAGATCGTCTATCATCAGACGAAGCGGCCAAGATCATTGCTGATCGGGTTCTCGGGCGAGACGAGTCGCATTTCCCACTGTTCGGGTTCTTGGGTGTGTTGGCGCTTAGGAGATGGTGGCTGGGGCCGCAGGAGTCGACGTGGATGAAGACGGAGGGGGTACTGAGACTGGGCAAGATGGCGCATGTGCTTTACTGGCTCAATTTGCTGCTACCTCGCGCGATTGCTTTGCGCATTGTTGGGGGTCGCGTCATGAAGAAGGCATGAACGAGGCATGAATGACGGTCATCATTGTCCAATATGAGGTTTTCTGAATCGAATCCTCAAGGGAGCAAAGTATAAAGGATGTTGGTATTCCGATACTCAATCCGAAGCTTCTCCTTTATTCTGGCTCTTGTAACTTCGTGATGACTCAATGGAGGGCCTTCGCCTACATGACTGTTTAAGCCTTCGGTTTGACCTCATCCTGGCCATGCCTTTCTCCTCCTCGCTTGCGCTTGACAAGTATCGATGGGTTGCTGCTTGCTACTGTGGCGCTAAGGTAGTCTTCAACAGTGACTACGGTCGTGACTCGACGGAGTCTAATGCAATGGTCTCACGCCCAACGAATAATGACCTCTCTGGATGGCCATTGGATGATATATCAGTCTCAGCTTGGCGTCAGTGCCCAGCAGCAGTCTACGATGGCTTCACCATGGGAGGACACGTGGTCCCTGATGCGTCGAGTCCTGTTCCGACGACTCACTATGCTTTGCATTATGTATGCCCGGCAGCGAGTTGGACCGGGTCAAACAACTGCACGATTGCGAGTCTCACTCAGGTCGACGCCTTCACCAGCGTGCAAGACCTGAACGGAATCTACTGCGCCGATGCCGACAGGAATCTCAAGCTTACCACACTTTCGTGGTTGACAAGTCAAATCCGCCCATGATTCAGGCCACTTTCAACATCCAGATAGGATGAAGGGGCTGATTTTGAAGGCCTCCTTATGCATCATGTGTTTTGCGTGACGGTTGCGGCCGCCAGTGTCAAGTCGTCTCTATCAGGCTCCCTCATCAATCGTCGTAATCTGGACAGCTCAATCGCAAGCTCGCTACGCCAGTCAGCGATCCTCTCCATTATGTGACTCACCTGGCGACAGCGGTTGCTTCTCGACTCTCCTTTGCCTCTGTCTCTATTCCTTCTTTCAGTAACCTCAACTCCTCTTCGTACTTCTGCCGTATCGCTCCAGACTGAGTAGACGCATCTTGGGCCAGGGTCAAGACCTTTGTCCTCTCCGCGCTGTAGAGCGTCAGCAGTGTTCTTCTACAAGCAGCGACGTACCTTTGAGACTGTACCATCTGCACCAGAGCAAGATGTTTCGACCGCTGCCATGAGTGAGCTCCAAGCGCTCAATAGCAAAACGTACCGCCTCCTCTCTTTCCTTGCGATTCCGCTCAGTCCCGGCTTTCATCTCCTCTCGCAAAGCCTTGACCTCTCTCGCCCACTGTTCCCTCAACCCACGCATACCATCCCTCATACTCGTGCATTCGGTCTCTGCTTTCTTGGCCGATAGCTGAGAGTCGGCCAGTTGTGTCGTCATGGTCTGTATCTGCTTCTGCGTTGACTTTTCATAGGTCTTGCGTGTTGACAGTTGTAGTTGGAGTTCTGATTCTGCTGCCCGTGCTCGCTCGAGGACTTCTGTGAAGTGTCAGGTTCTAATGAAGATAGAGATTGGTTACTGACCTTGCAGTAATCGTTCCTTGCGACTAATCATATTGTTGAGACCTTCGCTCTCGACGCGATTCCTCTCTCTAGTGTCTTTCAGATCCTCGCATTGCCTCGTCAGCTATGCATTGTCAGCCGAAAGTACACAGACAGCTCGGCACGTACCGACGCCACCGAACGAGCACTGAGGCGCAAGTCACCCTTCAACCTCTCAATATGATCCTTAGCCCGTACCAAGTCGGTATGCAGACCATCGATAACCGTCGTACTAGAAGGCGAGGCATGAGTCCGTCGTCCATTCGCCGGACTTTCACTCCGACGAAAACTTGGTGGAGTGAGGCTGAGGTTCGGTCCTACGTCCAGACGCGGTAGGAAGCCTTCTTGTTGACGCAAGCCTGGCGATGGAGAATCGTATGGAGTTGGAGATATAGGAAGGGGAGAGTTGGAGCGAGATGAAGATTTAAGCTTGGTCTGTGATGAGAGGCGCCTTGTGCGGACGTCTGATGGTGGAGTGGGGTGGAAGGAGGCGGCGTGAGTGACTGTTGACACTGGAATACCTGAAGTGTCAACATGACCATAGAAAAATGACCCACGGCTCAGACCAAGCTTGCCATCTTTCGAGAGCCTCCTCTCGGCTTTACCAGCTGGAGTTTCGACGGCCCTTCGCCGCAAGTCAAAGCTCGCGTCGCTGTGTGGTAGGGCAGGCAGCTGCTTGTCGGAAAAGGGCGGTCCAAGAGGAGTTGCGGGGTCTGAAGGATTTGAGGCGACGGACGACATGAGGTCTCGACAACGCTGCTCTGACGCCATCAAAGACATTTTCAAAGAGTGCACTTGACTGTGCAAGTCGGTATCTGTGAAGGTCAGCGTTCAAGCCTTTCCACACCTGACTGACCTTGCGGTGTGCTTGTTCGTGGCTCCTCGTCCTCGCTTGGACCGGCAGCGTCTCTGATCCCGTTCGCTACAGGACTCTCGATCAAGTCATCTCCTTCGTTCAACAGAGGACTTTGCACCGCCTCGACTGCACCAATCTGCTCAATCGCCATCTGAGACGGAGGCCCAAGAGCAAAGGTCAAGCCACTTGACCGTCGTGTGGGTACCGGGATCTGCGACGGCTGCGGTGAGCTCCGCGACATACTCTACGCGTCCTCCAAGAACCGCGCGTCAACAAGATAATAGGGGTCCTCGTCCCTTTTTTTTTTGTTTCTCAAGGTGTCCTTTCACCCTCTCTTGACTTGTTGTACCCTAGCAAGCAGCTGTTATGTTTATTCCTAATGAAGAGAGAGAAATGCGTCTTGCAAAGTCGAGACAAGGCTGTTGCGGGGAGACTGCACCCCACATTACTTAAAGCTGACGGAGACCGCTTACCTGTCCGTGTCAAAGTTCACACTGCTGCAACTTTCCTGCGTAATCACTGGCAGACGCATGGACGATCCTAATGTCTTTTAACGTGGCTTGACATGCCTGAGAGACTACAGCTTACCGCTCCGAAATCAAACCAAGCCTCGAGGTATGAATGCTGTTCAAGCACTTGTCGATGTTTAAGGTGAACGACACGGTCTGCCGGTACGTGTGCTCTCAACTGCAGTGGAACGCTCAACTGCCCTCGCAAGTCCGCAGAGCACTCTCCCGCGCGTGACTAGGTTCAGAGTATAGCGGTGATCCGCGGTGCATCGAGTGAGCCGGCCGACAGCGGCGCTAAGACGCCAAAATTTTCAACGGCCACCTCGACGGCCTACGCAAAAGAGAAAACCGAGAAAGATGGCTGATACACCTTCTCAGCGCCTCTCTGCGGCAAGGACAGACAAAGGCAAGGGTAAGGACAACGCAGCGGGCATTCCCCTTCCCCCACCATCACCGGAGAAGGAAGAAGTGGACGTCTATCGCCCTGTGACACCCGAATTTGGTCGTCGACATGAGCCTAGGGCGAGGAACCCGACCCCAAACACGGTTTCTGCCCACGAAGCAAGGGCTGACGCCCAAGCTCTGAAAGGAGGCAGGCGTTCGCGCGTCGAACATAGAGAAGAAGAAATTGGCTGACGAGGCTACAAAAGACAAGGCAAGGTTGGCAGAGAAGCAGAGGCAGCTGGATGAGGAGCAGGACGTGGCAATAGCCATCAAGGCTGCTGCGGCAAAGAGGCAGCTCGAGGATAATTTGTCCGAGGAGTCGCAACGTAGAGAGGAGCAGTACCAGCGCCTAATTTTGCGTCGTCAGCGCTTTGAGAGGGCTTAGGAGGAGCAAGAGGCTGAGCGTCGTGCCATAGAGGCCGACGAAAAGCTAATCGAACCCCAAACACAAGGTGAGTGCTACGGATTTCGTTTGTGGTGTCGGGATGGTACGCGTAGTCGCACACCTACAGCTCCCAACGCGTAGCCGTTGCGGAGTTGCAACGACTATTCGTCACGTCAAGCTCGCCGTCTATGCGAATGTTTGCACAGAGCTGACTCACCAGGTCCCAACGCACTTCGTGCGGACCCTCCGGGGTCGATCTCCCTCGAGCGAGCCGAGCGCTTACCTAAACACCAGCCACGGAGCCCGACTCAGATGATGAGTCGTTGGCTGCTACGTCTTTCGCTGCCGTACGCAATCCCACGGCGGCCTACTTCCGGCCGACTCCCAGCTTCTTTGGGCGACAGTCGAGGCAAGGCTCTTTTCCGCCAGTGCTGACGGCGCAAAATTAGGCGCTGGTACTGCTCCTCTCTACGTTGCGACTCCTCGAACGAATTAACCTCGAGCTGCCTCTTTGCCGCAGCAGCCTTGATGGCTATTGCCACGTCCTGCTCCTCATCCAGCTGCCTCTGCTTGTCTGCCAACCTTGCCTTGTCTTTTTTAGCCTCGTCAGCCAACTTCTTCTTCTCTATGTTCGAGGCGCGAACGCCTGCCTCCTTCAGAGCTTGAGCGTCAGCCCTTGCAGCAGCTGGCCCGCTACAGGGCATCACGTGAAGTCAGGGCCGGCCAAATAATGAACGGCAAGCTCGGCAAGCTCGACTTGTTCGGCCAGCTCAAACAACTTCAAGCTTAAGAACATCGCGTGCAGTGCACTGCTACGACATCACACTCTTCCCAGTCCTCACCCTCAACCAGATACCCACCATGACCTCTCAAATTCCTCGGAACCCAGCATCGCTCCCATCCTTCTCTCAAAGCGTGATAACATCCATCGAATCCTTCCCTCTTCCCCCGCGCTGGGTTTTTGTCAAGATCACCTCTTCATCAGGCCATGTCGGCTGGGGAGAAGCGACGCTTGAAGGTCATGCTGATGCTGTTCTTGGAGCTCTCAAAGATCTTGAAAAGCGTTTTATCGGTGTACGTGACGCGAGGCGAAAGATCAAGAGTTGCTGATGTACTCAAGTTCCCTTGCGAGAATATTCAGGATATCTGGCAAACAGCTTATATGGGGAGATTCTACCGCGGGGGACCGGTCATGATGAGTGCTATTTCGGGGATCGACATCGCTCTGTGGGACCTCAAGGTAAGTTTCGCCCCCACCTTCCTCTACTGACATATCAGGGGAAAGAGCTGGGAGTACCTGTATGGTCGCTTCTTGGAGGACTGGTCCGCGACAAGTGTAAAGTCTACGTGCGTATTTGACTCTTCTGGAAGACGTCAACTAACTTTTCCTCAGTGTTGGATCGGCGGAGATCGACCATCAGACATCTTGGCTGAGGCTCAACTGCGCAAAGGTGCCGGCTTCACGGCAGTCAAGGTAAGCTCGAGCTCCAGACTTCACCCTGGTGCATGGCTGAATTAGCGCAGATGAACGCGACGGAAGACATGGCGTTTCTCGACTCGCCAAAGGTCCTGCATGCTGCTGTTGATCGACTCAGAATTGCGAAAGGTGTCGGTCTGGACGTCGGTTTGGACTTTCACGGTCGAGGTGCGTCCCGTGGCGCTCGTCAATGCCGCTGACACTTGCCCAGTCCACAGACCGATGGCTAAGCAGTTGGTAGAGCTGCTCGCTCCCCATGAGCCGCTGTTCCTTGAAGAACCTCTACTTGCAGGGCAGATCCCCGAGCTGGCGACTTTGGCGAGACAGTCTAGCGCTCCAATCGCCCTCGGCGAAAGGCTGTATACTCGCTCAGACTTCCGACCTTACCTCGAGCAAGGCTGCTGCGATATCGTACAGCCTGATGTGGCGCATGCAGGAGGTATCTCTGAGACACTGCGTATCGGCAGGATGGCAGAAACGTGTACGTGCTTTGCTTCGAGGGGCTCTCTGACACGGAAGACGATGTTGCGTTTTGTCCGCACTGTCCCAATGGACCGATCAGTCTTCTGGCGTCCATACACATGGATTTGACGCTGCCTAACGTGAGTGTTGAATTTCGTGAGAAGTCATTGACATTCGCAGTTCGGGATTCAAGAGATGTCTTGGCGTATACAGTAGGTGGTGAACAGGCGAAGCGTCGCTTTGGCTTACGTGCAGCTACAACAAGGAAGCCGACCTTTCGACGTACCTTCTTGTGAGGTTCTTTGACCAGCGTCATGCTAACTTGTCAGAATCCGGAGATCTTGACCGTCGAAGCGGGACATATCAACGCCCCTATGACCCCTGGTCTGGGCGTCGAGATCAATGAGGAGCTGGTGAGGGCCACGAGTAAAGCCTTTATTGCCAAGGACGTTGCATGGTCAAACCCCATCTGGCGGGGCGAAGATGGAGGACTTCGCGAATGGTAGTTGTGATACTCGAGTATCTATAAGATTAAATGCAGAACCCGGCCGTGCCTCGTTGATAGGGGCTCCTTTCCGATGACGATTCGGCAACTTTTGTACAACCATCATCTTTCTCCTCTTTAGATGGGCGTGCTCCCGGGCTTGAGCTAGTCATGAGTCAACGACGTACCAGGGTATGTCTGGCTGCCAGCTGTAGGTATTGATCATCGACAGAACCGCAATTATGAGCACAGCCCTCATACACACGCTGGCGGCAAGACATCAGCGGCTCAACATAACTCTGAAGATGACCTCGAGAACGACCAAGAAATGAGCGTGTCTATTCGCACTCCCATCGTAGGTACTCTTATCTACACTGCTGACTTGTAGCTTCGGCCGAAGGGACCGACCTTGGGTACTTCAATGAACGACAATCTGGCAATGCCATCGCCTCCGGGTACGTGGTGTCAGCAGCGACGACCTTCGACTCCCCGTCCGCAGCTCATCGCCGATAAAGAGGCCGCTCCTATCACTCCTGCACCCTCCAAGACGTCAGGCATGAAGCGGAAGGCGAGCACCAAGGTGAAGCCTGATCCGGCTCTGTACCGAGATGACTCGGCATCGCCAGAGCCTCCTGCAGAGTCTGAGCGTTCAGTGAAGCGCAGATGTCAAAAACCCAGATCGCCAAAGACCACGGCGGCAAAGACGGCCAATACAGCTTCTTCACGAAAGGTCAAGAAGTCCTCGACCAAGAAGCAGTGTCAGAAGATTCTGGAGGAGAATCAGAAACCGAAACTGCGCTGGATCTTTGAGCCAGAGCTCAGCAGAGAGGACACCAACAAGCCAGCTCACGCAGCTCGAAGCAAACGAGGCAAAGCTCGCCAGACTCCCCGCAAGCAGGACTTCGAGTTCGCAGGAGGCACTCTCAAGACTCTAGCGAGGCTCAAGGCTCGGTCGGACGAGTCCATGTCGTCTCCTCAATACACACCTGCTCCCGTCGCTTTGTCCAGGCGCACCTTTGCTGTGACTTCGACGAGTGTCTTTGATCCTTCCATGTTCCACACACCGCTTGTAGGTGCAGGAAAGCAACACCACGGTCTCACGGCGGAGACTTTGACGGTCTTAGATAAGACCAATCGCAGTCAAGCCAAGCTGCATCCACATCCACTCGTTCCGGTGTCTTCTGAGACGCCTACCAGGCAATCCTCCGGGTCAGTCCGACTTGCGGGGAGAAACACAAGCTGATACGTCAAGACTGAGAGTGAACCATGACCTGATGGTGCCACCCAAGACACCGGTCGAGCAAGCTGCAAGTGATGGCCAGCGTGCGCCTACGACCTTGCCGATGAAGCGCATCAAGTCGGCTGCGAGACCTACTATCCCGCGCTTAGACTTGCAATCTTCCCATCAAACGCCTACGGTCGTCGCTCCTGCTTTAAACGTGACGGCCGCTGCCGCAGCTGTCAATGCCATACCAGCGCTTACCGAAACGCAGCGTGATAAGGAGTCACAACCTCCAAAGTTTCAAAGTCACCTCACTTGGGACATGAACACTTTGGACGCGCATGGCAAGGTACTCGGTGCTTCACTGCAGCTCCAAACGGTGACTCCGTTTATCCAGTTTGAGCACATCGAGACTGAACCCCTGTGCTTCACGTCGCCTATTGCAAGTAGCTCTGGGACCCCTCCTTTGCCGTGCGCTCAGTCTTCCAACCATCGCTACCACCTACCAACGCCACCTGTGCGAAAGCCTAGATATGTGCCTGCTACCCCAGGCTACCGGCTCAAATCAGTCCGCTTTGGTCCTCCATCTTCGCCCTTCGCAGAGCTGTCGTTCAGCCACATGTAGGGTCATTCTCAGAGTAAGTGGTCGAGACTAGACCGATGATCCGCCCTGCCCCGAGTCCTGACGGATAGCTGTGGTACCTTACGCGGTTTCAAGTCATCCTGTTGCCTTTCAGGTAGCTCCAAGACCTACAGTCTTCTCAGCCGGTGCCGCGCCTATGTCTGACGACCGTCCGCGCGAGACCTCCAGCTCCAGCAGGCGACGCCTCGGTCTGACGCGCAAAGACAGCGTTGCTTCAGGGCCGTTCAAGGCACCCGGCAGTGCTACAGCGAGCTCGTCTGCTCGTTCAAGAGCAGTCAAGGGACCGATACGCGTGTAACATAGATAGATACAATGTTGATATGTACAGTTGTTTTCATACTCGTCGACGCTTGACCGGCGTCTCTGTATCGCTGCTGATCAAATTGATCACTGTTGGGCTGTCGCGGCGCTCCCAACCGCCGACCTTCTTCCCCTCGTCGCCAGACTCGTAGCGGAACTCGTCCTCGTCACCGCCGCCATCTTCTTCATCCGTCTCGTCCGGCTCATCTTCTTGATCGTGTTGCCTAGATCTTGTGGCGCGTGGTTTGGTGCCAGCTTTGCCTTTGCTCTGGTCATCGGAGCTGCGCTTGCGAATGGGCTTGCGGTCTGGTGCTTCAGCTGTCAAGGAAGCTTCCTCGACTCTGCAGACTTCTACATCGACGCCAGCAGACAGGAGGACATCAATCCAGATCTGGGCCGTCAGCTTCGCGCACAGACAATAAGCACGAACCTTTTGCGTCTCAGAAAGGCTATCGCCGGGCCCTTTGACCTCTACGAATCGGACAAGCTTCATCTCCGGGTGCCAGACACTAGTTCGTCAGTCTCAGCAGCATCTTCAGCAGTGACTGACATGAGATCTGGAACACCACTGGCGCGGTGACGATACTCTTCACACAACATCCGACAAATGACCGACAAAGCTCTGCCACCCATCGACTGCATGTCAGCAAAACCCAGAGAGGGCCAAGCTCACTTCGACGATATCCTCTAGATCTTCTCGCCCATAGTCCCAACGAATCCCAACGGCCCACGTCGCTTTTTCGCGCTCACGGTCATCGGTCTCGCGCAGCATCTTCAGTGCGCCAGCTGTCGTAGCCATCTCTGCAAGACGCTCCTCCACGTGCTGTCGTCTGGCAGTGGCGAAAGTGTCTTCTCCCAAGTCTAGTGGCGCAGTTTGATAGGGTGTCTCGAATGCTCCATGAAGCGGTTGGAAGATGACTGGCCACATGAGAAGCCCGAAGAGCGTCGTGAGGATGGATGATTCTGCGTGAAAGCTGCAGCGTTAGCAAGCGAACATGACAGGGATTTGCCAATCACCCTTTGTATCCCTTCTTCTCCCACCATTCGAGAACCCAACCTTCAACGCTGACCTCGCCCTCTCTTCCATGCCAAACACTGCGCCCGACCTGCATAGGCGTAGCCCGCCTATCCTCCGTCTCATCTTCGAAAGCCATCCCATCCGTCGACTTGGCTCTTCCTCTTGCGATTCCAGCATTCTCTTTCGCTCGAGGAGCAGCGAGTGTGCGAGTGAAGCATTTCTTGAGCTCCGCATCACAGATATGGCGTTCGTCTGCAGGAAGAGCGAGTTGCTTCTCGAGTCTCGTCAGGCGTCTCGATAGGCCTGGGCGGTAAACTGCGTCGTCAGCTAGCTGATCTGTAGAAGGTGTCACTCACTCAGATGGGTCTCCTCGTCCATCAAACCATCAATACAGACCTCGACTGCATTTTCCTTTTTCTCAACGTCACCACCGTAGTGATTCATCAGAATTAGAGCAAGTCGGTCATACCAAGCTCTGTAAAGCATCAGCACAGCGCAAGGTCATTTCTTTAACCTACCCTCGCTTTCCGCGTCTCCAGCGCCTTTGAGCCAGCAACGCACGAAGAACATCGCACTCCTTGTCGTAATCGTGAAGGATGCCAAGAGCAGTTGCCCCCTTGTAGATGATACGAGTAAGAACATGACCTGGCTGTCAGTCGATCCAAGAAACCAGACTAACCAGTCGTGAAGCGATCCAATACTCCTCTACGTTCATCCGAACTCCCTTTAGCTCTCTCCTCAACCACAAGAGCCTGCCACTCCGGCCACACAGTCTCCCAGATCTCTCGAACCTTGGCAGCCCCTTCCTTCCTACTCAGCATCCCCGGTTTCCAGCCTTTATGCATCCCTCCACCAGAGATGATAGCACTTGCTCCCGTCTGGAACGAATCACCCAACGAGTCCTCGACTTCGCGTTCGAGACTAATGGCTCGCTCATAGCTCAATAACTGCTCGCGAGACTCCCATACCCGGCTGCGAGTAGGTGTATACGTCGGATAACGGCGTTTATTGGAAGTGACGAGGATGGATGGTAAAAGGAGCGCTGATTGGGACTGTGACGACGAAGCTAGTGTTCGAGAAAAGACAAGGTTGAGACGTGAGACGAGACGAACAATGGGTGGCAAAAGCGAGATTGCGCGATGCGAGAGGTAAGGCATAAGCTGTGACATGAGCATGAGTTTCGGCGTCATCGCTTTTGCTCGAACGACGTTGGGTCGCATACGTGGTGGAGGGGTAGTCTCGCTAAGCGACTCGACGGACTGCTGCCTTCGTTTGGGAAAGTAGAGCTGGGTTTGCTGGGCGCCCTTGGGTCTGACTTTGTCGATTGTCACCCCTGCTTTGCTCATTGTGAGTGGCTTGACGGGATCGCTTGTGGATCTGCCTGTTGAAGCTAGATTTCGAGGAGGAGTACCGTTTTCGATTGGAGCAAAGGAAAGCAGCGATTGAGTTTTGGCTGACGCTAGCAAGGCTTGAATCACCTGTCTTCTCTGTATATCAGCCTCGACCTGAAAGACTTGCCTCACGATCAAGCCGTTCACATTGACTTTGCGAAGCTTCGCAACCTTTTTCAACTCTTCAACACTCATACAAGCCATGATATCTTCTGGCGCCATCTCATCCTGATTCCTACAAAGCTGACGCACAACAAATGTATCGTCTTCCGTCACGATCTTATTCAGCGGCGGTCTCGAAGGTCCAGCTTCTGCATTCTGACCAGCTCTGGAAGTCGCGTACAGTGACATCTTGATCGCCTTTGCCAGCTCGGGATCCGCTTTCTCCTCATCTGGTGTCAGGCCGGAGTTCATAGCTTCCCAGCTGGCGGCCGCGTGGGGTTTGGTAGGGATTATAGCTGGTGGGGGCGCAAATGGTAGGTATAACGTGAGAGTCTCCATTGCTTCTTCTAGGTCTGGGCCGATCTCGGAGCCGTACGCCTGCTCTAGGGAGGGAAAGGTGTGAATTCGAGTTGGTGAACGAAGTAATAAGCGGACGAGGAGGTAGCGTGACGGGTCTGAATTCGTTAGTTAAAATACGTGACTGACCTGACTTACATGAAATCTCGAGTATATACCGCAGTACAGTACATTCGTGCGCTGTGAACAAATACTCTTCCGACTCCAACACAGTCTTGATCATCTCTGCCGCTGTCAGCGAGATTCTGCTCCCACGAGCTCATGTATACTCACCATCAAAGAGGCTGACATACATGGAGATCTAGTTAGAGGTCAGCCGACATCCCATCGAGGCTGCAGGAGACTACCTACGCGTCCATAGGATCCATCGCCTGACTGACTTGGAGAGCCGCTCCCACTGCTTCCTGCGCGATATTGTTGGGAGAACTCGAAGCCCTCGAGATCTACAGGCTCCGGAGAGTCCATCTTGAGCTTGTAGCGTCTCTCTCGCGGGCTTTAATGCCTGAATATGAATGCTAGCTAAAGTGCTCATTAGGATGCATGTCGCGACGCGCGCGCGCGGAGCTTGATTTTGTGGTGAGAACGTGAAAGTTGCAAAGGTATCTTCAAAACGCGATCAAGCTGCAGCTGCAGCAGCACTATAACCTGCATCTCAAGTAGCTCTTGCGCTATGGCAGAAGAGACCACTACACTAGGAAAGCGCGAAAGAGAGGCGTCTGAGGAGCAGGATGTCGGGCCTGTGCCGAGTAAAGCTGCGGACGCTGGAGACGAGTCGTCAGACGAGGAGATGGGTACGTTTGTTTGGTTTTCTTGTTCAAGTCACTCACACAGCAGGACCTATGCCTACCGCTGCTGGCGAGGAGGAGACTGTAGCTGTACTCACTGGTCGCAAGAAGAAGCGAGCTGGTGAGTCTTGCGTCATGACAGCGGCCTGACAAAGAGTTCTGCCTCACGAACGACTATACCTCGACCACCTCCCATCCACAGACCGCTACAACAAGTCATTCATGCACAGAGATACGATCAACTTTGTGACTGTCACCAAGTGCGTCTCTTTGCCCATCAACTCTATGCTGATTTCGCAGAACCAACTTTGTCTTGACGACCTCTGTTGATGGTCATCTGAAGCTGTGGACGAAGCAGGATCAAGGTATCGAGTTTGTTAAGCATTTTCGAGCGAGCCTGAAAGCTATTGTGGCTGTCAGTGCAAGTGAGGATGGCAAACTATACGCAACGGTGTCGGAAGGTGGAGAAGGACGAATCTTTGACATTGTCAACTTTGGTGCGTCAGTTTGCCATGACGGAACTGAGGACAGATATGATCAACATCTTCAAGTTTGACTTCACGCCCAAGACGTGTTGCTGGATCCACCGGCCTGGCGCTGGCCAGACGTTACTGGCTGTGTAGGTGGTTTCTGGGGATGAGTGCTGACGCTTAGGTCGGACGTGAACTCGCCTACTATCCGAGTTTTCGATGGCAGAGGAGACGGCAAGCCTGTATATGAGATTACTAAGCTTCACCGTGAGCCGGTACATTTGATGCAGGTAAGTGCGAGCTGGTGTAACGTCGATTGCGCCTCTAATCATCAGTACACCGCCAAGTACGATTGCGTGATCTCTGCAGACGAAGGTGGTTTCGTCGAGTACTGGCAGCCTAGCGAGCCATGGGGTCTACCAACCTGTCGGGGATTGTGGAAATACAAGAGTGACACCGACTTGTACGAATTCAAAAAGGTGCGTCAATACCCACACTCCTTCTAACTTACAGACCAAAACCATCCCTACAAGCTTGACCTTCTCACCCGATTCTTCACACTTCGTAACTCTCTCTCTCCCCTCTCGCGCAGTACATATCTTCAACTTTCTCACGGGCAGATTGACGCGCACGTACGACGAGTCATTGCAAGCTACCATGGACATGCAGCAGGCCGGTACGGCGGTTTATCAGCCTGATGATATGGACTTTGGGCGTCGGCTTGCAACGGAGCGCGAGTTGACGAAGAGTGAGAGCGGGCCGGGGGGGTGGTTGAGGACTGCTAGTGCTGTTTGGGATGAGAGTGGGAATTTCGTGCTGTATCCGACTTTGCTTGGTATCAAGGGTGAGTCGATCTGACTGCGGTACACCCGAGCTGACGAAAAGTCATCAACACCGTCACCAACAAGGTCGTCAGACTGCTGGGTAAAGATGAGCCTTTGCGATTCTTGAACATGGCTTTGTACCAGGGCGCTCCTGCCAAGAAGGGCGTCACAACGCTTGTGAGCACAGCCAGCCGCAATCGTAGATACTGAAGTCCAGGCAATGGCAGCTTCTGCCAACCCTCTCCTGCAAGAGAAGCAGATTCGCGACCCAACACTATTCGCAACAGCATACCACAAGTCGCGCTTCTACCTCTTCTCCCGCGACGAGCCAGAGTACGTCACCCATCTCCATCATAAATTCGCCACTGACCATTTTAGTGAGAGCAGCAAGCACGGCGACCGCGACGTGTTCAATGAGCGTCCTACGCGTGAAGATATCTCGCTTGCGCTTGCGCAGCCTGAGGAGAAGGAGAGAGCGACGGGGACTGAATGCGTAATTCATACTACCATGGGTGACATCGTGCGTCCAGGCTGTGGACTGGGTGTTGATGCTGATCTCGCGCAGCGCGTCAAGTTGTTCCCTAATGCTGCGCCTAAGACTGTGGAGAATTTTGTAACGCATGTGCACAATGGTGTGTGGCGTGAAGACACATGCGGACGTGGCTGATGACAAATTCAGGTTACTACAACAATTTAACTTTTCACCGTACGTCTATGCTCTCGCTAATCATTGCGGAGTCTTTCATTATTCGCATGGCACCCTCTGACGTAGGAACAGGCGTGATCAAGAAGTTCATGCTTCAAACTGGAGACCCTTTGGGCGACGGCACAGGCGGAGAGAGTATCTGGGGGCGCGAGTTCGAAGACGAGTTCAGCCCGAGCGCCCGGCATGACAAGCCTTACACTTTGAGTATGGCAAATGCAGGTCCAGGGACGAATGGTCAGTCTCTGATTCCTCCTCCTCGTCGACTGACACATGCAGCCTCTCAATTCTTTATCACGACGGTACCATGCCCATGGCTCGACAACAAGCATACGTGGGTCTTGGTGGAACTTTCCTTCTTTTCAGATGTCTTGCTGACTCGTCAGCGTGTTTGGTCGCGCATATGCTGGGCTGGATGTTATTCACAACATTGAAGCTGTCCCGGTGGACCACAAGGATAAGCCTCAAGTGGACGTCAAGATGATCTCCCTCGAGGTTAGTTAGTTTGCGGTACTAGCATGATGGGACCCTTCGCTGCTTCAGCCTTTCGTCGTGGCTCTTCAACTATAGGCAGGTCTACAGTACTCTGCGTGCTATCGATCTCGTCTACACACTAGCGGTCGGAAGCCCTCACTGCACTCGTGCACTCGCCAAGAGTTTTTCGGTTTGCTGTCTCGCGTCAGTCATGAACTCAAAACATGCCGATCTCGACGCAGAAAAGAGTGCACTGCTTCAGTGTGCAACATGCGTCGAGCGTCCACGTTGCATATAGAGGCTGCACTTCCTCCTGCACGACGCACGGCGCATCGCTCGGGTAGTTAAGCTGATGGGTCGGGAGCCGGTTATTTGATCTGGCCTCATCCTCAGCGTCCAGAGTTATGCTGATAGCGGCAACTACATGTCACTAGGGCCCATCTCTCTACTCGTCTATGTTGACCCAACTTCCTAACCTCAAATTCTGCTTTGAGGAGTCGGTGACTTCGCCATGGCAGTTGACACTGATGGTAACGGAGAACGTTTTGTCATCATCTTCCTTCCATCTTTTCAGCATTTTGCTCTTGGCGTTGCTCATAGCGCGGTTGTCGCTCGAGCCAGCGAAAAGATTTTCCCAGTCTACGTCCTTGACGAAGTTCCCCTCTCTGCTGTAGAAGGTGATGCTGCCTTCGAGCGCTTGGGTCTCCATGAGGACAGTGGTGCGAAATGTGAGTGATGAGGAAGTCCCGGCGCGTGATATTTGTATCTCGCCGGTCGAGATCCTCTGTGCTTGTGACTGAACGGAGGTCTCGATTTCTCCTCCCGCGAGGATGACCATAATCAAATATAAACGAACCTTTATGCTGAATTTTGCCAGTAGAACAAGGCGCAAAGGACGGCAGAGCAGAGGTTTCGCACTCTGGATCTCCGATACGACTGACCGTGTCAACCGGGGCATGACAAGTTTGTTCTGAGCCCCTCCTTAATAGATCTGGCTGTTGACCGTGAGTAGCGAGCTCCCTGATTTCTATGTATTGTCCTAGCAATGTGAGGCGCTACCAGTGTACACGCCATTGCGGGCTCCGCTTGCCGGCAACTGCAGCCACTACCCGCCACTTGTCCGTCTGCTTTCGTCCTGTGGAAATGATGAAATGACCGACAGCAGCACGAAAGCTGTGGAAATGATGAATTGACCGACAGCGAGATATTTTAGCGCCTGAGGAGGCTCCAAAGCTCCCTTTGCTCGTCCCTTCTCCCGTGGACCCTCTTCAGGAGCGCCTTCAGCGTGTGATACTTTGCAATGCCATTTTCGACAGGTTTGTCGTGGGTGGCAAATGCGCATCTCGAAATCTCACGTCGTGACTGACCCGTCCAGTCTACTGTGCAAACCGCAAGCAAGGATACAAGCCAAGTGCGGCGGAAGTGGCGATTGCTCCTCACCTTCACCTTGGTGCTTGCCCATTCAGATCGTGGGCTGATGTAGTCTACGGATTTGACGACTTTCTCGAATAGTCGTCGCGTCGCGCTTGATGGCCTCTGAGCTTCTTGAACTTTGCTCTTTGCGACTGATACGTTCGCGACTGGATATTCCAGTGGCACTGTAGAACAAGGCCGATTATGCATCGCTACAGGTCTATTCGAGTACCGCTTCAGGCTTTCGGCACAAGCGACTCATCGACGAATACCTTGATTGACTCGGTATCTGCGTCCGACGTCGATAATTCCTCCTTGGCCTTCTCCACAGCTCCTGCGTCGCTGAAGCCAAAAAAGGCTGTCGCCCAGCCACTGCTCTTGGTGTAGGATGATCCGTCTGCATTGAAGAAAGTGATGGTCATTTCGTTATCTGACATTGTTTGTTGGTGAGAGAAACCGGTTGTTGACTAGGTAGGCTTTTATAGCTAATGAGCTCATTGAGCTGTATGCAGGATACGGCGATAGACAAGAAATTCCACTTTGATACAAATTGCTATACATGACACAGTCCGACGCGTAGCCTTGCGTGATCTTCGCATCGGCAAATTGACAGCAGACTGAGAGCCTTAAAGCCCAAAATAACTTTCAATATTGTTGAAAGTACATTGCGATCACTCGAAAGGAGGCGCATCAACGCACAATTCACAATGTCCGACCTCATTTGTGCTTTGATTTCATTTGCATTATCAAGTCTGGAGCCTGCTGACCACTCTGATTGATCATTTGATCCTCGTAATTGTATGCAGCATCGAATTGGTATGCGCTCTGTACGTTGTATGACGTTCGCGTTTGGCTGCTAGTCTTCAGAGTCTTTCCCAGTGTAAGCACCGGCCCGAGCCGTTCCATCGCGCACGCAGCGACGTACACAATGTAAACCAATTATTCTCCTGTTTCCTCTTCCACTTCACAAGCATATGCATAGGTTCACTCCAGGAATGTAGGTCTACCAGGTCATTCACACCTCCGGTGATCCCACAGGCTCTATATCCCGGTGGTCTACTAAAGTACTCGCGTCTTTTGTGTTCTGTGATTTCTTTCTCGTTAACCTCGGTACTCCACTTGACGCTCGCTTACTCCTCTCTGGTCCACCTTGAACACTCGGCCTTTTGCCGTAGCCATTGCAGTCTGCAATGGCGAGCTTAGTCAAACGTCACGAAACAAAGGACAGAAGAACCCATTTTCACCTGTGCCCCGCTGCCTTGAGCATGCACAAACCAATCAGAAGCGATAGGTACATAGTGATGCATTCCTTCCCGACGCTACTCAATGTACTGCCAGTCACTATCATCAAACGTCCGTCTCTTGGTGTTAGTCACGTAAAGTTGGCGATCAAGAGTTACAGTGACAGATTTAGTGCTCAAGTCCCAATTCTTCAGCTTCTTTCTTGCCGCTGTCATTGCGTCCTCTGCCTTTTCGCCAAAGAAGAGCTCCCAATGTGCGTCTTTCGCCAAGGTTGCTCCATTCGGGCCTGTGAAGGTCACCGTGGCTGTAAGCGTCGTGATTTCAGGTTCTTTCGACATGAGACTTGAGATTGAGACCTGTGGACATGTGACTAGCAATGTGGGTGCTACTTATGGGACGGACCGTCTGTTGTCAAAGGTAAGCCAATGCCGCCAGTCGGAGTTTGAGCCCTTGGGCAGTACGTGCGGACCTTTGTACTTGCCGGATGGCAGAACCCTTTGTGCTCACATTGTCAAGCCCTTACCTACTTTTGAGTCGCCCTCTGAAGTGCTCGCAGAGGTTTTCAAAATAACTTTAAAGTGGGCTTGGAGAGCCGCTGAGATGCAATGGGCGTTGCCAAGATCCGGTATGCGCACGTGGAGTGAGCTCAGCCATGGCGTAGGATAACATTGGTCGCTACATGCAGTGACATTGACGCAATGCTAACATGTGTCTCTTGCCAAGTGCCACCTGCCGCAGCCAATGTCGGTGCATGTTTGCCACCCATTGAATTTCTTGGCCACCCGATGTCCACAAGGTCGTTTTGATACATGACTGAGTTGATGCACACTACAAATCAGTCCTACAACCTACAACGTCCAGATCGCCCATTACCTCTGCAAGATATCTCTGGGACTTGCTTGCTGATGGAGACTCACGTGTGCCACTGTGGTATCGCCTTTCAGTCCGGTCTTTCGGGTCTTTTAATTTCCACGTTGCAAGCTTAAGTCTGGCCTTGTCCTCCGCGTTCATCAAGTGTTTCTCAGTGTTGAATGCTGCCTTCTGACCTCGGCCTGGCCTGACCTGGGCGCGACACTTGAATTTGTACTGAGGAAGACGAGACACTGATCGAAGTCCGCAGTGCGATTGTCTCGGCTGCATCCAACACTGACACAGTGACATTGATATACAATTTATGGAAGACACCGAATGAAACTCTTGGGTGGCAAATGCGCTTCTCAGAACCACACATCGACGTCGTGGTCGACCCGTCCAGTCTACTGTATGAACCGCAAGCAGAGATACAACACAAGTGCGTCGGAAGTGTGCTATTGCTCCTCACTCTCACCTTTGTGCTGAATCAATCGGATCGTAAGCTGATGTAGTTTACGAAATTATCCGGGTTCGTCGAACAGTCCTCGCGTCGCGCTTGATTACCTCTGAGCTTGTTCGACTTTGGTCTTCGCGAATGACACGTTTGCGGCTGAATATCTCAGTAGACTGTGGAACAAGACCAAATATGCATCGCCACAGGTCTGATCGTGTACCGCTTCAGGCTTTCGACACAGGCCACTCATGGACGAAGACCTTGATTGATTCAGTACCAGCATTCCACGTCGACAATGCCTCCTTGGCCTTCTCCACAGCCGCTGCGTCACCGGAGTCAGAAAAAGCTGTCATCCAACCGCTGCTTTTAGTGTAGGAAGAGCCGTCTGCATTGAAGAAAGTGATGGATATTTCGTTATCTGACATTGCTGTTGGGAGAATCGGGTGATGACTACGTAGGCCTTTACAGTTTGATGAGGATACGGGAGAGTGAAGCGAGGATGAAGGAACAGCGTCGTTACTCCGCCAGTCTGTCAACAAAGGAGATGGTATCGTTCATTGTCAGCAGGGACAGTCTCAACGAAAGGTCTTCTTCGAATTAATGTCTTTATGATACATTGCTGTATCAAATGGAATGGATCGTTAGGATTTCGACATTGACTTTAGCGAGTGCCCAGCAGCAGCGCGCTGCAGCGGTCTAGCTTAAGCTTGTAGGCTAAATTACAAATGACACGTTGATGACGTTTATTCCCATTGTCGGAGTAGTTTCCTTTTGTAGTAAATTTCAACCACGCGCTTCCTTTGGTTGCAGAAGAAAGAGAATAGGTTCAAAGAAACAGATCATCCCAAAGCACTCTATACCCTAAACGTGCCTTCTAACAAAAATCATACAAAAGCCTGATCAACCTTTGAACACCTTCTTCCTTCTTCAACTTCTTCTTCCTCTTCTTCCTCTTCTTTTCACCTTTCTCTTCCGCCGCCCAACATGGATTCAATGCACCCAGACCCTTCACCCCCTCTCCCTCCCTCCCTCGACGAGCTGAGATCCCAAATCAGCCGTCTCGAAGCAGCTCACAAAGCTAAAAATCTTCCTCTCAGCGGTAGAATCATTCATCTCTGCCACCACCTACCCGTTGAAATCGTAAAGTTCATTCCGACAGACAGCAGTGAATCTCAAGCTCCCACTCCCTCATTGAACCCAAAGACACCCGAGTTCAAGCCTGAAGATGCAGCTGCCACCGTCGAATCGTTGGATTCCAAATGGAAGATTCACGCTAGACGCGGTCATACCGCCATGATTTCGGGGATGCGTTCGTTGTCTGCTACCCACGAGCAGACGGTTGTAGCTTGGACGGGAGAGGTCTTGCTTGCTCCTGCTCCACCTTCGCAGCCTCCTTCGTCTCCGCAGATTGAAAAGGGCGCCAACGTACCGACGGTTACGGCCGACGAGCCTCAGCTTCAGGTTTTCTCGGGCGAGTTTGGTGATGTTGAGAAGAGAGAGATTGAGAAAGAACTTGGTCGTTTCTCGGATGTCGAAGGAGAGGTTGAAAAGGGCAAGCTGTCTTATGTCCCCGTCTTTGTGCCTTCAGAGGTTTCCAAGGGTCACTACGAAGGCTTCTGCAAGACCAGTAAGTTTCATATTCTCATCTCATCTCAATACTAATAACAGCTCTCTGGCCTCTGTTCCACTACCTCCTCTGGCTCGATTCGACAGCCACAGTCCCCTCGCCAGACCCATCATGGATCCACTACCACAAGACCAATTCCCTCTTCGCCGAAACAGTCGCCAAGATCTACCGTCCAGGAGATCTCATCATCGTCCACGACTACCATCTCCTCCTCGCTCCCAAGATGATCCGTGATGCCCTCGGAGGCAACTCTCACCCTGCAGGAGGTCTCTTTTCCGCCTCGCCGACGCCGGCCGTTGGTTCCGAGAACAAGAAGATGGACTGGGCGAATGGCGCATCTGGTGATGTCATTCAGGCGCCTACGACGGGTTTGAGCGTTGCTGCCAAGGCGTTTGGAGAAAAGCTTGGACAGGCGGGTGCAGCGCTTGGAGCTCATTTGGGTCAGATTGGATTGAATGATCAGCACAGGGAACATGCCGAGATCATGATTGGCATGTTTGTCCACACTCCTTGGCCCTCTTCCGAAGTCTTCCGCTGCCTCCCGAGTACGTCTCACTTTTTTGGCATCAAACTGACAACAGAACGTCGCGAGATCCTCGAAGGCATGCTCGGTGCAGACCAAATCTGTTTCCAGACCTATTCCTACTCTCGCCATTTCTCATCCACCTGTATCCGCGTCTGCGGTCACGAATCAGCCCCGGGCGGCATCGACGCCAACGGCAAATTCACAGCTGTTAGCTACTGTCCGATCGGGATCGACGTCAAGCGCGTTTCGCACGATCGCGATTCCGCGGGCGTTGGACCCAAGATCCAGGCGCTGCGTGCATTGTACAAGGACAAGAAGATCATCATGGGTCGTGAAAAGTTGGACGTCGCCAAGGGCGTTTACAACAAGTTGCAAGCTTTTGAAAAGTTCTTGTTGACTTATCCTGAATGGCGCGGCAAGGTTGTTCTGATTCAGGTCACGACGCCTGCCCTTTCGGAATCGCCCAAGTTGGAGAGGTTGGTGGCCGAGTTGGTGAGCCACATCAATGGCACGTATGGTTCACTCGACTTTACTCCTGTTCACCACTATCACCAAGCTATCGAGCGCGACGAGTACTTTGCTCTGTTGTCCGTCGCCGACCTCGCTTTGATCACCTCCCTCCGCGACGGCATGAACACTACTTCGATGGAGTTCATCCTCAGCCAAGACAAAACCAACAAGTCCCCCCTGGTTCTTTCGGAATTCATGGGTACTGCATCGAGCTTCACTCAAGCTCTGCAGATCAACCCTCACGATTTGCTCGGTGTCGCCGACGCCATCAACAAGGGTTTGACCATGTCGGACGAGGAAAAGCAAGCGAGGCACGCAGAGCTTTATGAGAGTGTTGTGGGACACACGAGTCATACTTGGGCTGCGACGATTGTCAAGAAGCTGCTTGAGAATGTTGGGGGTGAGCACACGGCGCATCAGACGCCTGCGCTTGACATGTCGACGTTGGCGACGAGGTACACCAAGGCCAAGAAGAGGCTCATGCTCTTCGACTATGATGTGGGTTTTGGAGTCAGAGAGGCTTGGCTAACCATCAGGGAACATTGACGCCGATCGTCAAGGTGCCATCTCAAGCTATCCCCACCGACCGCACTCGCAGCGCCATCGCGTCCCTCGCCGCTGACCCTAAAAACGTCGTCTTCCTCATCTCGGGCCGTGACGGAGACTTCCTCGAGGAGCACTGGGGCATGGTGCCTAACATTGGCATGTCGGCCGAGCACGGTAGTTTCGTCAAGGCGCCCGTCGAGACGGAGTGGACCAACATGACGGAAGCGCTTGACATGAGCTGGATGAGCGAGGTCGAGGAGATCTTTAGGTACTACACTGAGCGTACGACGGGTTCCACGATTGAAGTCAAGAAGGCGTCGATTACTTGGCATTACCGGAATTCCGACCCTGACTTTGGGTGAGTCTTCGGAGAGAGAAGGAAGCTGACGGAGTAGAGAGTTCCAGTGCAAGCAGGCTCTTGATCTCCTTGAGAGCAACCTTGCTCCGAGACGGCCGATTGAAGTCTTGGTCGGCAAGAAGAACCTTGAAGTCAGGCCTTTGGCTATCAACAAGGGCGAGATTGTCAAGCGCATCTTGTACGAGAACCCCGATGCCGATTTCATCTTTTGTGCCGGTGATGACAAGGTGAGTTGGTTACATTGGTTGCATTTGGGCTAAAAGCTGACGAACAGACCGACGAGGACATGTTCCGCTCGCTTCGAACAATCTACCCTCCCGGTGGCCCAGTCGACGGTGCCACGACCATCTTCAAAGCGCCTGTCGCTGTCACGGCAGTTTACGAGCCTGATGAGGCAGCAGCGCTCCCAGAAGTCGAGTTGCAGATTCAGCCCGAGAGCATCTTCTCCACCACCGTCGGTCCTCCCGCCAAGAAGACTCTTGCAGGCTGGCACGTCACTTGCCCTGAAGAAGTCGTCGAGGCTATGGAGCACTTGCTCGAGATGGCTACTTGATTGCTTGCTTAATTGTTGGGACACTACAGTACATAGGAAGGAATTGGAAACTAGAAGCAACGACAATTTGGTTCCTGAATGCATCATGATTTTCTCAAAGTGGCAAGTGGCGGATTGTTGGACTTGGAGGGGTATGCACACACCTTGTCGGTCAAGAGCTGGCCGAAGAGAAAGGGGTCTTTAGATCGACAAGGAACAAGGATGTCGACAGAGACTGAAGAGACTGTTGTATTTGTGGGTCGTGTTGGTTAGCTGCAGCACCAAGAGGTCCAAACTGAGACACGGCAAACATGAAACAGATCGCCAGCGCTCAGTCCCCTTTGAACAATGAAGTCGTTTTTCACCTTCCTGTGAAAAGATGACGTTGCCACGCGCGTTGAACTCGTTTTATAACATCCCTGAACCCCTATGCCCTGAAAAGGAGTGCAGATCTTCTGTTCGTCCCTGAAGAGCATGCGTGCACGAAAGGGGTCCATGCGCAGGCTGAAAATGTGTTTATACCGACGCGGTCGGATGCTTGTCCGTCCTTTCATCCAAGACCTTGACGATTGTTATCTGTAAACCAGGCTCACCGCCGCAACACACTCTTTTGACTGCTATATCCACATCATGCTTCGCCTTTCGCTTCTCTTTCTCACGTGCTTGCTAGCTGCGTCCGCCACAACCGGCATGGCACACGCACAAGGGCGCCATGGCCAAGGCCATGGAAACCAACGTCACCCTCACACTAGCCCTTCGCCTTCTCCCTCGAGCATGAAGCGAGAGATCGTGAGTGCGCTAATGCTTTCAGAGCTAACAAAAACAGAAAAGAGCGATCATTCCCGTCACTGTAGCTCTCGGCGCGCAAGAAGACCTCGCCCGGTGCCCGGAAGGTACAATGGCTTGCCCAATCGCCACTGTCCAAGGACTCTCTGAGGACTACGAATGGTGAGTCTGATACTGCGCCCTGACATCAAGCTGACATGCAACAGCCTAGACCCCAAGACGGAGCTGTACAGTTGTGGCGGATGCGCGTCATTGGCGTACGTAACGGTGGCAATCCAATTCGTGAGCTGACATCCTTAGCACTGGCCAAGATTGCACCGTTATCCCTAACGCTCTCTCCATCGCTTGTGAAGTCGGAGCTTGCCAAGGTAAGTCCTGGTTTTCTCCCGTGAACATGCGCTGATCCTTGCAGTGTACACCTGCGAGACAGGTTTCATCCCCAACAATGCTGGCACGGGTTGCGTCCCAGGCTTCGCAACCGAAGTCGTTCTGCAGAACCGCCGAGCTCGTCGGGCACGCAAGCACTAGATCTTCGCTTCTTCCCTCCCTCCTCTCCAACCCCCTTCCCCATAACGAACGATCCACGATTCACTTACTGTATCCTTCAGCACACGACATAGACACTTCTCTCCTCTTCTATTTTCTTGGTTCTTTAGCGCCCAAGGTTGATCCTAGATGCGATGCAGCTTTACTAGCTTTCACCGATGCATGCAGAGTCAGACCCAAGTACCTACAACAACAATGCCCCGAGCATCAACGCTACCAGCAGATGTGGCAGATTGCCACCCAAGCGAGAAGCGCCGCTGGCTGGCTGGACACGAGTCACCTGGCCAGGCTCGCGGTGAGTCTGCGAGCTTGTCGTCGGATTGGAAAAGACTCGAAGCGAGTTGATGCGCCACTTGGCATCAACAAAGCTGGTTCTATCAGAGATCCGACTTGTGAAAAGCTCGAACTCACTTGGAACCGGTCATCACGCGCTCCTCGCAGGTTCCTGGACACCCCGAGACTCCGTACTGGGAGCCTGCCCAGTCACCGCAAAGCTAAAGGTCAGACTGAGCTTGCGCATCACGAGCACGCGTACCGTCGTGTCTGGGACCCGTCAGCATCAAAGGGTCGCATCCACTCACCAAAGATCATCTCCATGTCCGTCATGTAGGTATATGGATCGCACCGCGAGGCAGCCCACGCAGCAGCAGGCACAGGCCAATACTGAGGAGTAGGATTGTTGCCCCAGATATCCTGAGGTGCCTCTTGAGGCGAGAATGACCCTTCCAATGTGAGCAACGAAATGCCAGAACCACGAGCAACTCACAGACTTTGACGCCGTCACCATCCCACTGAGCAGCGTACACCGATGGCCCATGCAAAGAGTTCGGCCTGGTATCGATCGCTCCACAGCCATTGTTGTTTGCTCCGGATGAAGCGCATGACTCGCCGAGAGCTTGTCCGTAGAAGCGACCTGGGGTTGTCATGTAGCATCCTTATTGCTGTCAGTGGCGAGCGGACAGTTTATCATACCTTCGGCAGTGTGCATACTGGCTTGGTTCAGAGCTCCGCCGTTGACACCTTCGACGATGTCAATCTGGTTGTCAGCATGACTGGTTCTTCAAGCAATGACTGACCTCTCCACCGTTAGGCCACATCCCCGAGCCTAGAAGCCAGAATGCCGGCCAGGTTGCACACCCCTGAACAAGTCAGCTAGCCAAAAGGTATATCCCAGGATAGAGGGTATATTCCAGGAAAGACGTACAGTCGGTATTTGAGCTACATCAAGGATGAAGAGTCCGCCAGCATATCGTTTCTCCGAGGATATTCGGACGGACGGTCGTTTCTGATAAGACCCAAGGTTGGTCCACTATGCTTGTCAGTCACAATGATGGATACTTGGGTTACTGACGCTGTCAACTTGCATAACTGCCTTGAAGTGGTTAGTGTCTTTCCGTATGATAGTGTAGCTCGACGCACCTGATACTGCGCCTCGTCAAAGTACACGAGACCCGTCTTCCAAGCTGTGTCGGAATCAACGTAATCGACAATGCCACTCGACAGATGTCAGTCCTGTCCATAACTCTGGTCAGGCTCACTGAGTAGGATCATCATCGGAAAAGAATTTCCATCCTCTGTTTCGTCAGTCACGCAAAAACGAAAACTCACTTGAAGAAGTCTTTCCCTCGGTACTCGTCTGCCAATGTCCAGGAATTGTCTCGCGGTTGATTATTGGTGTCGTTTGCGACGAGGGCTGGAGGACTCCATGCCGAATCATCTGGACTTGCTGGACTCACAGGGCTCGCAGGACTCACAGGGCTCGCAGGACTCGCAGGGGGGTTCCACGCAGGGCTCGCAGAGGCGCAAGAGCCAAGGATAATGGAGAGGACAAGAGGATGGCGAAACATGGAGAGAAGGAGGAATAGGAGTAGCTGCTGCTAGGGCTCGGATAAATTTCCTAGTCAGACAAGGGCATGTAGAAGTGGAGGAGTGTAGGAAGACCAATTTGATGCACTGCTGTAATCGCCAAGTACCTTCCTTTACTCTGTTGACCCCTCGCTCCCTTCTCTTGGTCTCAGCACGAAGACCAAGGACACGTTGTGCCAAGGCAGCCTCGATTTCACCACGCTCTAATAGGTGTGCTGAATGGCCACGCGGGGATCGTCGTCTGCTCAAGATGCTCTTTGAAGGTCGGGATGTCCGCTGTAACTGAACAGAGGCAAAAGATGCTCGGTAGTAACTAGTAGACGAATTCAAGACCTCAAGCCGATCAGTACGATGCATCCTATCTAACTCTGATCCAGGCCGATCATGCCGATTGCCGATGGACCGCAAAGAAAAGAGAAATTCTTGAACAAAAGAGGTTTCAGCGCAGATCAGTTTGTTGATCCAAAGGTGGAGGTACATGACTTACATGTGGTGAGCTGTGGCGAACCTGTGTGGCGGGGATCCCTTCAACTGCTGCAGAAGGGTGCAAGTCAGCGCTTGACGCGAAACACTACACGATCACATGTACCACCAATGCAAGGAAGCAGACTGAAACACTGGCGCTATCGGATCAAAGGTTGACATGTCTCTGCAGACTCAAAAGCGAGCAATTGTGAGACTGTTCTGCAGACTTCCCTGGTGGACTAGATCGATTTACACTCATTGATTCAACGCAATGCTCTTCCAAGCCAACCGCATCACACTCGCAGCAGCAGCAGCAGCCCTGTTCGCTCTCCTCCCCTCCAGCGTAACCGCCAAAGTTGGCGCATGCTCATACCACCCATTCATACTCGGAGGTCTCACAAGTCCCGAAACCTACGCCAACATCCCAACATCATGCGGAACAATGTACGGCCACCTCAACATCGGCTACGTCATGTCCGTCGAGGACGGTACAGGTTCAGGCTGTAACGTCTGTTACGCCGTCAAAAGCCAACTCACAGGTAAAGAAGTCTATGTCCTCGGTGTGGACTTGAAGGGGAGTCCGGGACTTGATATTGGCGAGTCGGCATGGGCAGACTTGGGCCATAACGAGCGTCAAGATCCCAATGACCCACATCACTTTGCCAACATGCAGACGTGCGATTGGCGTCAAGTCGACGCGTCCAACTGCGCTGGAATCTGCAAATCGCAAGTACCGGGCCTGGATTGTACCCAGAGCTGTCACCAGAGTCTGGCGTACGCAGTATACACGACAGCTATCCAGATCGACCAGGACAAGGCCGTGGAGCAATGCAAGGCGGCTGGACCCGTCTTGCCCGACTCTACCGGTTTAGTCAACTTCAAGGGCGTGCAAGTCGCTCAGGGATACATTGACAGTATCAACCGCGGGTCGTTCCTTGCTTAGACACGCAGTAGATACATTATGCAGTGACTTTGAGACTGAGCTCTGTGTTTGCTGTCTTTCGTTTCTTGGATGATTGCGCGCCTGCTTGCTCTTCTGCTGGTCGGTTCTTGCCTTTGGTCGCAGGTGCCGAGTCGACCTGCATTGCCTCGGTCTCAGGCTCGGTCTCTGTGGCAGGCATGACCAGTCGAGGTTGGGACAAAACACCCTTGTACGACCGTCGCGCTTCTGAATGGCGTCAGCCAAATTCTCAAGCTCAGCTACTCACGAGCATTCAAAAGTACAGCTTTAGGAGTCAAGCTAACAGCATCTTTCGCCAGATTAGCAGGCATTCCAAGTACAGCCGCACTTCCTCAATCAGCTGCGCATCCCTCCACGCCGCCAGACTCACAGATTCACGATATCCAGTGGTCCTCGCATCGATTCAGGCCCACCAGGCCCAGAAGAAAAGATGATTCCTCGACCTTTCGTGACACGGATAACCTCTCTTGCGTTCGCCATGAAGTTTTGGCGATAGCGTCTTGATTGCTCGGATGTCCCGAAGAGTGCTTCAGAGTAGAGGATCTCAAACTGTTGATGTTAGTGGGCTTAAGGAGGTTGGCTGGGAATGACGTACAACTGCTCCGTTGCGAAGGATCGTTCTCACTGTTGGTCGTTTGAGGTGGAAGGGTAGTTTCGGACTGTAATGGCATGGGATCGTCACAATTGAGACCTTTTCACGTCAGCTCCTGTGCGGACATGTCATCCAAGCGTGACTGACCTGGAGTGGCCCAGGCGAAGTCAAAGCCACCACGCCTGGCAAAGCGTCCCTGGTAAGAGGCATCACAGAGATGATATCATACTGCTGCAGAGCCGCATGATTCATGGGAATCTTGCTATTAGCATTGTAAAGCCATGCGGACTACTCACGAAGGGATGCTTGCCCGAGTTGTCCATGACTAAATGCAGGCGTGAGACTTGCACGAGGTCAGGTACAGCCGAAGGCGAGGCACGGCTCGAGGAAGCTGTCCTGGGATCTACTTGAGGGAAGGGGACACCGTTTGCAAAGGGCGATGGATGGCATGATTGTGAAAGTTCTGGGCTGACTGTACAAGCTACGACATTGTAGCCCACTAGCCATGTCAGCGCGTCATCCCAATAATGCAACATACAGTGCCCGTTCATGGCAATGTTCGCGGCAACATTGGCCGACTCAGTCGGGCCCAAGCCAGCCCAACAATCTTTGGAACCGCTGGCAACATTCGGAGTCGACACCTCGACAACCGTTGCTTTACCCTTGCCCTTTTTCGACTTTTTGACAGTCTCCTCGGCTGACAAGGAAGGTATAGGGTAGGGTACAAAGAGGTTTGCGTACATTGTTGAGGATTTAACGCAAGTGAGTACATAAAGGTGGATCAACAAAATCCATGCTGGCCAGGAACCGCGCATCTACGCAAGTCACGTGCGAGGTTGAGCGTCCAACTTTCTGAACGGCGACCTGCTGTACCTGTGAGCTAAAGCAGTATCTCTGTGAATAGATAGCAGCTTCAAGTCACTCGAGCAACCACCTTCGATTTATCATGGCTCCTCAAGAGGTCATTTTATCCGCATCGTCATCTTCAGCATCGGCGTCGGCGGCCACAACAACTTCAGGCGGTGTCACTTCAACACCAGCGGTCCACCTTCACGATCTTCTAACACCATCCCACGTCCATGCCTTCAAGCCTTCCTCGTCTCTCAGTGACTCTGTCTCCTTCGTCAAGAGCGAAAATGGGGTCGGTGGCGTTTTGATGGCTGTACAGGAGGGCAAGAGCTTGGTCAACGTGTGGGCGTGGCAAAAAGTGAGTGTTTCAGGCGGAGGACGAGACTGACGTGATTAGGATCAGCTGCATATGAAGATCCATCTTCCTGAGAAGCTTACATGCTTTATCATGTCTCCCAATGGAGTTTGGGCCGCAGGAGGCAATTCCAGTGGGCATGTGTACCTATGGGAGGTGATTATCCTCTGTTGCGCCACGAGTCAAGCTGACTCAAAAGGTTGCCTCTGGCTTGCTCCTAGCCTCATTCACGCCTCACTACCGAGCAATCTCAACTCTCACATTCACACCCGACTCATTAATTCTCCTGTCAGGCTCTCACGACGCAACAGTACAAATCTTCATGGTCTCTCAACTCGTCGACAATGCCTCGGCGTCCGGTAGCAGCATTAACAACTTTACAGGAGGATCTGCTGGTGGTGCTTTGGGTCAAAGACCTTATGGAACTCTGGGTGATCATACTCTTGGTATCCGTGCGGTTGTTGTTGGGCGGACAGCTAGTATTCGAGGTGGACGGTGTTTGACTGCTTCTGAGGATGGGACAGTCAAGGTACGTCATGCATGCATCAGCAGAGTATCGCTAACAAATCAGCTTTGGTCATTGCAACATCCATTCAGACTTTTGACAACTTTCAACCTACCAACATCAAAGATTCCAACAGCTCTGGCGTTCGAGGCGTCCGAGCGCTTCTTCCACGTCGGGACCGACTCGGCCAAGGGCGAAATTTATCAGGTTGATCTGTATAGACGGAAAACAGAAGTTGGTGACGCTGCGCGAACGGCTGGTGTCGAGGCTGTTGGCGGTGGCGGTCAGGGTAGTGCTGGTGTGAAGGTCGACGGCGTGGCTGCGGCTGTTGGGTCAGTCTCTTCGCAGTTCGGGAATGGCGCTGAACAAGTAGATCTCCTGTGACAGCACTCTGTCATTCAATGTCAAATACCCACCTTCTAAGCGGCACAGCCGCAGGTCAGATCCACATCCATTCCCTTCCCTCGCACCAACTTCTTCGATCGATCAACGCTCATCAAGGCAACGGGCCAATCACGTACCTCACCACCATGCTCAAACCACCTGATCTCGTCACGGCCGCCGGTCAAACTGCTCCAGGCGGTCGGATAGGCGACGCGTGGCCCTTGATGGAAGTCAAGCCTCTTGAACGCATGCGCGTTGGTAAAGCCGCTCGAGATGTTCAAGAAGTCAGTGTGATGATTGGCCCTTCAGCAGATTTCTCAATCCTTGATGACCTTGGGTTCGGCGCGCCCGTGGCATCTTTGGTCATGGCTGCGCCGGTGCTGAGTGGCTCTGGAGATCAGGCGAGTGATATTGGGGCTTTGGCGCGGATAGAGGAGCTTGAGCGAGAGAACAAGAAGCTCAAGGCGGCGTTTGAGAAAGCTGCGAGGATCAATGAGAAAATCTGGGAGGGGTTGGTTGACTTGAAGATGGGCAAGTCGACGTTGCAGAATGGAGATGACGAGATGAGGGACTGATTATTGCATGCATGAAATCAATGGGACCCCAAACGAGGGACAGCTCGTCATACTAATGAGCGCTCTACGCCAAGTCCTATTCGCCGCCACCAACCCATCAAGAAGAATGACGTGCTCCTGCTTGCTCAGAAACAAAAGAACGTTGACGACCCGTTGAAAGGAAGCAGTATATCACAGGAGGGGCCTCAAGGTTCACGTTCCTTTGAGAGACTGAGACGGTCGCAGGCCTTCTTGAAGAAGAATCTCATCGCTTGACGACCACAGAACTTTTCGCACCGCTTCAAGCAGGCCGCAATCATCTCCAAGATGCCCTCAATCACAACTCAAAACCCCGCAGATCATAGGCGGCCCGCAGTCATCAGTCACGCCACTCTGATTCACAGCGCAACTCCGCGACTTCTCAACACCAGTGGCATGTTTACACCTGCTAATTCGCTTGCGGATGGTATGCCTGAATTCAGAGGTCAGACACCTGGTGGTCGGCCTATCGATGGTGCAAAGCACGCCCTTGGTCGTCTCGGGTTCGCCACCCATGGTGCGGGGACCAATACACCGGGCAACACTTCCAACAGTATTGAGAATCTCGGTCGTCGTATCCACAATCATCTTGGATTTGGTTCGCTGTCCAATCAAGCACCTGTTGCAGAGGGGAATGGCAACCGGATTGTGCCCAGCTACGAGTGAGTCCAAAGGTGAAGCACGACAGCTGCTCATACCTCAGGCATCGTTTCAAGGTTGGATTGGGACATATCGAGTACGTCGCCGCAATCGTCAGACCTCGCTGACCCATGCTAGCCAGCGTCTCGCGGAAGCGGACCCCACGTGCGATGATCAACGAAGCAAAGCTGACAAGCAGTGACCGTCGCCACTTTCCCGCAACCCCGCCCACTCCGCCCAACCCACTCGCCTTTGGTGTTTCGCCAGCCTACCCTCGTGGAGGCGTCGGCCACAGTCTCCTCGGCGGTGCATCAGTTGATCGTACTCGATCGCACCTAGCATTCCCTGCCTCCTTCGCAGACAAGTCCAAGCTCGACTTCACCAAGGAAGCCGGCATGCCAGCTGATCCTTTGCACCGGCCTTCAAAAGTCGACGTCACTGGAGCGGCCGACGCTCAGAAAGAAAACAAGGTGCCTTCGCCCAGGATGGAGGCTTCTGCAGATTCGGATTTGTTGTTCTAGCGAGAGCGTTTGTAATAATGTGCATCGCCGTTGAAGAATCATGACTGTTGACTGTGACATGCCTTCATACAATCCACCAGAGAGACTTTAGTGTCGTATGCCTTGAATGCGAAGAGCGTCCATCAGGTTGGCCAAGTCACGGAAAGGCCCCCCAGACTCGTCGCCAGATTCGAGGGTGCCTTCTCGGGCTACCGTTGCCAGCATGCAGTCTTCGGCCAAGTTGGCGAAAGCTTTAGCCATGGCTAGATGGGTGGACGTCGAGTTTTTGCGATTTGATACGCAGTGGTTGTGGTAATAACTTGCTGTCGCGAGTAATTGAATGCCTGTACGATGAGTTTGAGTGTAACAAGTTTGAGTGAGGGCAAGCAACGCACCAAGAAGAGGCCAAGTCGTCCCATAAACAACAGTGTAGACTGCACTCAAGTACATGGATGTCCTCGCGGCGTCCTCCCAGTTGCCAAGTTCTGCATATTCGAGGACCTTTTGCGATACGTATCGGACATTATCGGGATGTATATGCCCTCGCAGCGAGGTAGGAAGAGTGTCGAAGGAAGGCACCTTTGGAGCATGCGAGAGCTGGGAACCGTCTGTCGAGACGACGTAAACGGCCTGTATCATCTCGGCCCTCGACGCATCAAGGTTGGCGAGCCCTTCTCGGGAACAAGAGTGCGGTGCGGGATTGACTTCTTGAAAAGTACACCTCGCGCAAGCGCAAACAAAGCCATACGTTCTTGTCAGAGTGTCTCGACGTGTACTGAGGTCTTGTAGCGGATCTAGGTAAGCGAGAGTGATCTGATGATCAGATACACTCAAGCAGACAATACACACCTCTTCACCGGGAGTCAAGTCGCGCAGAATACGTAGGCCGACTTGCAGGCCTTTTTCGCCAATCTGACGTGTACAGATGACGGCTGTCGGTACGCAAGAATGGTTGCAAACTCTTGAGATCTTGGCTCTGGACATCAGCCGACATCATGCGCGAAAGACGTACAATACGGCGATAGCAAAAGGATGGTGAGCTTCAGTCACCAATTGATGGTTATTGTTACGAAATCGACGAAGCAGCTCGACGAGCTTCTCTGGGTTTTCCGACCCCAGGTTCAGAACGTCGGACACGACAGTTGCAATCTCTGCATGCGAATCATCCTCCCCCGGAGCAGGCAGAAGATCCAGCACGAACGAGTGGGCAGCTGTCGTAGACAGTGCCGCGAGAAGCCAAGCATCTTCCAGCATGCTTTGACTCCGTTGTCTCTCTTTGGCCGCCTGCTGGATTGCCGGCAGATATTTCTTGTACAGCAAATTATTGCCTAGATTCCGCCGGCCTAAAGTCAGCTCGCTCCAACACTAAAGATGAACTGACAGAGCGTATCGCACGGATTTCCCAAAGCTCCCTTTTCATTGTATTTAACCTGCAAGCCGCCTTTGAAACAGCGAAAACACCGATCACTAGACCCAGGAAAAGGCACAGCAGCCGTCGGACTTTCCTCGAGGATTGTCTCTCCGCGTTTGAGAGCACGCCGAGCGACTGCCCTTTCTCGACCGTCCGGGATCGTCTCTAGACGAAAATCTTTGTAATTGTAGATTGGCGGACAAGCTAGCATGTCGTCGTCGTTTCAGATCCTATACAGCCGGTTCGCGGGTGACTTAAGTCAGCCGTGCCTGATGCTGAGGCACTCTGATTTCGACTCGGTGTGTATGACTCGGCAGACTGGTACTACACACAGCTAGTTCTCTTCTCGTGCGCCTGTTAAGATCTGCTATGTTCGTTAGGAACGATTTTGTATGTTTCCTGCCGGCTAAAGCGGGGCAGCGTGCGTGCAGTTATCGTTCGCCACCCACCATAAAATGGCAAAAGGCGCCAGTGAGATTGAAGTCTCGTGGAGCGTCACGCCTGATGATATTCTATCAGCCTTTTGTGAAAAGCTGATGAGAGTCTACCTGAGAACCAGAAACGACAGTTTACAGCTTGCTGGCTTATGGTTGTCGACAAGACGCCCTTTTCGTCACTGGATGGTTAACTTGATATCCAAAGCCAGCCGTATCCACTGAGAATAAGGGAAGCAGTGATCGCTGCAGAGAGACCATACTCAGCTCGTGATCAGCTATAAAGTACATGACATATCGAACAAATCAACAATCGACCAAACCAAACCAAACCACAGCCAAAGCTCTACAACGACGCAATCGTACACTCTCCACCCCACCTAAATGCCAAGCAGCCTAGGGTCCCTACTAGGGTTATAATGTTTCCTCCCCGCTCCTTTACTATCGCTTCTCTCCATGCCAACCGCAGCAGGCCCAGGTGTCATGTTGAGATCTCCAAAACTCGGTTTGGACGTCAAAGACGCTAGAAACGATGGTCGGCGTGATGGCGGTGGAGTTGTAAGAGGTGTCGAGGGTTGAGCTGACTAGTGTTAGCGTATGGGCAAAAAAAGGAGGAAAGAAGAAGACGTACTGGCTGCTTTCCGATCCATAAAACCAATACCCATCCAACCTGACGAACCCCAACTGGAACCCAACACTCCAGAAACAGGACTACTTGACAATGCATCTTCCTCTCCTACACCTCCTGCCCCGCCTAGATCGACTGCATCTTCGATATGCGGGGCTTGTTTAGGAGGTGCTTTAGCACAGCTATCGAGCATGGAGAGGAAATGTGAGAGGCGTTTATCAGAGGTTCGTTGATTGGGTTGTTGTTTCGAGGCTTGGAGTGGGTGTGGGTGTGGGTGGAGGAGGGTGGGCATTGAGGAACGTCGAGAATGATGGTCTTTTGGAAAGGGGATCGTGGGTTCTTGTGGTGACATTGTGAAGATTGACGATTGGGCTGCAAGGCTCGAGGGCACAAAGTAGTGTATCAAGCCGGTGAATTGTTACCGACTGTGTAGCAACTGATATCCAAGTGCAAGACTTTTTGCGATTAAGATCCAAGATTGACTTGGGTAAATTTTTCGTGTCAACGATGCAAGGAGTGAATGATTCAAGTGCTGGATCGAGTCAGTGGCGTTTCATGCATCACCTTTGACTGTTCACTCACCTTTCTCCGTTACCTATGCTTATGCACGCTCATCGATATCGATACGCTGATTTCGATATGCTTCTTGTTCAATCTGTTCGCTGAGAAGTTGTTGATATCTTGATAGTCGAGTGAACCACCTAAGTTAGCTGTGAAATGAGCGGCTACTTACTTGTACGGAGCCCCGTTCACTTTCATGTGCTCGGATCAGGGTCGGATATGATCGGTCGGTCGACCGCGGCAGCGGTGATGACGCCGCTTGCTAGAGTCTCTAGTGCCCAAAGAAGGTCTCCTTCTGACCGTGGTTGGCCAAGTTATCAGAGCAGAAGCCGCACGCCTGGTTGTGACACTAGTATTAAACATCATTGTATCATCTGTGCTGATGATCTTTGTAATGTCCTTGTATTTATAAACTACCATCCTTCCTTTACTAACAATGACTGATCACCCGACCATCTTAGTCTGAATCCGGGGCTCCAATTCAAGACCTACTAGTTCAGACGCTCCATAGCTATAGCCTTCCTTTTCTTGCTTGTCCTTGCTCCATGCTATAAGGGCAGGACTTTAACAGTCTACATATATATGTAAGTAGACACCAATGGTGATAGTGTAGATTGTCCTAGATATGAGGTGAAAATAGTTGAGTTTGCAATTGAAGCCGTGTTGGTGTGCAAGCTGGATGATTCTCACACTCAAACTGACACTCTAGCACTCCCCTAAACGGGCCAAGCCCAACAGACATGAGTTTCCCGACACCCTCATCCACAGTCCTTACATCCGCACCATCCCTAGCACCCCTCATCCTCCCATCCACCACAACACCACGAGCCATCCCAAACCCAAGCCCAACAACAAGCAGACCTCACCGACGGCAATCCTCATTCACAATCACACATGATGATACCTGGCTTGATCTGACGGCTCGTCAACTTGCGGCGGAAGAAAGAGATGAATCCGGTTGGTTGGAGATTCGAGGTGATGTGGCTGTTGAACGCGCTGTCGAGGTACGTGGCTTGGTGTGGGGCTTCTAGCTTCGGAAGAGCTGATGCAGTAGACATTACTGCAGTCTGATGTAGCGTGCTTACTCGTCAAGACGGACTCCGACTATGGTTTCTTTGATGTGCGTGGACGATCTCTGGTAGAGGTGCTGATAGACAGTATGCCGACTTGAACACTTTTCTCTTGCTAGTTCTCTACGCATCCTCACCTGCACCAGACCATCCAATCCAAGATTCAAATGATCCATTGCTAGCAGGTAGAGGTCAAGAAATAGCCTACAAACTACGCAACGGAACCAAAGTCTCTGTCGGCCAAGCCTGCGGTACGTCTCCCTCTCTCCTCTGTTCGTGTAGTCTAACACTACAGACATCTCACAAAAGAACCCTTACCACTCCATCGCCCCCTCCACATCCCTCCGCACAATCCTACCACTGTTCGCGTCCGGTCTCCATAGACTCGCAGTTGCCAACAACCCACCTTTGATCCTCACAGCCCAAGCACTCCTCTCTCATCTAGCGCATCTCCAGGAACCACCGATGCCATTCACCGTTTCCATCGCAGCGCAATTAACATCCTGTGCCAAGCGATTGAATCCGCTGATTTCGCTGAGCGGCACTTCGAGTGTGTTGGATGCAATGCACACCATGAGTCTTGCGGGTTTATCGGCCCTTGGTGTTTTGCGCAGCTCGGCTGCTGCCATGGGTTCACCGATCTCTCGAAGCCATTCAATGAGCCACGCTCACAAACGACGCGATAGCTCGACTAGCTCCACTTCAAGTGCCAGCCTGGGACGGAGTCCCCTCTCAGGCTCATTCCACATGCCTGCTCTCTCAGCCTCGCCGGACCCCGAAGGAGAGTTGGTGGATCCTGGACCGGGGGATTTGGTCCATGTGGTGACTGTTAGAGACTGTGCGAGATTGGTCGTGCCTAGTGAAGGGAAAAAGGCCTTGGGCATGGGATTGGAAGAGGTTGGGAGGATGGTGCAGAGAGATGGCGATTGGTATCAGCGCGGTGAGGAACGTGTACCCAGTGAGTTTTATTCCGGGTGTCGTAGGTGAAAAGTCCGAGCTGAGTAAAGTCCATACCATCACTTCGCAAACGACCCTTCTCCATGCATCCCACTTGATCCTCGCCACTTCTTCCTCAAGAGTCTTTATTCGACCTTGTTCATCGTCCAACAATTGGGATAAATCACCACCCATCTCACCAACTCCTTCTCTCTCACCCTCCCGCTCGCTGTCCTCGCTGTCACTCTCCAATTCGGCATCACCATCATCATTGCTTCCCCGCCCACCAGCAACACTGCTTTCGCCGCATGCAGTGCTTTCAATTTTGGATGTCTTGTCGCTCGTCGCGCATTCGCACCGCGCCAAACTCGATGGTGTTCCCATGCAGACGCAGACGCAGGCGCAGCCCGAGATGGAGATGGAATGTGAGGATTGGTATCTTGATCCCGCTAGACTCGGCAAACGGAGACGCGCGAGCAGTTCGGCGTCTGCTGGCTCAGGATCAATGACGAGTAGTGCTCCGAATTTGGGATGGGCGGCGAGGGTGAATCGCGCTTGATTGCGCTAATGGTCTTGAAATGTCTAATGCCTGCAAGGTTGTATTGTACTTTTGTTGGCGAATCTGGAAGGAAGATAGGAATGCTTGCTCGTTGGAATGTATGATGAGGAATCTGAAATGCACGAATTATATGAATGGACTTTGGGCTGGTCGAAAAAGAGCTATACGGGTAGAGCCTGAACAAGCACTGCATCAAGACAACTCATTCATAAGTAAGCAGAACGAGACAAGGTAGGAGAACTCAAGAGAGCGCCAGTCATGGTAGCGGAAGGGAAGAGAGCGCCGAAATGGCCAAGAAGTAAAGTCTGCCAGCGTCCACTTAACCTCGGCGCTTCTTATGGACCCTGCCTTGCTTGTCGACTTTCGTGGGGTCGTCTTCGACCTTTGCAAAGTCGGAGGCCTGAGCGGGGAGGGCGCGCTTGCTGGAGCTCGAAGAGGCGTCGATGGGAATGATCCGAGCCGGTTCAGTGACGCTTGCTTCTGCAGCAGCTACTTCGTGCCGTGTCGGCGACTGAGACTGAGCTGCCCTGGAGCTCTGTCCGGACGCTGCCGCGAGGTCGCTGGTGATGGTGGTTGGGATAGATAAGCTCGAGTCGGGTCCAAGAATCTTGCCAAGTTCAGCTCGCATCTTCAGAAGAACACCCCGGGTTGACGCGAGCTCCGCCTCCAGCTGCGAGTTCTTGACCCGCAGGTCCACAGCCGCGCGGTACATCTGCTTGCCGACATCGTAGGTGTCGGCGTACCCGGTGCAAAGGTTGGTCAGGACTCGGAAGACCCCGCCCTGATTGGCGACCTTGGCTTGACACATAACGCAGCGCTCATCAGCGCGAGCAGCGGCAGCGGCATCCTCAGGGATCATAGCGATGCTCTGGAAAGTGTCAGTGATCGTCGCAATCAATGTACGTACCTCGACCGCCTCGATCCTCATGGTCTCGTTCTTGTCATGACAGCCCACACAAACCTGAAGGTCAGGGGGCGTCGAGAGGATGACTCACCAAGTGACAGCACGGTGCGCACCAAGGCTCCCGGAGTGGGTCGTGACAGATCAAGCACCACTCCTCTAGCAAAGTCAGCACATTGCCTCATTTCTTGACTCACTCTTCAGCAGCGGCTTCAAGTTTTTCAAGCAGAGCGTCTTCGGTAGATTGACCCGAACCCGACAGGCGAGGAGCAAGTGGTAACTTGAAGATCATGGCCGTTCCGTCTTGGAGCTGCTTGACATAGTTTCGAAAGTGCGCTGACTGCCATGTAGCCTGTTGAAGTGTCAGCTTCTTGTCTGTTCATCAACCAAAATATAACCTCTATTCACAACTCAGCGACACCAATCCTGCAACGCGCTGACGTCGCAGAGGTCCAAGGATCGAGCTTGTTACCATATCTCAATCCTAGTCCCTGAGCGCAGCACTGCAAGTTGTGCGTCATCCAGCTCGTCATTCGGAGCAAACGAATACATAATTGGCCCCTCGACACTCGACGGCGCCAGTGTCAGCCTGATCCTGCTAGCTCTAAATCATTCTCGCATGACTTTTGACCGACAACACACTGAACGCGCAAAAGGACTCATCCCACTACTGGAAACTTCTTCAACTCATCGTCGAATCAATAAAGGCGCAGGGTCGTCGCGAACGGGTACTTGGAGACCACTCCCCTTTGCACACGACGACTCGAGCGTAAGTCTGATCAAAGGAAAAGACACTCAGAGGCCATGATGGCCTCTGGCGACGCCGAAACCCGCTGTCCCGCAATCGATCACGAGCCCGTGCAGAAGATTGCTCATGGGATTGTTGTCCCTGACAATGCAAGCCGATAAGGAGCGCGAGGTCGCCGCGAACGGGTACTTGGAGACCACTCCCCTTTTCACGCGACAACCCGAACGTATGTCTGATCCAGTGAATCAAACGCTCAGAAGCCAGGATAGCCTCGGCAACGCCGATTACCCGCTGTCCCTTTACCGATGACATTGCCTCTTTAAATTGTACACGGCAAGCTGCCTCCCTTCGCCATGGAACTCTTCAGAAACCAACTTGCCAGCCCGGGAAAGTTCGCAGACGCCCTAAAGGGGTTGCGGCTTTCCTTCGGTATTGACCCGAGCACAAAGCCGAGGACGATGTTTTCAGAATCCTGGCTCGATGATGTGGGAAGCTCTCAAATGCCATTTCCTTACAATCGATGCCCTCAGTAGCCATGCTACCACGGCAAAGCTTTAGGCAAACCCTTGACAGACTATGGGAATGGCTCTCTGATCCTCACTTGAGATGTCATGGCCGCGGAGGCCGTGAGGCGAGCGCATGGCAGTCTTTCTCAAGCTCGGTGTCGCAACTTTCCAGCAGCACGCAAGCAACAAGACAAGAAACTGACACTGGTGGGTAGTACAATATACCACTCACCTGGCTACGCTTGAGAAAATGCTTCATATCCGCCCGCCAGGAACTACTCAAAGCCTCATCTGACTGATGCTCATGCAGCCACTGTACGAAAGCGAGCAAAAGGTGCTCGAATTCCGCAGTCGAGGGCTTGCGCCCGCGCAGATAGACAGCGCTAGCGAAGTCGTAGTGCCAGTTGTTGGGGCGAGAGTAAAGAATGTCGGACAGGCGGAAATCGAACCCGACAACAGTCTGAATAATGACTTCATTGTCGTCCTGGTGTATCAGCATAGAGCGCAATCACAATGTATCCGTCGCTGACGTACTTGTGAAAGTCCATTGCTCATATTCACTTGGTCTGAGGAAATCCCAATATTGCAGAAGACGTCTGATGCAAGAAGGTGGCCGCCTTTAGTAGCCGCTCGACTCGATGCTTCCGCTCTTAGCGTGTCCGATAGTCATGGGGCTGTGCGCCATCTGGCCTTGATCACCCGCACCGAGGGCAGGTGGCGGATGCAGTGCCTACCAATTTACAGGCGAGGCTCGTGAGAAAAGGGGCCAAGCCTGCCCAAGAAGGTAGTTGTCGAGGACGTCGTAGGCTGTCTGCCATGTGCCCGGCGTCGCTTTGAAGAGTCTAGACTCGATTTGGGTTCGAGGGCCATCAGCGGATCTAGTGCCTGCGGGGTCATGTGTCCTGAACGTGCGAAACGGGGTTAACATTTGAAGGTCGGCAAGGTGGCTGAACGAGCCGCGGCTGGACGCATGGAGCTTGAACGAGGCAATCGAGTGGAGAGGCATGAGCGCGGCAGATGCTCCAGTTGCAAAATCACCCTTGCAGTTGTCGAGTAGAGATAGGTACCAGGCTTTCGCACAATCCACGCTGTTGTTTGAGTCCAATAATGCTGCAGGGGGCTTCGCAACACAAAAGAGCATCTCCGTTGCCCAGTTTCAAGTGTGTCTTGCGCTTTGCCTGTGAGAGTTGCGGTAATAAGGGTGCGCGCAATCACTCTGGTAAGCTAAGCGATTTGATTCTTTTATTGTGGTGATGAAAAGCGTTCGGACTTGATGTGGTCAGTGGTGAATTCGCTTCGGAATGAGACAAGGCGCACTCACGGCGGACATAACAGGAAGACAGTCGTCTTTTGTTATCTGATTTCTCGGTACTTGACCCTTCAGCGTCAGTACTATACTCAGCAGAACAGTGCCAAGGTTAAACTACACTTGTACATGGACCTACTAATCGATCTTGACAACTTGCATCATCTGGCAACGCCAATTGCGCTCTGGACTTCCACGAAGCCTTGAGTTCAACGAGCGCAGGTGACTTGTCATGGCGAACCTTTTCGTGCACAAAGTACGACAGAGGAGATTGACATGGGCGACTGTTCATCCGAGAAAGAGTACACAATGTGATCATGCGCAGTTTGTGCATTCGACAATAGTGCCACTGCAAATGAAGCAGACCTGATCATCAGTAGCAGCTGGCTGACTACAGTACACTCACCTGTACAATCGTGACCTAAAGATACACCCCAGGTCGACGCAGTGCTTACAGCTTCTCAAGGTGGCCATGGTCCATCGGCTGAATCTATTTGGTTCCGGCGCGCCGCGCCGACTTGTCAGCAGTAGAGCTGAAGTTGTTTATTTGGATACTTCGTGACGTGCTACAACTATATGAATAGTCACAGCAAGCAACGCTCTCATCAAAACACTACTTTGTGCGAACGAGGCGCCGTCAGTACCCATAGAGCATGCATCGTCAATTCGTGAATACACTCCAAGCCGCGAAGATAGTCTCTGTTCATTGCAATATCAATGATTATACATACACACCAGCACTCAGATTTTGATGTGATAATCTCTCAAAGCCCAAGCGACCGCCGAAATAGCAGCGCTGTACCCAAATAGCACACTTAACGACACCCACGGACCAGCGTACATTGTCTTCATCGAAAGATTGACGATACCCGTCAGCAAGTTCGCCTGGTCGTCAGCTTGCTTCACGATGAGGAAGAGCACGCGAACAAACCGCAAGGAAAACGACGAGGCTATTGGCATTGATAGCTTCCAGCAGTGGCGGAACGGCAGGAGGATGAATCAATGAGCCGGGTGTGATCTTGGTGCCGTCGACATCGACAGTCGACAAGAAGAGCTTCATCTCCAACACGAGATAACCGAGCAAGAAAGAAGTGTTGAAAGCAGCTGTCCAAGCCACATACGGTAGATTCGCCTACCCCATCAGCCTTCCTCATACTACTCACTCACCATGCGTCTCGAGATCCGAGCTCCAGAAACCCGCATCCCAACAACCACAACCCACCAAGCAACCGTGTATCCAAATAATACAAGCGCGAGCTCAGCTTGTCTCCTTGCCTCACTTGTGATTGAGGTTCTAGCTTTCGCGCGCTGTGTGATGGATGGGAGGATATGTTGACCTGTGGAGATGCCGATGAAGAAGATGGCGAGATAGCCTGGGAAACTGACGATGCCTTCTTTGTTCATCCCGATGAGGCCGATGCGTTTCTCAGATAGGACAAATAATTCGAGCGAGGTGGTGGACAGAGATAGTTGATGTACTTCCCGATGAGTCCCTGCGCAGTGGTGTGAGAGGATAAACTTACCGATTGATATACCTATCGCCATAATCGACCACCGCCAGCCTCTTCGCCTCAAAGGCTCCATCAGAGCTCCGAAGAAAGGCAGCAACCCAAGCGTAAAGAAGAAATTCCAATGCACTCCATACTCAGTGACGTGTTCCTTCGAATGAGCGCACATCCTCTGCCTCAGATCGCATGACTTACAGGATACTCTGTCCCTTTGACCATCAGCACTCGTACGAGACCCAGTACAAGCAGCGGTACACTGCGCCGTAAGGCTTGAATCAAACTCGAAATGTATGATTTGAAGGCGAAATGGGACTCTGCTCTGCGGCTGTGTGCTTTGGACGCCACGACTCCCAAGGAAAACACAAATGAGCCAACGCCGACGTCCATCTATCAGATCAGCACGAGCTCAATCACATTAAGAAACGCACCAAGCTCGTTCCATAGTCTTCGCATTTCGCCTGAACCCTCGGAAAGATCTCAAAGTCAACTGCTAGGATCGCCAAGATCGTCATGACCATCATATGCGCTCTGTACACCGAGAGAAAAGGTTTCTTGTCGTCTTCAGAGACCTTTGTGCGAGTCTCGTTAGGGGTCTCGATGTTGGGAGATATACTGAGTGGCTGACCTGTGTGGCGGCGAGAAAGGAGGGAGCCTGGAGAGCCGAATGAAACGCGTGAAGGCGAAGGACTTGGAGTCTGTCTTCGCGGCGGCGTTGGTGAGCTCGGTCTCGAGGTCGACGAAGCGGTCGTTGATGCTGGTGACAGCAGATCAAGCGGTGAAGGAGGCCTCGAGCTCGATGGTGATGTATCGAGCAACGTCCTCATCGGCCCTTGAGACACTATCGGAACAGAAAGGTGTGACGGCTCCTCATCAGAGTCGGATTCTTCAAGCCATTGTCCTTTGGTTCTAGGTCTCGTCGGCGTAGCAGGAGCTCGACCATGTAGCGTACCGAGAGCGGACGGTGGCGCTTGGATCTTGGAATGATAGAATCGTGCGCCGAGGCATAGGGTCGCTAACGCCAAGTTGAGGGCGACCGGGTGCGTTGAGCCGACTGTCTGGCCTAGTAGCAAAGGGAGGACTGCTAGGAGAAAGTCCACGATAGGTGAGGACTGTCTCAGCAGTGGTTGAATGGTCAAGTAAAGACCATAAGAAGACTATAGATCAGCGAATTCGGAAGGTAAAGGAACGCACGAGGCCGACGAGGCTGATGGCATTGACCTCCCATATGGATTGGCCTGGGTTACCGGTTACAAAGGCCTCCTTCTCTGCTTTATAGTCACCCATGCGCCATGTATGAACCTGCTGGCAAGAACAAAAGCTGTTTTTGCGTTCTTGCTGACTGGCAAGCTCCAAAGCCATCGCCAGTTCAACAGGCAGGACGTGTGGACGTGCACGTGCCGGTCTAGCTAGGCTTGCTAGCAGCTTAGACACGTGCTAGCTTGTCTAGCAGCCTGAACGCGTCGCGTAATACCCTGGCATCAGATCCGCTAAAGTTGAGCATCACCAACGACCAGGAGCAACGAGCAGGGCATTCAGATCATCTGGCGAGGTGGGTAGGGATGTCGAGTGACGAGTATGATGATCTAGATCCTCTTTTCAATGATCCAACCTTGCTAGCAACAGTCAACGAGCTCGAATCAGCACACCTTGCAGCTACAGCTTCACAAGTCCCCAGACCAGCGGCAGCTCCCTCTCCATCGCAAACAAGCTTTACAACTGCAAAACGTCACTTCAGAGTCACCAAGCCAGGTCGACAAGTGCAAGCCCCCACCCAGGTCAAGGCGCCAGTGGCTACGGTCGTGGAAGATGACTACAATTATGACGCTTTTCCTGATTTCATTGTTAATGAGGATGGGAATTATGAGCTGAAGGATACGAGAGATCTGGCTGTGGCTGCCGGAGGTGGGGCTAATGCTGTCGCTGGTCCGTCTAGGTTGCCTGCTGCTGCGAAACAGGTTCCTCCGCCTCCATCGAGACCTACCAAATCTGCTCGCGCAGCACCACCACCAGCACGCTCAAGTCAGATAGGCAACAGAGGTCCCCTAGCTCGCAGCGCATCAATGGGCTCACAAAGCATGCCGCTCTCACAAGGTTCAATAAATCGTATGAACGCTATACGACAAGCATCACAGTCACCCATTCTCGGTCCTCAAAAGACCATTCACCTACCCGTACCACTTGCTAGAAGACCAACACCCAGGGAAGAGTCGGCAACAGCTGCCAAGGTCAGAGCGATGGAGGAACAGGTGAAAGCTATGCAGGTTCAGCTTGAATTGGCGCAGAAAGCTAGGGACGAAGAGGCGGAGAAGAGGAAGACTTTGGAAGCGTCGAGTTTTGTTTATATGGGCGAGGCGGCGAATATGCGGCGCGCGATGGAAGAGGTCAGTCTTGAGTTTATGGGAGTGCTGATTGTCAGGTGAAGGAGAAGCACATTGTGGAAGCAGTGGCGCTGCAACAGAAATTTCAAGATCAGACGGAGCTTATGCGCCAGAAAGAGGCGGAGAACAAGCTCAAACTCGATGCGATGTCAAGCACTATGGTGTTCAAGGTCCGTCGCTTCGCCTCAGCGTCGTCAGAGCTGACGACAGACGCACAACATCATGCAGTCCGCAGCTCGTCCACGCCCAGTCGGCGGCACACCCCAACAATCGCAAGCTCGTCCACCACCTCCAAAGTTCGGCATAGGCGCTTCGACTCCACTTCGAGGCACTCCCCTTCGAGGTCCCGTAAAAGCCATGCTTCCCGCACCTGCTCAACAAGAAGCAGAGACACCTGTAGCTCGTCGAACAGCAGCAACACCCGCCACAGTCAGAGCACGACGCGGCTTCCCACAGCTCCAGAACGGCTTCGAGTCAGCTGGGTTACCTCAGCTCCAAAATGGCTTCGAAGGCGCTTCGCCGGCTCCTGCTAAGCGGGTCAAGACTGCCAAGAGTCCCAGTCGTGGACCTGCGAGTTCACCGTCGAGGTTGACGCCTACGAAGAATAGGAGTCAAAGGACGCCTGCTGGGTCCGTACGTAGCTCGCCTAGACGCTCGCAAGGGCAGTCTTCGCCGGTGGGGCAGTCGTCGCCAAGCAAACAATCTTCACCGCCACCTGAGAGGCAGTCTTCACCGCTTGGCGATGGCGATGTCGAGATGGATGTCTATGATCAGGATGAAGAGTTGCTGGATGATGGAAGTATACAGGCGCTGGACCTAAATGATCATGACGAGGTGTTTATTGATCCGGCAGAAGAGAAAGCAGAGGTGAGCTTTGTGTTGTTGCGCTTGCGCTGATACAGTTAGGTTTTGCACGTCATCTTCGCAAGTCGCTATCCCAATCGCTGGCTTGAATCAAAGTGGCAAAAAGGACACGATCCACCTGCTCTTCAGCAGATTATGCACTGCGACTATACCGACGCCCCTCTCGACAAAGTCGGGATCCTGCAAGAAGCGTTTTCGGATCTCTTGCTCGCTTGTGGCAGGCAGCAATCTGATGCGGATCGGTTGGCTAGTGATGGTGCACACTACTTGATGACTATTGCCGATACGCTGATTGCGATGCGAAAGGTGCGTTGGTGATGTTGGGGAGGCGCTAATGGACAGTATGCGGAGAGCATAGCGAGTCTGGCGCTGCTCACAAGTTTGGTGCATATCCGCCCCAACGCTACGAGTCAGTTCAATAGAGATGCACTCTTCTCGTCTGTCGAAGCGGTCTCGCAGCTCCTTGAGGGGTTTCAAGACCCGAAAGCTGCTGCTGCTGTCGAAGAGACGCTGGGCGGGGAGATCGCTGAGCGAGACGTCTATGTGGACGTGGCGAGCCGATTAAACGAGCTATTGCGAGCGATCAGCTGGGTCGCCTCAGTTCCTGTCGAGCTGTGAGTCACTCAAAGATTCTTAGTCTGACGGCTTGCAGCTCAGGTGCCTCGTCCGACGGCAAACCCGCGATTCAAAGATACCTGCTTGCTCTCATCGATCTCACCACCCGACCGCAAATGCTATACGAGATGACGCTGCTTGTCTCCAGTCTTGCTCAACGTACGCTCTCGCGATGGAAAGCGCTGATGACTTAGGACCAGAGTACTTCCGTCTTTTGCTTTGGCTGGATCCCGAGAAGCGACAAAGCGCATTGCTTGATCGGCTGTGCAAGCTTCTTCGAAACCCCATTACGTCTCCTTGGACTGCTATCGTACGTTGATGACTCAACGGGTGATACTGTCTGACGACCAGGGCTTATCGATATCACTCGGCGTCATTGACAGCATATGCCTGCTCGCTGCCGCCGACGGCGAGGCCGTCATTCTGCTAGGCAAAGGCGCTTCGTCACTTGCTCCGACGCTCGTCGTCCTTCTTTGGCGTGAATCGAGCTATATTTGGGGCCTTCAGATCGATTCAGCCGGTCTTCACACGTACGTGTAGGCGGAGAAAGTTCAAGCTGACAAGCAGCTCGTTGACACTGCTCGTCCGGGTTCTGACATTGCTGCATTTCCTCATCCGGCCTCCGCCACTGCCACTACACAACCCACCCACGGACGGCGAGCCGCCACCTGGCATCGATCTGATGCAATCCGTACGCAGCGCGTCTCCGAGGGAATTCAATGGCCTTCAACGTATGCTGATTGCTGGCATGGGAAGGACATGCTACGGGAAGCTAGAGGCAGGACCCGTCTGGTCGCAACGTCTGATGGACACTATCCACAGTGAGTTCCAGCTGAAGGCCTACTCGCTAAGATGTAGAATTATCGGTAGAATTGATCGATCATGTGGTCGAGGGTCCCGAGTTCGATTCACTTTACGACATGTTCGTTACGGATGAAGGCGGTCGGAAGGATGAAGAAGAGATGGAGATGACGATTGATGATGAAGAAGCGACGCTTGCTGCCGAGGGCATGGGTGATGATTAGACTTCGATGCATACTTTACAAATTACATGATGCTAATGGTCAAGCTGCAGCTTTAGCTTTTCGCTCGGCCTTTTGGGCTTTTCTCGCAGCTTTTGCTTCCTTCTCTGCTCGCTTCGCATCCTTGGCAGCTTGTTTCGCTAGCTTGCGAGCGACTTTCTCCTCTTTGGTCTCCTCGACCTCGTCTCCGTCCTTCTTCTTGCTCTTTTTGCTGTCGGTAGACGCCGCCGTCGTCTCGTCGACCATCGCTTCAGCGCCGTCTCGCTTGCGCTTTTTGCCCTCTGCTTTTGCTGACTCCGCCAACGCCACCCTCTCCTTCAGCGAAGCCGTCGAGCTCTCCGCCACAGGCTCCTTGTCCTCCAACAAAGTCTTGCGCCCCTCGAACGTAATGCCCCCAATGACCTTACCCTCCGGCACAACTGTATACTTGTTCTCAATCTGCACAGGCGCAGGCAAACCAGCAGCCGCCGCACGCTCCAGAGCCTTTTGTCGAAGTTTCTCGCGGAAATAGTCATTGACGCTCAGACTTGATTTCGTTGTGATTTCTTCGCTGATGCGGCCTTCGATTGGGGCGTCAGACTGGACGGGTGTGGTGGCTGGATCAGGGTTAGGGGAGGGTGAGGGGGGCAAGGAGCTGATTGGGATACCAAGGATTTCGGCTAGAGCTGCTGGGGAGCTTGTGGCGCTGCGTTTGGACATGAGGTGTTTTTGTCGTGATCTGAAAATCAGCTCAAGCATTTCGAAATTGACCAATGAGACTCACGCCATACGCCTAGGTACAGGAGCCAGGATCTTGGCCGTGGTATCGACAACAGCCTCAACCTGACACTCCTCACTCTTAGTCTCGGTCGGCACAGGCGATGCCTCCTGACTAGCCGCCAGTCTCCTCAGAACAGCTTCAAAACTCGCACCAGCTTGTCCAGCACCGCTACTCAACTCCTCGCCTTCACGTCGAGCTCGTCCGACTCCGATACCCGAGTTGTCGAGCTTGCGAGCAACGGCAATGTGGGTGGGATTACCTGAGCCGTCGGCACCCAAGCCTGAGCTTGTATCCCAGCCGAGGTTGGCCATGTGCTTGTATGAGAAGCGGCTGGCATCTGACGCGTTAGGTTCTCAGAGTTGATACATGCCACGGGACCAACCATTGCTCCAGCCTAGATTCCGAGGGTCATGACCGATCTTCTCTGATGGTTGTTAGCTTGAGAAGACGCCAGCTTGAGCACGTACGCTTGTCCTTGCGCTGTGATAGACCCATGCTAAAGAGTGCAAGTGGAGATAGGTTGAAATAGCTTGCTATAGGATTACTGCTGCTGCAGCCCTCAGCTCAGAAATTCCGGTGATCACGCACGTGAAAGTATCATGCGCAAAAGCTTGATCACGTGCCCTCCAGCGAGAGATTTCCGCGCCGCCGCCGCTCAGTGTGTAGAGCATCAAAGGTCAAGCAAGACCATCAACCTATCCCACTCAACTTTGATAGCCCAGCATGGTAAGCGCTTGGTTATATTGCAAAGAACAAGCTGACATCTCATAGCCCCAAGTAAGCACTTTTTGACACACGGTCGAGTGGCCACTAACGCGTACAGAATGAGTATATGGAGGAGCACCGTAAGCGTCATGGACGCCGGATGGATCACGAGGAAAGAAAGTGAGTTGCAATCTTATTGGAGGGCTCGGGGCACCTGCTGACATTCCAGGCGCAAGCGTACGGCGCGTGAGGTACACAAGTCCTCGTCCGACACTCAAAAACTGTACGGTCTCAAAGCCAAGCTGCACCACGCCAAGCGTCACAGCGAAAAGGTCCAACTCAAGAAAACCCTCAAAGCGCACGACGAGCGCAACGTCAAGCAAAAAGACGATGGCGCAGTCCAAGAAGGTGCCTTGCCTACCTACCTTCTCGATCGCGAAGGTCAGAAAGACGCCAAAGCGCTTAGTAGCGCTATCAAAGATCGTCGCAAGGATCGCGCTGCAAAGTATTCGGTGCCATTGCCGAAAGTGAGAGGGATTGCAGAGGATGAAATGTTCAAGGTATTGAAGACGGGTAAACACAAGGGAAAGAGTTGGAAGAGACTTGTGAACAAGGCGACCTTTGTTGGAGAGAACTTTACGCGTAAGCCTGTCAAGATGGAGCGCTTCGTTAGGCCCATGGCGTTGCGTCAGACAAAAGCAAACGTCACCCACCGTACGTCCTCCCCCTCCTCATCTCTCAATACTGACGTCGTCAGCCGAGCTTAAAGCAACATTCCAGCTCCCAATCCTAGGCGTCAAAAAGAACCCTCAATCACCACTCATGACTTCGCTTGGTGTCCTCACACGAGGAACAGTTATCGAAGTCAACGTGTCGGAACTCGGTCTCGTGACTACGGGTGGCAAGGTTGTGTGGGCAAAGTATGCGCAGGTGACGAACAACCCCGAGCTCGATGGCTGTGTCAACTCTGTCTTGCTGGTTTAGGCGTAACTTGGAGGGGTAACGGAGAGGGGCTGGATTGTATGTACTGTTTATGGATTGCATCGACGCTAGCACGTGTCATTACTCGGTCGTTGAATTGCACAAAGTGAAGCAAATCAGCAGCCGCATACTCGAAGTATGCATTTCGAAGTATCATTACTACTCGGCAAGAAATTCGAAGTTAAATTCCTGATGCACACGCGCGTTCGGTCACAAAGATTCCTGCTCCCACTATGTAGCCTCCGTCGACGCCAAAGAGTTCAAATAAGACTGGCAGCATTGCTTATTCTTCTGCAATTGTCAGTAACTCAAATCAATATACAATGTAGAAGTGGGCCTTGGACTTGGCTACTTACACAACTGCTGCAGACGGGATACGCAAAGACGCCAGATCTATATGGATAAGTGGTCTTGAAAGTGTCAGTAGCGACCGTGGTTATCGACGCAGCGTGACGGTTGCTCTCGGGGCATCGACAGGCGCAGTCTGCTTCCAGTGAATCCTGGCCATGAGCATCCACAACACAACAGTGCATGACTGCTCAGAAGCACTCACTAGATTATCAAGCGCGCATAAAATACATGCGCAGACCCACTCCACCTTGAAAGGAGAGTTATCCGATGAACTAGGGGTTCGGAGATACACGTATTCAGTCCCTGCGCACGCAGAACGTGGCTTTCGACTAGGTCCCCGGGGAGTGTAGTTTGGCATCCTTGGAAGAAAAGAAAAGCTGCGAGATATCCTTGACTTTATATGGACGAACGCGTTGTAATTTGAATCAAAGCTCCGCTCAATATTGGAGATGTTGAATTCCTTTTACCCGAAAGGCAAAGCAACCAATATGACTGTCCTTTATGCTGCGATCTGCTTCAACCTCGAGAATTGCTGCAAAGCGAGGCCACCGATGTTTCGCGCGTCCAGCGTGTCGAAATGCAACGAAATACCAGCCAGGGATGTTGGAGTTCCTGTCGGTGGCTGCCATTGCTGTCGGTACATCAGCGGTAATCAGCCTCACGCGGTGTATCAAGTCAGACATCCTTGCTCGCCAGCCACCCCAGATGATCGGCAATGGTCGAGCGAATCCTACGCCGTCCGTCAGTCGAAGTGCACACCTGCGGGTCGCCTCTGACAGATAGGGCAGCTTTGCATTGCCAATACCCGTCCCCACGCCCTCGTCCTCTAATTGATCCGCTCCGTCCCCCAGACTGAATTCGTTGCAAACTTTTCCGGTGCCACTGGATCTGTCTATTCTGTGTCAGCATCCTAAACGTCTCGATAGAGAAAAGAGAGAACTCACCCGTTGCCCCCGCCAACTTCCTGTTAATCGTTCATCGCGATCCATCATCATGTGCTCCCATTGATCGAGGTTATACCGTGGTGGCTGGGTCAATCAGCATCTCGCAAATGCTGTTATGATAGCAGAATGACTTACCTTGCCGTCGTTGGTTGCGCGCTTGGCGATGGAGAAGAGAGTGCCTGTTGCGCCAAAGCACGCAGTCAGGAGCGCTGAACTCGCGTTAGGAAAATTCAGAATTCGCCTATGTTAACCTACCGAATGGAATGAGAGCCTCGAATGGTACTGGCATTATTGGAGTGATGTAAAGCTACTTGTGATCCACCTGTCCTGCCACCAGCATAGCCAATCCCACCCAGTTCAACTCGAAGGGGTTTAATTCATCCCGGAAAATCCACTTCAGGGGTTAAGCGATCGTCTTTAGTTCTAGCGTTTGCAGTGTACAGAATCGTGCATCAACATCACATCATGCAATCACTTTCCCTAATTGAGTACCTTGCGCAGCTCCTTCTTGGCAGCAGGCGTGAGTGAAGTCGGGAACACGACATTCCAGCGAACGATCATGTCACCCTTTTTCTTGGCGGAACCGGCTTTGGAGACGGGCATGCCTTCACCTGCGATCCGGGTTTCCTGGTTCGGCTGAACAATTTGCTGCCTCATGAGCCCTCATTCTGATTGAAGAAAAAGCATAGAACTTACACCCTCTGGCAAAGTAACTTGGATCCGACGACCGTCGAGCTGCTCGACTTCTTTTGTGATTGCGCCTCCTCCTTCGGGACCGAGCAAGGCCTGGCTCAGAGTCAAGTTGAGACGAACGATGAGATCATCGTCGACGCGCTCGAAACGACCGTGCTTCTTCTCCTCTACCACGAAAACGACTGTTCTGTACACGTCAGAATCTGCCAAATTGCACCACGATCCCACGTACTGAGATTGTCCGTTATCCTCCTCGTTACCAGCACCAGCAAACTTGATCTTGGTGCCCTGTCTACGTCAGTATCCTGCGTTCTCCATTCTCGCAAAGCAGACTGACTTTCTTCCAACCCGCCTTGTAAACAACCTCGAGGATCTTCTCCTCTCTTTGCCCATTAAGCTTTTGCCTGCTCAACTTCAATTTCTTCTGTCCACCCTTGTACAGTTCCTCAAGCGTCAACGCCAACGGCTTGGTGACCTCTGAAGGCGGTGGCAGCGGTGCACTAGGTTGTCCACCCATGCCTCCACCCATGCCTCCTCCCATACCTCCAGGCATCCTCGAACGCCTTCCACCACCTCCCATACCGCCCATGCCGCCGAACGGATCATCACCACCCATCCCACCCATACCTCCTCCACCACCAAAGAGAGAAGCAAAGATGTCGTTGGGATCCGTGGCGTGGAAACCTCCGCCTCCGCCGCCGAAGCCGCCTGGGAAGCCACCTCCTCCGCCCGGGAACCCGCCGCCGCCGCCTGGGCCACCACCGGCTTTGAGGCCCTCGACACCGTATTGATCATAGATCTGTCGCTTCTCCTAGTGACCGTCAGCTAGCTCTTGCACGGAAGGTCATAGATTCGACGCACCGGATCACTCAGTACTTCGAATGCCTCGCTAATCTGAGATATCAGTACGGGCACAAGCTCCAGCAGCACAGCATACATACCTCTTTGAACCTTTTGCTGGCATCATCACTACCGGCGTTTCTGTCTGGATGGTATTTGAGCGCCATCTTCTTGTACGCCTTCTTGATCTATTCCCATCCATCAGCCGTGCTCAAGCTCGTGACCATCGTACGCAGACGTACCTCTGCATCAGAAGCGTCTTTCGCGAGTCCAAGCTCTTTGTAGTAGTCTGTACCCATGATGTTGTTGTGATTGTTGTGTGAGAACTGTTGCACGCCGCTCCAATACCAAAGGTAACCTGGGAATCTCTGGATTTCTCGAAGGCACTCGAAGTGTAGATCTTCCACGTCATAACTTCTGAGTGTGGCAGATGCCATATTCTATAAGCATACAACAAGTGTTCTATCTACACGACTGCCGTCTCTCTATCACCGTCGTTGCTGAGCAGCCGATGGCCCCATGATATCAGAAACATTACGCCGCCACGACACCGGGTCATTGAGCACCTTGTCTCGCTTAGCTGGCGGTGGACCGTGCTTCGGTGGCGGCGGCGGTGGCGCAGATGGCACTGCTGCAGCCGCAGCTTTCAGGTTGGCAGGAATAGCTTTGCGCCATGAAGACGGTTTGGTATTACCTGCTGAGCTTGTCGGCGCAGGTACAGGTTCGGACGACTTGAAACGGCCGAAGCCGAAACGACCTTTGGTGGGTGATGCTGATGCTGGTGGGGAGGGGAGGGCTGCAGTGGGCAGAGGTAGTGGTGGGCTCAGAGGCTCAGTGTACGAAGGAGCGTGCTGTGTATTGAGTCGCTCAAAATCAAGGCGAAGCGATGAGCCGGGTTGACGGTTAGCGGTAGACCGAGAGACCGACGAAGAAGTCGTTGGAGCGGCAACAGGGATTGCAGGAGGTGATGATGGCGACAATACAGGCTCCACCCGAGGCGGGTCTCTGACACTAGCAGATGGGTCCGAAGGCAACGCACCTGGCGGCAGCGACAACGAGGTAACAGCATCCTGGCTCCCAGAAGTACTATCACTCATCGCATGGCTCGCAATTGAATTGAGCGATCCACGCATCTGCCCCAGCCCCAGCGCAACAGGCTCAGAACCCTGAGAACCGGCATGCCACGGAGCAGCTTCAGTCGGTGAGATACTCGACACCACATCCCACCAACCCGCATCAAGTTTCGATGGGTCGACAGCTGATAGAGGTATTTCAGCATCGGTGGTCGCTGAAGTACTGAAACTGTCGTTCGTGGCGATTGTCGAGACGGAGATGGAGCGGTAGGGGACTGAGGCTGAGCGGAGATGAGATGGGGAGTAGACTTGAGAATTAAAGCCTGGTGGAGGGTTGTCATTCCCTGACGAACGGCTGACGACTGCTGGGCGAAGCACAGGCGCTTGGCCAGATTGCGCACGACGATGCGCCGGCGAGCTCGGATTCGACGAAACGGGACTTGCCGCCTTGGTTGCTTCTTTTGCATCATTGAGCGAAAGCAGCGGTGTCGTAGGCAGACTCTTGTCAAGTCCAAGCTGTGTACGCATGATCGCAAACGCCTCGGTATACGAAGCATCCGGAAACTATCATCAACATGCAACTCCCTTCTTGCCGTGCAGAGACTAACCCGCTTCTCAACAGCTTCAAGGACACCGTCGATCCAAGCTTTCCACTGTGCTTCATTTCTTCTCTCATCCCATTCCCCCCTCTCCCGTTCCGCAACCACCAATTCCGAAAGCACAATCACAGCCTCGTCCCTTCTCAACCTCGGATTCTGATACAATGCACCTGTAGCACTCTGTACCGTCGTTTCGCGCAGCGGCACCTCGTCACCTTCAGGTGGAGCCGCTACGAGATGCTCGTACTGTTCTAGCACAGCCAGTGGAAGTGGTGAGGGCGGTAATGCGAAATCTCGACGAAGCGTCATGAATGTTGGAATCAGGTTGGCACTGGTGGACGCGTTGCCGGCACAAAGAGTATGTTCGATCTCGTTGAATTCTTTTGCCAGGGCTTCACGGCCTGATTTAGCCCAACGGCCTTTGAGCATGTGTTCACGCTTTTCACGCGTCAGGTATTCCGAAAGCAGCTCGAGGACATAAGCTGCGACAGCTGCGTCTCCTGTTGGCTGCAGGCTGCTAGAGCTCGGCAGTCCAATGCTTGCCGTCCTGGGTGTTGTGGGCTTGAAGCCACTGCCGTAGTTGAACATACCGCCTGCTGGACTCTTGATTGGACTTGGCGGTCCGGGGACAACGACTGCGCTTGGATCTTTGATGAACAGATGGATGAGTTTGATGCAGTGCGCTTTGCCTGGCGCAGGTAGTGTGATTGGATACGTCGGCGACGTCGGTAAAGACGTTCTGATCTTGGCTGAGCGATACGCTGGGCGTAAAGCTGGTCGTTTGGCTTCAGTCTGCACCCGTCAGCAAACATGATAGCTCCAATAGACGCACGATGGATTCAAGAGCTGCAAGTTCTCTCCCAACACCCCACCGGCCTTCACCTTGCACCCGTCTCCTCACATGCTGCACCAAAGTGCGTTCCGCAAAAGCCAGAGGCAAATTCGTGTTACACAGCTGATCCGCCAGTTCCGGCAGCGTAAAGTAAGACAAGCTTAGCCTCAAACTCAGTACCAACGCCCTCATCTCCGCCAATTCATACTCTTCATCAGCATCCCTCCCCCGCGTCGGTATACCGATCTCGATTTCTCCCATCCGTTTTCCAATCTCTTCCAAGTGTTCTCGCCCAATTGTGCCCTTGCCACCCTTCCCCGGCCGCTTTTCTTTGAGCTTTGCTTCGCGCGCCAGGACGTATTCGAGGATGACTTCGCGAGAGTGTTCGAGGGTTGGTGGGGGTTGGGAGAGGAGGTGGGAGAGGATTGTGGAGGGGTCTTTGGACCGTGCGAGTGGGAAGTGGCCCATTGGGGGGGTGAGGTCCGAGGCTGGCGGAAGTTGAGTCAGATAGCGTGCTTGAGAGAATGCTGGGAGGAGAGATTGGTGGCACTGGACGTTAGCTTTTGATTAGCCAAAGGAAGGAGACGTTTCAGGACAACACACTCGACTCGATATTCTCCGAGCATCTCACGCAAGTTGCTAGACTTAAAACATCTCGTCGACAACTCACCTCATCTTCCAGCTGAATCAGTATTACGCTGACTTCGAATAGAGTATCGCCTTTGCTGCGTCTGGCCCAGATGAACTCTTCCAGAGCGTCTGTCGCGAGCTCGACAGAGGTTGTCTGCGGCTTGCGAAGTAGTGAGACGAGTGCAGCTGTTAGAGCTGAGGGCGCCATGTTCGTTTGACGAAGTTTCGGCAACCGAGCTTGGATCAAGAGGTCTTGTGTCTGCTGGACTGCGGAGTTGAGATGTGATAGAAGGCTCTGCTTGAAGGCTGTGTCGTCGTGTTTGGAATCGTTGTTCGTCGTAAGATCGTTACCAAGACTCTTCCGTATCTTCCTCGAGACCTACGCCGGTCCTTTCCCACTGTGGCCAGCCTTGTTTCCGACGACAATCTGTGATTTTTGCTGCGCTGGCCAAGGATCCGATGAGAATATGAGAAGCTATTCTCGGACTTGAATAATATCTTAATCAATTACAGAACCCTATTACAAATTCATCCTAATACTTTAGACTTAGGTAACGAGTTGTGCCCCGCTTTTGGATTTTTGGAATCAAGTGGCCAGCTTGATCAACCGACGACGGTAAAGATTGCGTGGAACAACTAGAATGGCGACAACAGTCATTTCAGAACCACTTCCATCAGCACCGGCTCATCTGTCCGCGTCGATCAATGCCAAGATTCATCTGTTGGCCACTGATGGCGACGGCAAGCTTGCAGATGATGCTCTGAATGCTGCCAAGAGTCTCTTCGACTTGGGTGAGTCTCTCCAACGTGTACATGGCAGAATGCTAACCATGTGCAGGACTGTCACTTGAGCCGTTCTCGCATCCCCACTTGCATCGCTTCCTGGAGTCATTGTCAGACCAAGGTCAAGCAATCTCAACACGTTCAGGCGGGTCAAAGTCCCAACAGCCCAAGCCCACCGCAGCAGACGAGATGCTTCCCTACACTCCTCTTTCAGGTCTGACAGTCGACGGTCTTGACGCAGACCAAGTCTGGGAGCAACTCGAGCTACGAGCCAAGAATGTCGGTCAAGCGGTCGCTCACGTCGGTGAAGGCAACACCAGGCCTGACTTGGATGAAGACGAGGAGGACGAGGAACAAGGTAGCGAAGACAGTGATAGAGACGGAGGAAGCGACGATGAGGAAATGACGCTTGAGGAATACGAGAGGATGGTTGCTGCGAACGGTGGAGAATTTGACTCTGATTCGGAAGGCCGTTCGGACGATGTAGGTGACAGTGAGGGATCCGATTCTGGTTCAGGTGACGAGGATGACGAGGTAAACTTCTTCGACGACGAAGACGAGGAAGGTCTTGAAGCAGGTTCAGGCTCAGAAGACGAAGAGATGGACGACGAGGACGACGAGATGAAAGGTCTTGAAGGCTCTGACGTTGACGACGAAGAGGAAGAAGAGGAAGACGACGGCGCACCACCAGCAATGTCCGAACCCTCCTCCTCACGCACGCGCAAGCACCCCGAGCTGGACGATTCCTTCTTCTCAATCGACGCATTCAACAAGCAGACTGAGCAAGCTGAAGCTGGGCGCGTCACGTCCGGCCGTCTCGGTGGAGACGAAGACGATGATGAGGAAGAGGAGGGACTGGGTGATATGGCTGGCATGCTGCTTGATGATCTTGGAGCTCCGAACGACGATGAGAGTGAGTCTTCGACATGTGACGCTGTGGAACTGATGGTGTCAGCCGTCATGTACAGCGATTTCTTCCCACCTCCAAGGGAAGAATATGTCCGGCCTCCAAGAGGGTCAGGCAAGGAAAAGGACGCTCAAAAGGCAAAGGACAAGAAGGCTGCTGGCAAGAAGGACAAGGGTGTCAGCTTTGGTGATGACTTGGACGCCGAGGGAGATCAAGATGACGTCGAGCGAGATGTCATGGGACGCGTCAAAGGCGACTTGTTTGCAGATGACGATGATGCCGAAGTCGCTGAAGCCGAGAAGAGTGAGTCTCTCTTCAATTCCAAGCTAACGATCAGATCTGTCGACGCACGAGAAACGTCAACTGGCTTTACGCGCTCAGATCGCGCAGTTGGAACAGGATATCGTCGGTCCCAAAGATTGGACGCTTCTCGGAGAAGCCTCCTCGCGCGCAAGACCTGAAAATTCATTGCTTGAGGAGAATCTCGAATTTGAGCAGGTTGGGAAAGTCGTGCCTGTTATTACAGAGGAGAGCGTCAAGTCACTTGAAGACATGATCAAGGCTCGCATTCGTGATGTGAGTCTTTCTTCTCTTCTCGGGAGCGTAGCCAGGCTGACGGACACTAGGACAACTTCAACTCGCCGATCCGCGTTAGGCCAATGGATACCAAACCCTTCCTGCCTTCTCGTCTCTTTGAGATTGAAGACCAGCAGAGCGCAAAGAGTTTGGCACAGATTTACGAAGACGAGTATCAGACTGCTGCTACCGGTGGCAAGAAGCGCGATGCTCGGGACGACAAGCTTTCGAAGGATCACGAAGAGATTGAGAGTCTTTGGGGTGATATCTGTTACAAGCTTGATGCGCTTAGCTCGGCTCATTTCGTTCCCAAGGCGGTGAGTTGCTCTTTGCGGGCTGAAAAAGAAGAAGCTGATGATGCATAGCCGAATGCCAAGATCACGACGGTCAGCAACGTCGCTACGACATCCATGGAGACGGCTTTGCCATCTATGAATTCCGCATCAACAATGCTAGCGCCCGAAGAGCTCTTCGCACCACCCTCTGCTGGCGACCTGCGCTCCAAATCAGAAATGACGCCAGAGGAGAAACAGAAAGCTCGTCAGGCAGGCCGCAAGCGCAAGCAAGGTCAAGTCAAGCGCTTGGGAGATGCCGTCGTCAACTTTGGCAAGAAGGAACCAAAGGGCGCCAAAGCGGAGAAGGAGCGTGCGTTGGCTGGGCTCGTCAAGACTGGCAAGGGCGTTACGGTTGTTGGCAAAGGTGGAGGGGTCGAGTCTAGCAAGCGGAAGAGGGGGGAACCGACGAGAGAGGACGCCAAGAGGCTCAAGCTTTAGGAGTGTGGGTCATAGACATTTGCATTGAAACTATACGTCGCGGAACTCGTCGGCGGCCTGATTGTCAGCGCGAAGCATAGGAAGAGTTCTAGACTGGCCTTGACGAGCATGGCTTTGATGCCCTCCTCACGGGCAGAGTGTCCAGCATCGGCAATGAAGCGCAAGTCCATGTCAGGCCATGCCTTCTTGAGATCGTACGCCGAGCGAGCGGGGCCTGTCCTCAGTGACGGCCAACTCCTTGGATTACTCACAGACCATGTCGTAGCGGCCTAGCAAGTCAGCATTTGGAATGTGAAGCGCGAAGACTCACCTTGAACGGTGATGCAAGGCAAATGACGGATCTTGTCAATGTTCTCCTTCTTCAGCAGCTCGCCATCCTCCATGAAGCCCTTTGCAAGTCAGTCTCGCAGATTCCACACACCGCCATTCGACTGACGCCGTTGATAAAGTAGTGAGCCTCGATCCTCGCGAACGCGCTGTAACGGTCAAAACGCAGTCACCTCAGCATTGTAACACTCACTTGGCCCAGTCATCCTCGGACGCCTTGGCGACGTCGTCAGGGTTGACAATCAGTCTACTGGTCGTCATCTCCCATTTGGACCAAGCTTTGGCCGCTGCCAGGCGCTCCTCGTCATCTGACGACGTGAGACGCGCATGGTAGGCTTTGATGAGATCTGAGCGCTCCTTTTCAGGGATGACGGCGATGTAGTCGTCCCTGGCTCATCAGCACTGCTTCCTCCCAATGAGGCGCAACACACCATGCCTCCGGGAAGATGTCTACCGTCGTCAGTATCTCCAAGGATACCTCGAGAATCAGACGTACGACTGGTTCCCTCCTGATAGAAGAACTGTAGCTCGCTTCTGCGAAGCAAAAAGATGCCGCGCATGATCAGCGCAGTGCATCGGTCGGGGTGAGATTGCGCATAGGCGAGCGTCAATGTTGAACCCCATGAGCCACCAAAGACCATCCATTTGTCAATCTTGAGCTTTTCGCGGAGCATCTCGATATCCTTGACTAGATATGTATCAGTTCTGACGCATATCTGGAGGCTGAAGCCTACCGAGGTCCCACGTCGTATTGTCCTTTAACTCGGCGGAGCTATCCAAGTATGAGCTGATTCAGGACAACGATAAAGAACACGTACGGCGTAGACTTTCCGGCACCTCTCTGGTCGAGGAGAATGATTCTGTATACCTGGGGGTCAAAGTAGACCGTGTCGGAAGCTGCGGTGCCTCCTCCGGGACCTGTCATGTGAGTTGAAAGACCTTGCGAGATGCGGCTACATACCACCGTGGCTGTACTGTCAGATGTTCTAAAAGCAAAAGACTCACAGGAAGATCACTGCAAAGTCAGTGCTCAATCGCGACGCGTGAACTACTCACCTGGCTTGCCGTTGGGATTTCCACTCTGGTTATAGCTCTATGTCAGTCATACAGCGCGTCAACTTTAAAAACTTACTACAGAGTGTGTAAGTCATCAACCTTTAGGTGGCCATCGTTGTAGTATCCAGCTGCAGGGTAGACCATGATCGTTGTTAAAGAGAAGAGGGGTGCAGCCTAGCAGCTCCATGGTCTTGTGGTACTAGTACTCAGGGATCCCGGTTTCGGATCTCCCCGACACACAACTCGAGGGGCTTACTCATGGACCTCCACTTGAGGTATATGATGCATAAGCCAACCATCTACTCTTTCTCGGCTTTTTTCGTTTTTAACTCTTGATCCAGACGAGCAAACATGGTCGCAAATGAGGGCTTCTTCCACGACAAGCAGGGGCAGCTGTCAGAGACAATGCAGCTCCAGAAGCGTATGATACCTGAGCCGAAAGATGATGAGATCATTGTCAGGATCGTAGCTTCAGCACTCAACCCCGTTGACGAACAATTGTGAGCAAGCCCATTCCAGTCAGACATACTCACGCAGTGTGAAGGGCACAATCTTCAGATCAGCTTCTGAAGCTCATGGGCAAGTCAACGGGACACGCAAAGGTACCGGGATGTGACTTTTCTGGCGTCGTTCACGCTGCTGGCCAGCTCAGCAAGTGGTCCATCGGCGATGAAATTTGTGGTGTACACATGAGTAACACCGGTAGGCTGTCAACCTTGGTGCAGAGCTCATATTCAGGCGACGGTACCATGCAAAAGTATCTCAGACTACCAAAAGACGCCACAATATGCCGCAAACCCACAAACCTCTCTCACCAAGAAGCAGCGGCCTACCCACTAGTCTATTCGACCGTCCACACAGCATTCGTCAAATGGGGCAGGCTTTCCTTCCCACCAGTACCAGGACAAGACCAACGCTCAGTCTTGATCCTTGGTGGTTCAGGCGGTACAGGAACCATGGCTATTCAACTTGCCAAAGCTATGAATTTACGCGTAGTCGCGACTTGCTCTACGCGGAATCTTGATCTGCTTCTCGATCTCGGTGCGGACGAAGTGCGTCAAGCTTTTGGTTGCACAACTGACAGTCAGGTCATTGACTATGTGGAGGACGACGTTGTGACTTCGGCCTTGTATTCACCTCATGGCCCGTTCGCAGTCGTACTCGACTGTGTCGGCGGCGCAGACTTCTTCCCGCATCTTGACAATCTCCTTTTGGATGACCCCAAGGCGCCAGAGCTTGGGATCTACCTCACAATCGTTGGAGACAGTACGTCCAGACCCTATCCGCCGTCGCTGACTATCTGAAACGGACCGCAGCGCAATGGGTGGACCCGTGACCAGCGTGAGACTCAACCAGCAACGCAGAACTGATGGAGCAGGTCCTGAATCCATATCAAGCTTTCAGAGTAGCGCGAGGGGCTCTTCGTGACTACGTTCCGCACTGGCTGCCGCTTCGCACGTTCCTCACTGGCCCGCGGTACATGTGTATCATGCTCGAGCCGTCCGAAGCGCAGCTCGCTAGCATCGAAGACTATACCAAGCGTGGAGGCAAAATTATCATTGATTCCGAATGGACCTTTGAGGTCAGTCTAACCAAGGACTGTTCTGACAAAACAGGATATCCCAAAGGCGTACGCCAAGCTTGAGTCTGGCCGAGCAGTTGGCAAGATCGTCGTCAATATAGAATAAACACAATGTAGAGCGACAATCAGAAGAAGACAAAACTCCCAGACAGACGTCGACAACCAGCATCAAAGCCCGCAGAACGCCTTGCTAGCACAATAAGATGATTGTCCGCTATTACGACTCCACTACGACCTGCCCGCAATCTTGCCCTTGAGTTTACTCGCCAAGCTCGGCTTCCTCTTCACATTAACCGATGAGTCCTGCTGCACCTGCGTAAATCTCGGCAACTGAGCCTGCACCCCTGATTCCTCCTGCGTAAAGTCTGGGAAAACAGGCGCAACAGGCGGCACAGGCAGATTCTTGTCTTTGACGCGCGAAACGCTCGATTTGCGCTCTCGAGAAAGAGCCTGGCGAGCTCTGTCTTTTGAGGCAGGGCTATCGACAAGAGAGTATCCGTATGAGCCTCCGGGAGCCTCGAGGGGCGAGACGGCTTCGTCTTCATCTGCAAGCATCTCGGCTTTTGCGTCGTACGATGGGGAAGGTTGGGGGCGTTCGTTGGGTGTGGTGTTACCGCCACTGCCGTGACGCCGAGCTGAGAAAGGAGAGTTGGATCGAGGTCGAGCGGCGCCGTTGCCAAGAGGAACGTTGGGGTTCTCGCGCTGCGAATGTTAGCTTCACTTCGATCAGGCAATAAGCAGCACATGGAAGCAAGCGCAGGGTCGATGATCATACAACAGGACAGGCTACACCTTTCCTGGTTCAATACCGGCCACTCCGCTTGCCCAAGATGCTCGTTTGTCCCGGCGGGCCGGTCTGCCTCTGAGATCTGATTCTGCAGTTCGCAAGCCGTGACCAGCCCAAGCAAAACGATCGTGCCCCAACACAGCTCCTGGAACATCACTCACCATGCTCTTGATTTTCTGCATCAAACTTTTGCTCCTCTTGACTCCACCAGCCTGCCCACCGAAAGCAATCGGCTCATTCTCATCAATAGGCGCAACAGCCTCATTGGTAGCCGCGTACTGTCCTCCATTAGACACGGGTGGTGTCCTTGGGGCACTGGCGAGCCTGAAGCCAGGCGAACGAGCTGCTTTGCTTGGTGCTTGAGCTGCTTGGGCTGCGGCCGCTCCGTCAAAGTAGTCATCGTCGACTGCTTGTTAGTTTTTGTGGATAATTGTCGGATACGCACGATCAACGTCCTCGTGGCCTGGAGAAGCTCCAAAGTCCTCGAATGGCTCAGCTACATTGTCAGCAAAGAAATCCACAGCCAGCAACGCACGTTCGTCGATACCCCAAGCAGCTTTAAGAGCCCGTCTCTTGGCCTCCCTTTCCCTCTCCCTTTCCTTTCTAGCCCTCTCGTGCTCATCATCCTCGACAGCAGCCTGAGGAAAGTATCCACCACTGCTAGGCATGCTGGTACTATACTGCCCGCTCAAACCACCGCCACTGCCATGACCGCTTGATCTTGTGCGCTGTGCACCGTGTCGGAGAGCGGATTGGGCGCGTTGAGAAAGACCGGGTGACTTTGCTGGTGGAAGTGGTGGCGCTTGGGCGTGTGCGTGTACGTGTGCATGCGCGTGCGCCGGTCCGTTTGAGCCAGATGGACCTTGAGCTGGTACATCGACAGGCTGGAGAAAGGCTTGCATTGGCGCTTTCTGTTTAGGCAAGTTGACGTTTCTCGATGGTGCAGCAGCATCGTACGGCCCCGAACTATCACCATCAATTTCTGTGCTCTCAACACAAAAGGTCAAACTCACTGATGCCACATGGCGCTACCCATCCCCGTCGGATCCCACGTATCAATCACGTCAGCGTGACGACTACCCTTCTTGTCCTTGTTGGCCTGCAGCTGTGTTGCGGCGAGCGTCGTCGACGAAGTGCCGTAAGAGTCTGAAGACATGGAACGACGAATCTTTTGGTATGGAAGGCCTGGGGCGGCGACTGCTGTTGCGTTGTTTCTGCGACATGTCAGCTTTTGGTGACACTGTTTTGGCAGTTGCATGCAGGTGTAAAAGGTCATTTGAGGCATCACAAGCGGGGTTGCATCCCAGGTCAAAGTAGGAAAGATTGCAACCCCGGTCCATGGCCTCAATTACCTTCCTTTCACTGCAGCGTCATACCAAGAGACCATCCGATTACTCACCCACTGCTAGCTCTCGAAAACTTGGCCCTCGTAGGCGTCACTTCTCCACTCGCTTCAACACCCACCACCGGCGCCAACCCAGGCGGACGAAGTCTATCCCCTTCAGGCTCAATCTCATCTTCCTCAAATGGGTTCATCACTCTCCGACTCATCGGCACAGGCGGAGGGGGAGGACCAGCGTTAGGACTTGACCGCGAATAGTGGTGTGTTGGCTGATAGCTTGTTGATGGTGAGATGACGACGGAATCACGAAGGGCGTCAACGAGACGATCTTGGGTTGATGAACGTTCTTTGCTGGGTGGACGAGGAGGTCCGGCCATCTTGGTATAGTTCCGTGTCGATAAGGTGGCTGCTGCTGATTAGAAAAAAGGTGAAGAGGTGCGTGCGTGCGGTCAAAGGCGGACGGACGGACGGAAGAAAGGGTCAGACAAAGGAGTTGGATGTTGATGTAAAATCTGTGTGATGTTGGGTGATTTGATACGATTATAGCAAGCAATGCCAGCTTAACTATGTTTGTTATTGCTCTCTGACTCCCTTTATCCTTGCGATCCTTGCCTGCTATTGGTGTCAACAACCCCTTGTACCGTTTGTGCCCGCTCTGCCGTCCGCCGCCGCGACGCGATCCTTTCAATGCAGCCCCTTGTAGGAATTTACTTCCGCTTCCTTCCGATAATACACCGCGCCATCAAGCTATGCATCATCCTCATCTAATGCTGCTCGCGCAACTTTTGCCTTTTGCTCAGCAACATCAGGCATCGAAACCTCTTGAATACCACACATTGCTATCAGTCCAATCACCGCTAACCCGACGTTGCAGAGAAACACCGTGTGAATGGCAATGTGGTATGCGTCTGTTGCGGCTGTTTGTTGAGCTTTTGGGAGGTGTGCGATTGCTGATGTTGAGCGTCGGACGAGGGCTATTGTCTGTTGAATCAGCGTCTTACTGATCAATCAATCACTGACCTCTGCTGCGCCTTCACCAGTGATCCGCTTGGTCAATTCTCGCTTCAAAACATCTTGCACAATCGCAGCGCTCAACGAAACGCCCAAAACTTGACCCGTCGTCCTGAAAAGATACGACACTAAAGTATCATCAGCTCACCCTCCTCCCCTCCTGCGAACCCACAACCCGTCGCAACAGCACTACTCTCATCAGCGCCACGCCACACTGACCCAAGCCAAAAACAACTCACTATTCATCCCTCTCCACACTCCCAATCAGCGCAACCAGCGTCGTCGTCAACATCCCAGCGAACCCGAACCCTCCAGGAGCTTGAGAGATCCAGAACCAGATTTCAGAACTGTCTTTATGCCATGAAGCTAGCATGAGTGTAGAGAGGAGATTGCACGCTGCGAGGGCGATGCCGAGTGCCCAGTATTTGCCTGTTTTGCGCATGAGGTAGCCTGCGAGAACTGAGCCTAGGGAGAGTAGGATCTGGACGTTAGGTTGGAAGGAGGCAAGGAATGGACTGACGGAATTGGGAATGAGGTGCGCACCGGCTCTGCTGGCTGATTGCAGCTTGACGGCGCTCAAGTACATTGGCATGTTATAAAGCTATTCATCAGTCTGTCCATACATCCACAAAAAACTCACCACTGAAAAGACGCTGATACTCAACGTAAAGTTACTAACAGCCACCGCAACCGGCGTCCGTCTCTTCAAAAGCTTCAACGGCAAGACCGGTTCAGGCGCCACGTATCCTTCGACAAACAAAAACAGCACAAAGCCCACTGCACTGGTCGCGAGCAGACCCCAGATCTGAGGATCAGACCATGCAAGCTCTTTCGCGTCCGTGGATGCCGTCTTGAATGAGAGAGCTAGTAGGAGGCTACCGACTGTTGTGACGAGTAGAAGCATCCCGATCGAATCGATGCGTTTGAGGGTGCTTCCTAGGGTTGCCGTCGTGGCCTTGGAAGTGTCTGTGGTTGTTGGCAGGGGTGTCGCGGAGCTTGACGTCGGTGCGGATGTCGCTTTGTGGACTAATCTGACTTTGAGATAGATCATGATACCCGAGAAAAGCAAGAATGGAATCTGAAACAAGAATGCAACCCGCCTTTCTGTAAGAATCAACTACATCAGGCTCACTCGAACACTTACCAACCAAAAGTATCCGAGATCCAACCTCCCAAAGGCCCACCCAACCCCGCCCCAAGTCCATACCCAATATTCGCATAGCCCTGAAAAAGCCCTCTCCGCTGTATACTGACCAGATCCGAAAAGATGATACTACTGACCGATGCCAATCCCCCTCCCCCGATTCCAGCGACTGCGCGAGCGGCAATCAAGGTCTCCATACTGGGTGCGATTCCACAGCCGATTGTTCCGATTCCGAAGAATGAGAGAGCTGTGAGCATTGCGCCTTGTCGGCCTATAAGATCGGAGAGACGGCCGTAGATTGGGGTGAAGCAACAGACGCTGAGAAGGTAGGATGTACCTTTGGTTTAGTGGAGTGGGTGGCAAGATGACATACCTAGCCAGGAGGCGAGATTTGAGGCGTGGAAATCGGATCCAATATCAGACATCAGTGTTGCGACTAGCAATCAGCATGATTAACAAGTATGACTTGCCAATGGTTCCTGGTCGTTAGCCTCAGTACGCGCATCAGGCATTCTACAAACCGTCCAAAGCTGAGAGAAAGGTGCTGCATTTCAGCCATCTCATCTCGTATATCGCTGTCAACAGGCTTACCATGACCAAACAGAGACACACTGGTCACTTTAGCCAGGTATACATCACAAGCAGTCAATCTCACAATGATTCGGAAATCCCAAGCAGAGAAGCCAGCCAGATTGTGGTGATCACTCTTCCTTTCGAGTGCATTCCCATTATCGTTACGGGCCTGATTTTGAAGAAGAGGCGTACGATCAGAATCTTCAGGCATCTTCAGCTCCCCTACTGCGTTCCCAGTCCCACTCTCGAGACCAATCTCGACGTAATTCAACTTTTCGCTAATCGCACAAGACCGACCTTGTCTTTATACGCAACATCAACGTAAGCAGCCGTAAGAGGCTGGAGTCTCCGGATGCGATGTGACAGGTCGCGGATCAAGCCCCTATCTTTCTTTCACATAAAAAACTCCCCCTTATTAACAAGATGCTCCGTACGTGCTTGCTTCTTGCTTCACATTATCTTTGGTCAAAGTATCAACTTGAAACTTCATCATCGCAAAAAACAATGTCGGCAGAACAAGAGCTGCAAGTTGTCCTACAGGCTATTCAACAGTCGCCACCGGCTCTTGTTCAAGTCGTTTATGCCCTTCAACGGGATGCAAGAGTGCCAGTCGCCTGTCCAAGATCGCACATTCGCAAGCGTGATTGCCAGACCATTCCGCTATCCTTGGCGAGCGGTCAAGACGGCGAGAAACTCAAACGAAAGAGGTCCATGACTCATTTCGAGGGCATCCCAATCGCTTTGCTTGCTGCCCTCTCGCTCAAAGAGTCGGCTCAGAAACCAGCTCAAGTCAAGCTGCGAGTCACAGTCGCCCGGCGCAAAGTGCGAACAATGTATGAAACGTCATCACAGGTGAGATATCCCATTCGAAGAACCATGGCTAATGAAACAGACAACGAGCGAAGAAGACGAGAGTGAAGACGAAGATGATGGGCCATTGATCATCATCTGATCTAGTCCCGAGAGGTGCATATGCAATCATGATACAGATGGGCCGTACCGCAAACAATAACTCTAGAGCTCGATAGACTTGGCAGCGAGAGTGGGCTCGGCTCCAGGTGTACCGGTACTTCCGCTCCCACTCTCCTCCTCCTTTTGACGGTCCAACTTGGACTCGATGTACGTGTCCATCTCGTCGGCAACGGCGCTATAAAGTCAGCGACCTCATCTGCTTTTGACAGAAAACTCACAATGGTCTCCGGCCAAGCAAGTTCCTCATGTCTTCTCTGGTAATAACCTCCTTCTCCAACAACAACTGCGCAACTTTCTCAACCTCGGCTTTGCGCTCCGTCAACAACTTGTACGTGCGAGCATGAGCATCAGTGACCATCTTGTGCACTGTTCATCAGCCTCATTGAACAAGAAACACATCAACTCACCCGCACGATCAAGCGCCTGAGCAGTCGCCTCGCTAAACGGCTTCTGGAACTGCTCACTCTGTGAATCCCGTCCACCATACGAAATCGGCCCAATCTCGGGGTTCATGCCATAGTTTGCACAAACCTCAAACGCCATCTTGGTAATCTTTTGTAGATCATCCTGAGCGCCAGTCGTGATCCTCCCGAAAAAGATCTCTTCCGACACACGTCCGCCGAGCGTCATGCACATGCGGTCTGTCAATTGCTCGGTCGAGAAGAGGAAGCGCTCTTTGGGGAGGTATTGAGCGTAGCCTAGGGCACCGACACCTCGAGGAATGATGGAGACTTTGAGGAGGGGATCGGCGTGTTCAAGGAACCAGCCACAGACGGCGTGACCTGCTTCATGGTAGGCGACCGTCTTCTTCTCTTCAGGTGCGAGAACTCTGCTCTTGCGCTCGAGACCGGCGATCACGCGCTCAATAGCACCATCGAAATCAGCCTCGGTCACGTCCTCGCCACTACGACGAGCAGCACGGAGTGCAGCCTCGTTACACACGTTGGCAATATCTGCACCGCTGAAGCCAGGCGTCAACAGCGCCAGCTTGTCCGAGATGATCTCGATCGAAAGCTTGGGTGAGAGGGTGAGAGGACCGAGGTGGACCATAAAGATTTGCTTGCGGCCAGAGATGTCGGGACGGTCGATGGCAATGTGACGATCGAAACGACCAGGACGCATCAATGCAGGGTCGAGAACGTCGGGTCTGTTGGTACCTGCAAGCACAACGACGTGCTCTTTGGTGCCGAAACCGTCCATCTCGACGAGCAGCTGGTTGAGCGTCGACTCGCGCTCGTCGTTACCGCCGAATCCTCCGCCCTTGCCACGAGTCTTGCCGATGGCGTCAATCTCGTCGACAAAGATGATGCACGGGGCGTGCTTCTTGGCGTTGGCGAAGAGGTCGCGAACGCGCGAAGGACCGACACCGACGAACATTTCAACAAACTCGGAACCAGAGACAGATAGGAATGGGACCTGAGCTTCACCAGCTGTGGCTTTGGCAAGGAGGGTTTTACCGGTACCGGGTGGACCCGAAAGGATGGCGCCACGAGGAATCTTGGCACCGAGTTTTTCGTACTTGGCAGGCTCCTTGAGGAACTTGACAAACTCCATGATTTCCTGTCGTCAGCTGCGTCGAAAGTGAGCGCTCACCTCCTTGGCTTCATCCATGCCGGCGACATCCTTGAACCTCATGGAAATGTCCGTCTCTTGATTGAACATTTTAGCCTTGCTCTTGCCAACGCCAAAAATGCCTCCACCGGCACCGCCTCCGCCAGCTGCGCCTCGTCGAGCGAACCACAAGAGCAGACCAGCGATCAGGAGAGTTGGTGCGAAATGCATGGCCGTCTGGAAGGTGGAGATCTCTTCACGGTAGCTGACGGGGATGCGTTCAGCAGCTGGGATACCAAGCTCGTCCTGCGTCTGAATCAACAGAGACTCGAAAGCCTCGAGGGAGCCAATGGTGAACGTGTAAGGAGCTGGGCCGTGCGAAGGTGAGGGAAGAGAAGGTGCACCAGTAGCGTTGGGTGCCGATGGGTTGTTGTTGGGTACAGGCGAGTGGAGATGGACGCGAACCTGGTTGCGATTGACGACTTCAAGTGAGGATACAAGACCACGAGCGAGAAGAGAGTTGCGGCTGTTGTCAGCTGTGTTAAATTTGAATTTGAAGCTCACAATTCCTGCCATGTAATCTCTCGAGAGCTCTGGCCACTGGGCTGAGCGATACTGTAGAGGGCATACGAACTGGCGTCAGTATTGATCGACGAAAAGGCTCACCTGACGACAGCTAGTAAAAGCTGGTTAGGCGTCATGCCGCCTGGAATCTGACCCCCAGGCCCGCCGCTACCACCGCTGCCACCACCACCACCTCCACCCGTACCAGCCCGGCTACCAGCCTCGCTCAGCTTTGGGTTTCTTCGCTCCTTGAAGCTCTTGCCTTCTGGTTCGCCACCCTCGAGACCCGGCAAACCGACATCGGGCTTTTTGGGCAGTGACGGTTCCGATGGCGCACCTGTTCCAGCCGGCTTGGGAGCTACCGTTGTGCCGCCGGTACCAGGGCCGAATAGCGACTCGAGGCCTGACGGAGGAGGAGGGTTCGGGTTGCCACCTCGGGGCTTGGACGGCTCGGCAGGTGCAGCATACCGACGGATAGAAGCGATCGGTGATCTTGAGAAAGTTGAAAGGAGCGAGAGTCTGCGCAAGGCGGGGAGGCGTGCAGCCATGATTAGACGGCGATGTGATGACAAGGAGTGCTTTCTCGTCGAGTGATTGCAATGACCTAACCAAAACGATGAGTTTTGATCGGACTCGTCAGCGCAGCTCGGTGGCGATGGAAGGAATCGAGTCATAAAAGGAGCACAAATAAATACGGACCATGCGAGGTATATCACGTGATCATGGCAAGAGCGTAATTGATTGCTGCTGCGAAAGCTTTCATGAAGGCACGTCCTGGTATGACGAACTCATACTGCTGCGAGTACTTCGGACGTGTGTCCAGTGGCTTATTGGTGATGGTCCCGTAGGGGGTATCCCAGTGGCCAAGGCTTTTTGAATGTACTAATTAAAAAGCCCTCGCGCAAAGGCCTGGCGTGCGTCAACTTGGTATAAACCTGTGAAAAGCAGCAAATTATGTCAAGACAATGAGATACGGGCTCCCATTCCGCCTCTCAAATTAGGTCTCATTTCCAAGATCTTGACAACGAGGATGGGGCTGCTAGAAAAAAAACAATATCAATCTCGGCCCCACACTGTCCTTGCTGGCAAAAGTTTGCGATGAATGGGATTCGAACCCATGCTGTCTAAAGACACCGGATATCGTAAAAGAAAACTCCACAGAGTATCTCCGCTTAAGGCCGGCCCGATCAACCCCTACGGGACCATCGCTTGTTAACCACTGTACCACATGTCCAGGAAGTGCTCGCAGCAGTGTGAGTTAACCATATCAGGACGTAACGTAGGTGCTGTGTCACGTGCCGAGAGTCACTGCAGCTGCAGCTGCTGATCGCGATCGCAAGCTAAATGAGAAGACGAGAAGACGAGAGATAAACTATGAGAGGAGAACGGGAGTGGAGGGTGCAGAGATGAGCACCGAAACATGAGGGTAGGTGAGCTGGACGAGGCTGCGCTTGCGGTGTCTAGCTGTCGTCCTGAGCCTTTAGTGGCATTACCTATCAAATGAAACAAATGCTATCAAAGAGTGAGAGGACGCAAACGCGAGGTACATTCGAGGAGATGGCAGGAAACTGGGAGGGAATTGTAAAGAAAAGATAACGGAGACAAGACGGTACGGGTGGTCGACGAGCCTTGGAAGCGGTGTCTAGTTATTCTGAGCTTTAAGTTATCGCACATAAAAATATGGATGAAATGCTCAAAATTCACTTGCACTTAGGTAGCTACAGCTGTGAGCAATTGTGATGATTGCTAGTACTAACATCCTCAGTCAACACCTAGGTTCCTGGATCTCCAAAGGGTTGCAGCCTCGCATCGCCGTCGATTTCTTGCAAACACCTCACGAACGACGTTCTTGCCGCTGATTCGGGGATGAAACGGACGACAGGTGTTGTCGTCGTTCTCTACGTCGTTGTCGTCGTTGTCGTCGAGCTCTCTGGATCCGACTAGAAGTCGGGGATGGTGGCTCGAGTGCAGAGATCGCCTCGAGGCAGAAAATGCCACTCTGCCGTCCGCACGTTCGCGGCAGATGTACCCTGACGGTGTGCGCATGTATCATTGCATACAATCCGTCTGACATGTGCATCCGGGCAATGTATCTGTAGAGAGCTACTCGAACGTCATTGCCAGTAATTGTAGAGAGCTGATCAATCGCATTGGCAGTGATTGAAACCGCTTGAAGACTTGGATCGCCGTCTGACAAGCTCACTGGATACATGCTCCCACCCGCCATCCTGTACAAAGTGTACATCGACTTACCCAGTGTCACCAAGTCCTTTACATGTGGGATGACAGGGAGAACTACGAGTAGAGGTGGTAGGAAGCATAGACATACATTGCGATAAAACCCGGCGAAGATGGAGAGGCAGGTGAAGCTGGAGACTAGTGATTGACGACACAGTCGACTGAAGAGGATTCGGCAGCGAAGCCAGTGGGACGGATAGAGGTTGATGCGCTTGAGCTGGACGATGGATCCAGCGCAGCGCGCTTCGCCTGCTTCTGATCAAGCTCATCCCGCTTGCGTTTCCTAGACGCCTCCAGCTCCCGCCTCGTCTCCAGTAGCGCGCCATTCTGCGTCGTACAAAGGCGTTCACGCATAGCGGCCAAGGCGCCTTCCATCGAGGAACGCTGACGCTTTATCTCGCCAGCGATGGCCGCCTCCTGCGTCGATCGCAAGCGCTCGCATGCGGTGACGATCAGGCTGTCGACGTCGCGAGAGCTGGCGAGCTCGCGCTCGTGCGCTTCCGAGAGAAGACTCTCCAGTGTGCTCACTTTCTCCTCCTGAAGCCGCACCTTCTCAGGCGCAGCTTGGAGTCGAGCCTCGGCTCCCTCCAAACCACGAGTGAGACCCTCAATATCTGCCTCTTTAGCCCGCAGCCGAATGCGAAGTTCCTCTCCTTCGTCAATGAGGCCATGGGCAAAGTCGCGAGCCTCTGCAAGAGCGACGCAGAGATCCGCCAAGAAAGAAGCCGTCTGAGCACCGTCGACCTTTTGAGTACACTGGGAGCGTGGAGGCTCGGCTGACTGCCATCGTTAGGTGCGTTGTGGCGTGCATCTTTACGTACACTTCGGCTATCGCCATTATCCTCGAACAGCCGTTTGCAAACTCCACAGAACTGAGGCTGTCAGATGAGCCAACAGAGTCTTTGAACTCACGAGATCATTGCTCGGAAGGTGCCAAGGCTCCCGCAACATCAGGTGGCAGCTGTTACACTCGCCCCTGGATATGTCAGCAGTTGCCTGGCACTTGGAAACAACTCACGGAGCAGCTATCGCTTCGAGTCGACGCCTCAACCTGGCCCCTGCTTCCGTCGGTGGCCACCGCGGATTGAGCCCGGCCTTGGGCATTTTGAACAGGGCGGCTGTACCGTTCTGTAGCTCCTCGACATACCCAAGATACAGTGGCGACTCCCTCAGTTCGGTACTGTGAATGTGTCAGCCGAGATCTGTTAGGAAGGAGCAACTCGGAAACGACGCCATCGAGAAGACGAATCACTGAGAGACGCAAGTGACCGTAGCCGTCGTGAATGGGTACTAAGGATGTCTACCTTCCCCAGTCACACACGGTCGACATGCCTTGCCCTGGAAAGAATCCCAAAACCCCTTACGAGGCCCATCGTCTCCTTTGCATCCAGAGCTGACACACTAGAGTCTGACTCTATCTCTGCTTGCCGCGATCAATCAGCCATCTCCAAACCGACAACGCCAGAGGCAAGGTCCCAGAAGTCTTGGCGAGAAAACAAACCCTCGTTTTCGGGTAACGACGCTACCCGATCACGGCGAATCCGATTCCCAACCATAGCTGGTGAGGAACACAGGAGGTGAACTCACGCTTTTATAAGCCAGGAACTTTGCCAAGCTTTTCCGCGCATTGGGCGTAAGCGCGACATGTTCTCTTTGAGCGGAGAGCCACTGCTTGAATGATGTGACCAATTGCCAAACATGTCTCGACTGATCTTGGCCTTGGTCGTGTACGCAGCCCACGCGAAATCGATGTGCCACTGGCCAGGGCGCGAGACCAACACTGCTTCAAGGTAGAAGTCAATGCCGAGGATGTTGTAGATCTGCTGAGCTGCTTGCTGCGCGGTCAGCAAGGAATTACGGTCTCTGTACTGACCTCGGCGCCAATGGTGGCCACAGCTAGAGAATTGGAAGTTGCGCAGGAAGAGAAGGAAATGACCGGAAACTAGTCGATAGTCATGCCTTATGAGACGCCGTTACGGTATGAGTGACCGCAGTGTCACCGCTGCGCCAATGCGGGTCAGCCGCGATCTGGCCTCGATCGCCGGCTTTGAGGGCTGGAGGCGGATGCAGTGCCTACCAAGTTACAGGCGACGCTCGCGAGAGAAGGGGCCAAGCCTGCCCAAGAAGGCATTTGTCGAGGATCCATTGACGTCGTAGGTAGTTTGCCATGTGCCCAGCTGCGTCGCTTTGAAGAGTCTGGACTCGATTTAGGTTCGAGGGTCATCAGCGGATCCAGTGCCTGCGCGGTCATGTGTCGTGAACGTGCGAGCCGGTAGCCAGTATTTCAAAGTCGGCAAGCTGGCTGAACGAGCCACGGCCGGACGCATCGAGTTTTGAACGAGGTATTTGAGTCGAGAGGCTGAACGTGACAATACTCCTGCTTGAAAAGTTACCTCGCATTTCTCGAGGAGAGATGGTGATCAGCCTTTCGTGTGATCCACGCTGGCTCTGAGTCAGATGTTGAGGCTTCGCAACAAAGAAGCGCGTCTCGCGAGCCGCTTGTTGTGTATCTCGCGCTCCGCTCATGTGGCAGGTGGATGTGTGGTGTGTCTTTGCCACGCTGACTTGCAGAGCATCCTTGTAAGACTTAGTGAATGCGCCTCGGTGAGAGGCAGAGCGCACCGCAAGCAGTTATTGATGGTTGATGAGCCTTGATAAGATGCAGGAAGTTATTTGACATTCAGCGCGTCGATGACAACAATTCTGCAATGTCAGGACTAGGACTATGCTCAGCAAGTCAGGACTGCAGCAGAACGTACAGTCGACCTTGCATGAGGCTATTTCTCTTGACCAATCGCACCGAAGTTCAAACGAACAATGCCGATCCCCCATCGACCTGATCTGACTCCCTCTGGTGCAGGTTGGCAACGACTGACTGCCAACATGGTGCGATGTTTATGACGTAGAGCATTGACAAGTGACGATTGACGCGAATCAGCCTCATCTGAGAGGCTGAGCGAGAGCAAGAAGACGTTCAGTTTTTATACAACAACAGTGGAAAGCTGCAGAATGAGCAACTCTGGTCGTTAGTAACAGCTGGTTGTTAACGAAACACTCACATATATGAAAGAAACCCACAGAGACCCAACATGTTCATCACTTCACCATCCCAGATTGTTTTGAGATCAGCTCTGGACGTGATTCAGGTCCAGATACTCAGCCGATCATTTGGTTCCGTGAACTTGTGGCGCACAAGGCAACTTGATCAACATCTGCTGTCGCAGCACGCCCGAGCTTTGACGTCGCGTCGCTGACGAAGTCTCAATCAGTGCTATGATATATGTTCAGAGTGGAAGCTATACAATACATCTTGAGTAAACAACGTTACAGCAAAGCAGACATCGCTCAAGGGAAAGAAGGACATCAAGAGATCCAAAGTGCGGGTGGACGAGCGGCGAGACGGGGTTGCTGACTAGCCTCTGCGTTTCTTATGGACCGGACCTTCCACAGCGATGGCAGTTGATTTTGGGGGCAGAGTAGGGATTGCGCGCTTGCTAGAGCTCTGCGCGGCGTTGGTGCCGGTTGAGTCGATACGGGCAGGCTGAACGCCGCGTGCCTCGACCACAGCTGCCTTGCGCCGTCGCTGCTTAATCGGACGCCCCGCCGAGGCGATGTGAGCATCTTGAGGAAGCGAAGCTGGCCCACTGACGGTGACAGCCTGCGAAACGGCAGAGCCGGAGGTACGGCCAAGAATGCTGCCGATGAGGGCTTGAACTCCTTCCAACTCGCCCCGAATCGCCGCTAGCTCCCGGTCGCGCTGCGAAAGCTGCATGCGCAAGTCGACCGCTACGCGGTACATCTTCTTTCCGGCATCATGGGTGTCTGCGAAGCCACCACACAGCTTGGCAAGGAAGCCATCTGGCTTTCCCCGATTGCTGACTTTGGCCTCGCACTTGACGCAGCGCTCATCAGCGCGAGCCTTCGGTACAGCCTCCTCAGGGATCATGGCCCACTCCTGTCATCATCAGCACTGGTTTGAGAACCTGCACGAACCTCTACATCGCGGAGCCTCGAAGTCTCGCTCATATCATGGCAACTAACACAGACCTGGACGTCAATTAAGCTAGAACTAAAGACTCACCAAGTGACGACAACGGGCGCTCCAAGGTGTACGCATCATTCTGTCACAAAGTCCACACAGATTCCTGCGTCAAGTCAGCTACCTTCATCAATGCTGAGCTGAACTTACTCCTTGGCGGCCTCTTCTAGTATGCCAAGCAAGAGCTCTTCTGGCGTTCTGCCTGACTGGTCTGACTGGAGCGGGTTGATTGGAAGCTTGTAGATTGGTGCGCTTCCAGCTTGAAGCTGCTGGAAGTATGCTTTGAAGTCGTCAGACTGCCATGTAACCTTGAAAAGTCAGCTTCTTGTCTGTTAATCAACTGAAAAGATGCCTGCTGTGCGCAACTCAGCGGGACGAATCTTGCAATGCTCTGAAATCGAAGAGTGTGGTCCAAGTGAGCCTTGGCATCACTTGGAGACCCTCTCAGCAGCGCAGCATTGCCGCGCTACTAAAGCACACGCAACCATCGCCTCTACAACCCATCAGGGACAAGGAGTGGCAAGCCACTGCTACTTATCGACAAGGAGTGACAAATGGATGCCGCTGCCCCAACCAGTGCAAAAGATCCGTGCCACCAATCCGGTAAATTCACGAGGTCGCCGCGAGCGCGTACTTGGATCAAGCCGTTCCCCCTTCCCACGCGACAACCCGAACGTTAGTCTGATCCATAGGAAAAGACACACGGAGGTCAAAATGGCCCTCTGTGACGCCGAATACCCGCTGTTTCTTGACCATATGAGTTTGTGCACCAAAAAGAACAATCGATACCGCTTGAACTATTGAGGAACTCGTCCTTCTCGTCATCATCGAGCTGGTGGAGAGCGAGGGTCGTCGCGATCGGGATTTGGATGCCACTGCCCTTATCACACGACGACTCGAACGTCAGTCTGATCCAAAGGAAAAGACACACTGCAGCCAAAACGGCTTTCGTGACGCCGAAAACTCGCTTTTCTTCACCGTCGACGACATCACAAGTGAACGTTGGAGATTGCCCCGTGTCAGTCCAGCGGATTCAGGGCCTCCTCATGAGAGCTCAGTTGACAACCCCGCCGTGGCAAAGATCGAGTACTCCTGGGAGGCTTCGATATCCGCCTCGGAGCCAAACAGAGCACGATTTCGAGTACGACGATCTTGAATTCAAGCCGGGCTGAGTTGATAACCTTCAGAGCCGACATGCAATAACCTCGCGATACCCTGACAGCGACGCTGCCTCGGCAAGGCGCGGCAGCAAAGCTTCGAGAAAGATTGGTGAGAAGCATCAACGATGTCCTCACTTGAGACATAACAGACTGGCAATGCTGCGTGGCAACGTCAGTGTCGTATGACTCCAGCGAGGGGACGCAAATGCTTTCCCAAGTTCGCGCTAGCAGGTACCAAGCAAGAGACCGAAGCTAGTGGGGGGCGCCTCGCGAGGCAGTACACTAGCCACAGTGGGTGTCGAAACTAGTGTATAAACTGCTCAAGCGATGAGGGCGGTACCAGACCAGCAGCCTAACAATGAAAAAAGAAAAAAAACCTGCGAAGCACAAGCAGCCTCTTCACATGCGACGCACTGCGCACTAGCGATGCAGCGCCGCTAGTGACTAGTGATACTTCGCATGCAAGTGGATGGCGGTATCAGTCGAGCAGGTAGCCGATAACAATTGCAAGACAGTAATCCAGAGGACAACAAACTAGAACTGGCGGTTTACCCACCTGTTTACGCCTGAGAGACTCCTTCAGCTCTGTACGCCCAGATGCGTCGAGAGCACTGTCACCTGAATGGGAGTGCAACCATTTGATGAATGTGCTGAGAAGGTGGTCAAACTCGGCTGCTGAAGGCTTGTGCTCGCGTTTGTAAACTGAGGTGGCGAACTCGAAATGCCAATTTGTTCGGTGAGAGTAGAGAATTTCGAGCAGCGAGAAGTCGAAGCTGACAAAGGTTTGTATGATGAGCTCATGCTCGTCCTGATATATCAGTAGATATTCAACAACAGTGAGTAACTCACTTGCGCAGAGGCATCGCTCATAGTGTCCATCAGCTCGAAAGTCCGATGTTGAGGAAAGCGGTCAAAGCTAGAGATCAGCCTTCCATTTGGTGTCTAGCCAATTTGACTCAACCTGGCCGCCGGTTTGTCACTAGGGCTGTGCACGCACAGTAAGGCTGCAACGTTAATCAAGCGCCACTGTCAGGCACTCACGATGATTTCAAGCTTGAGGCGCCACCCGGCTATCACTGGCGAGCAATGTCGATGTTGAATTCTTGATGTAGAATGTTCGATACTCCGGAAATTGGAGAGGCGAAGGGAGATTAGCCTTTATCTGCGCCAGGCCGCTCGGTGGTGCCCAGGGTCTAGCCGCGATCTGACCTCGATCACCGATCCAGAGACTAGCGGCGGATGCAGTGTCTGCCAAGTTACAGGAAAGGTGCTAAGCCTGCCCAAGAAGGCATTTGTCGAGGAATCAATTGACGTCGTAGGTTGTCTACCATGTGCCCTGTGTCGTTTCGAGCAGTCTGAACTCGATTTAGGTTCGAGGACCATCAGCGGATCCAGTGCCTGCGCGGTCATGTGTCATAACGTGCGAACCGGCCGTAGCATTTCAAAGTTGGCAAGCAGGCTGAACGAGCCGCGGCCGGATGCATGGAGCTTGAACGAGTCGAGAGACAAGTGCGTGGCAGATGCGCCAAGCTGCAACAGATCTCTCGCAGTTGTCGCGTAGAGATAAAGACCGACCTTTCGCACTGTCCACGCTGGGTTCGAGTCCGATGCTGGATCTTTGAAACACAAAAGAGCGTCTCCGTCGGTCCAGCTTGTTATGTATTTTGCGCTCTGCCTGTGAGAGTTGCGGTTGTCTGGGTGCGTGCAGCTACTCTCTAAGCTGAGCGACTTGATGCCATCAGTATGCTGGTAAACCAGCGTTCTGACTCGACCTGTCAGTGGTGAATTCGCTTCTGAATGAGATAAGGCGCACTCACGGCGGTCATGACAGGAAAACAGTCGTCGTTTGTCATGACGCGTTGATGCTCGACCCTCATATGTCAGCACCATGCGCAATAGAATAGTCCCAAGAAGTTACACTTGTCTAAGACCTTCTGATCTCTATACCGCGGCGCCATTTGACCACCGACCGCACGTCGAACATCCATGGACGCTCTGGGTTGCAATATTCAGACCTACTGTCATCGACCACCCTTGCAATGCTTCGCGAGTACAGATATAAGGCAGAGGCGGGTGACATAGGAAGTGTTAACACAAGCGAGGGTACACAAGGTGATCATGTGCAGTTTAGCATGCAACAACATTGGATCTGCCGAAAGAGACAAAGCTAGTCATCAGTAGCAGCTAGCTGATGACAGTACACTCACCTGCGAGGTCTTGACTTATAGTGACACTCCAAGTCAATCATGCCGACAGCGCAGATAAGTACTCAAAGGCATCTCGATGCAGTCTGGACGCGCGTTCATCAGGTTTGGACGATTCGTTTGGTTCCGGCCGACACATTATCCTGCAGGTGAGCTTGGAAGTTGATCGTTAGACATATATCATGACATGCTACAGCTATATACACGTTTCAAGCAAGCAGCGCTCCCATCTAGACACTCATGACATCCGTCTCGGACGGTGACCCCGAAGACTTGTTGCATTCTGCAAAGTCGCCCCGCTCACCATCACCCATCTCCAGATCTTCAAGATCAGCGCCCATGAACGTCGCGCCCGAGTTGCGACGCAAGGGAGATCGCACATGAGGATCATGCGAGAAGGATAGTGTCGGGCTTGCCGAATGCATTGGCCATGTGGGATGGTAGATTGGGATCGGCTTCTCGCGCCGTCGGAGGCTAGCATTCTGCGCAAAGCCTCGAGGCTGCGGGACGACGCGAGGGGAGTTGTCACTTGGTGCAAGGGGAGGGTGCGTGTGGAAGCCATCGGGTGACATGGCAAAGACTTCGTGGTTGCCGTCAAAGGGCTCTGTGGGGGACAACTGGCTGATGAGGTCGATGGTGAGGGCATCGGGTGTAACCGGTGCTTGTGCGGGGATTGGAGGGGGAGCGAGCTCGGCTATACCACAGCTGTACCATGTTGAGGCATCGTTGAGCGAGAATGTCGGTGCTCTGAACGTCTGAGATGGGTTGCTCGCCGGCCGAGGACAGGCCGTAAAGCTGAATGGGGACGCCATCATGTGAGAGGGGTGGTAGGAGCTCTCACGAGGTCTGTAACCCGCGCTCGGGGCAGAGCCGAATGAAGAGGGAGCAGACGCAGGTGCCGAGTGAGGCTCAAAGCCAAAGACTGGCTGGACGTAAGCGCTCGGTGGAGGCAGAGCTGAAGAGCGCCTGCTTGGGTCAAAATACAAGATTGATGTATCAAATCTGCTCGACGCCTGCGTCCCTACTGGCACTTGACACGGCTCCTCGTCCTCATCCAGCAGCTTGCCAAAAAGCTCTGGCGACGTCACTTCATCCGACATGGATGTCGGTGAAGTCGCGCTGTCAAAGCTGCCGTTGGCTCGCCGACCTCTGCCAGTGTTGATACGCGGCTGAACACGACGCTTGAAAGCCAAGACCTCTTCACGAGTAGAGCCACGCCGGAGATCGGGATGTGCTGATGTCAGTGAGTTTCACACATCGTAAGACTCACTCCAGAAGCTGAGCTCGGTTTCGGTATTGCCACGCTCGCCTCTGCTGCTGACTCTACGCATGAAGCCGTAGATCTGTTATTAGCTCAGGCATGTCCCTGATACTTACGTTCAGCTGTCTTGAAAAGCTGGCGAACCGACTCTGGCGGTAGACGAGTGGCAATACGGTGCGAGCGAGAAGCTCTGGCTGGGCAATGATGATCAAGCTTCCAGTGTCGTCCCATCGAATCATCTGCTATCAGCTTGACAAATCACATCAAACGTACGTGACTGTATCCAGGCGTGTCACTTATTGTCAGCTTGCCGCAAGCCGTAAGCTAACTTACAGGATCCTGCCATCAGCTCGAATCAATCTCAGCACGAGGACTCACTGATACAGCTTTGTCAAGAAACTCGGCGTCTTGCCTTCCTGCCTCTTGCCACCGGCCGACTTCTTCTTCGATCCTTGACCGCGCCCAGAGTGGACGGGAGGCAGCGGCGAAGCGTAGAACGGATCGATTTCTCGCTGTGAAGGAAAGTAGCCTCCGACAGGAGCAAATTGAGATGAAGACATGTAGGAGTAATTGAAGGGGGAAGGTGTTGTAGATTGTGTTTGACGGGGAAAAGGTCCGAAGGAGTTTGGAGCAGAGTGAGGATAGGCTGTCATGGTGGCCAAACCTGCCAAAACTGATACATCAGCTCTTGATGAAACTCAGATTGCTTTCAGGCGGACTTGCCGATTTCAAAGGCGAGCAAAGGTATCCCGTGGGAGCTGAGTGGCAAAGCTGCTAATGGCGAGCAGCTGAGCTGGTACCGGCGGCAAGAAAGCTTTATAGAGTTTAAGCCTGGGTCAGCGACGCAGCGTCCTCGTCCTTGGCGTTGCCGTTGATGGCAGCTTCCACCGCACAGACTCCTGTCGATGTCAATGACCGATGGTCAAAGCTGCTCGATGATGAACGACTTGGGAGTTAAAGAGCCAAGGAGACATCAATGGCGCTGTCTTTCTCGGCAACGCCGCATCAACAACGTTCTGCGAGATGAGCGAAAATGACGATCTTCAAGGGGATCAGATCTGCGTGCCAAAATTCGGGCACAGCCTAAGCTAGACGCGTTCGGACCGGGTGTGTGTCCAGCTCAGCCTGTGCTCTCGCTCCTCGAGGTCGAAAGGAGGGGACCGAACTCGTGTGTGCAGGAGACCCCCTGTCCGCGTCCGAGCTCGCGCGCAGATCAGGTCCTAGCCTAGCGCGTTGAGACGGTCGAACCTTGTCTTTGTTTAGTCAGGGTCAGTACGCAAGGAAGTACATGTCCGATTAGACCCGAAAGGATCGTTCGAGGTGTGCAGATCACTGTGCATGCCCGCGGCATCGAGAACAATAGCTTTTCGGATCGTACACGCTCATCGGGTCCGATTCATGTGACCGTCTTTGTTGATGAACCAAGACGATCAAAAGATTGGGTGAGGAGACAAGGGTTAAAGTGTTTATCGCGTCAGCAACAAAGATCAGCATCAGGATAGCGCTAGTCCAGCTGGCAAAGCTTGAGCTTGATCTGGAACCCGTTTTCACCGGATGCAATACTAGGGTCCAACAATGACTGCTGTATCATTGGCATACTGCGGCGGACACCACAGTGCTTTCTGCATGCCCTGACGGTGACTCGTTTTTGACCGGGTTCTGCCTGATTTCGGAGGTGATGCAAGCCGAACATGTCCTTGCCGGAGGTGGCGAAAATCACAATATCATAATGAGACTGTAAATTTTTGGGACGGCTATGATGCTGTAGATTACAATGTCAGAGATGAAAGAAGTCAGCTCGCATGTGTCAAGTGTGTTGATGCCATGACGGATCCCAGAAAGAGCGAGACTACGCATCTCGGCTACAGCTTGCATTCGCCACGCTGACTCATTGCCCGACATTATTTCCACCACTTTCTTCGCCGCCGGTAATCTGGAGCAGCAGCCAACGTAGACCTTGATCATCAACTTCATCTTCATCAGTCAAACTGGTATCCCTGCTCCGTCCAAGCCTTCTTCGACTCGCTCGCACCACCTCTCGGTCACATCGTCTCTCGGCACCAAGATCGGTTCATTCGTTCGCTAAAGAACCAAAGCAACCTCAACCCAACTTCAAACGCTTTATAGCTACCACTGCTTTCGTTGCTGCTAGTACCAAAGACAACAAAATGGCACCTATCGCTATCCCTCCCAATGTACACGTCGTCGAGCCCAAGTCTCATGGTGAAAAGTCGAAAAGGATGCACTCTAAAGTGGTTGTGATCGGTTCCGGTCCTGCTGGGCACACTGCCGCCATCTACCTTGCCAGAGCCAGTCTCGAGCCAGTTCTCTTCGAGGTGAGTCTGCCAGACCTGCGAGTCTCAGCTGACAAGACCAGGGTATGCTTGCCAACGGGTATTTACTGCGGAGATTCCCATGGAAAGTCACTGACGATGCTCTCTAGCTTTGCACCAGGAGGTCAGCTCACTACCACCAACGACGTCGAGAACTTCCCTGGTACGTCAGCGTAGGAGAAAAGAACGCTCGCTGACGTCCCAGGTTTCCCAGAAGGCCTCAGCGGACCCGAGATGATGGACAAGTTCCGTGCTCAGTCGTAAGTGTTCTGCTGCATTGTGTCGCGTGCTGACACTATCAGCGAGCGCTTCGGTACCAACATCATCACCGAGACCGTCGCCCGCGTCGACTTTTCTCAGCGTCCCTTCAAGTACTGGCGCGAGGGAGAGGAGGAGGAGGCCGACTTTGAGACTGCCGACACGTTCGTAACCTTGATCTGTTCAAAAGTTGACATGATAGCATCATCATCGCTACGGGTGCTTCCGCTAAGCGACTGTTCCTTCCTGGAGAGGAAGAGTACTGGCAATCTGGTATCTCTGCTTGCGCCGTCTGCGATGGTGCCGTCCCCATCTTCAGACAGAAGCCTTTGGCTGTTATTGGAGGTGGTGACAGTGCTTGCGAGGAGGCTACCTGTGAGTCATTGCGTGATGGTCTAAAGACTGACTACCAGACCTTACCAAGTACGGCTCCCACGTCTACGTCCTCGTCCGTCGTGACGAGCTGCGCGCTTCCAAAATCATGGCCAAGCGCCTGATCAACCACCCCAAAGTCACCGTCCTCTGGAACGTAAGTCTCGACTTAATCGCACATTATTGACAAAAGACTGTTGCAACTTCGTGCAACGGTGACGGCGACCTCCTCCAGTCTTTGACCATCAAGGACACCAAGACGGGCGAGGAGAAAGAGCTTCAGGTCAACGGTCTCTTCTACGCCATCGGCCACGAGCCTGCTACCGCTCTCGTCAAGTCTCAGCTCGAGCTTGACGAGGATGGGTACGTTCGCACCATCCCCGGCACCGCTCAGACATCCGTCAAGGGTGTCTTTGCCGCCGGTGATGTCCAAGACAAAAAGTACCGCCAGGCCATCACCTCGGCTGGTTCGGGTTGCATGGCCGCTCTTGAGGCTGAGAGGCTCATCAGCGAAGAGGAGGCAGATGATGAGAACATCCCTGCCGAGGAAGTCCACGTTCCAGCCAACCAGTACATGGGTACCGACAAGGAGTAGACTCGCACCACACCATAGACGTCTGATGCATCTTGTAGCTACAAAACTTGCTTCTCCGCCTACTCGCTGTCTTCGTCCGTATAAACATCGCGGATCAACGCATCGAAATCCTCAGTCTCTTCGCCATCTTCCAAACGCTGTGCTGCTTTCCTAGCTTGTGCAGCTGAAACCTTGCCTTTCCTACCGCCCTTGACTACCTTGGCTGCCTTGGCCACCTTGGCCTTGGGATTTGGTGCGGAAGTGATTCCGTCGTCTGCCTCAGGCTTCTTCCGCTTGCCCGTGGTTTTCTCTTTCGCTGGAAAGGTGCAGATGACGGGAGCCGTTGCTTGACCGTTCTCGACTTGAGCAGAGCTGAGACGCGCGAGCCTGACGGCGTTGGGTCCAGCGACCATGTAAACGTTGACAGAGTCTCCTTTGTCAGCCAATGCCACGAGAGCGACAGCTTACATGAGTTTGGAGTGTAGGCTGGCGTGTCAGCGTCACAAGGTTTCAGAGAAACTTACATTCTTGAAGGTAGCCTTTGAGGATCATGTGGATCAGGAGCGCTTCCGTATCCTGCTCGGTCAGCTTATCCCCGCTCGCTTGGAACTCACATGCGGATTCAGCGTCACTTTGCCTTCAGCGACCTCGTCGACATCCAGGGTCTCCTTCTCCGGCTCCTTAGGCGCTTTCTTGCCTGGATTCGCAACATTGAACGCGCCGCCGCCCAGACCTCGCACAAGTTCTCCGAGCGCCGTGAGAGTCGTCTTGCCACCGGCCAGCTCGACTGCTTGCACCACTCTCAGCACCTTCCACGCTTCCAGCGTGACGTCTTTCGTGACAATCGAGGATGGATCCCGAACGCAGTTGTCACAGTGCCGACAGACAGAGACTATTCCAGGAGTGTCTTCATCCAAGCTGTCGGCGTGATCCCAGGCGTTGACCGACAAGTGGCTGCTGGCGGAGAAGTACTAGGTGTGAGCGAAGCTTTGCGAGGTGGCTCACGTTTGCGAATGCTACCTTGAACGACGTCAGCTCTGTATCATTGTGATCTCGGGACCCACCTTGCGGCACGTCACCAGATCCTGCGCAAACCTGAGCATCTCGTGCACTAGGTTGTCAGCTGCAGTCATTCGAGCGCGTACTTACACTTGTCCGAACCGTCGACGTCGGCGTAGACCATGGAAGCGAGGCGAGTGGCGTCAATAGTTCGGTAGAGCAAGAGACAGGCGCTGTCGTTGCCATCTCGACCAGCGCGGCCACTTTCTTGATAAAAGGATTCGAGAGACTTTGACATCTGGGGAACACGTCAGATCGGACGACAAGTCAGACGAACGGAGTGATCTGAGGTCAGTCTACAATCTGTCATGTTTCACGCACGAATCACGAAGCGCACATCGCCTTTGTCGATGCCGAGACCGAATGCAATGGTAGCGCAAATGACGCTGGCGGTAAGCGTGACGCGGCACCGCAAGACGAGAACTCACTCGACCTTGCCCTTTCTCCAATCGACGTGAACTTGCTCCTTCGCTTGGTCGTCGACAGCAGCATGGTAAGTAGCCGTCTGAGATGATCAGCGTCAACGCAAGATCGGCTACGTACCTTGATGGTGCCTCTTGACCATTCTCGCAAAGAATCAGCCACTGCTTGCGCATCCTGAAGATCAGCAGTCATAACCTTGGCCTTGGACAAACCTTCTTGCTGAGGCAGTAGATAATGCCACTTTCACCCCTGCAAGCGATCAGTGTCGCCAGAGTACGTCAGACACATACAGATGATTGTCTTGAATCCACTTCCCCATCAAATCGATGACACTAGGCGCTTTCGAAGGCTTCGGCTTGACCTGGTAGTGAAGATTTGGGCGGTAGAGCGGCGCGGAGAAGAAGATGGTACCTTTGGCCTTGGCCGCTGGCTGGTCAATACTTTAGCGTGTGGGTAGCCTCACCATGACCGTCACAGATGGGCGGAAGCCGCAAGATCTTGAGCAGATCCGGCATCGTCTTCGTGCTGAGTGTTGCGGTCTGGGATTAGCAGAGTCGCAGGAGTTCGGCGAACTACTCACTACTGCCAGGATTGGAACGCGCGGGAAGAGAGTTTTGAGGACAGATAGTTTCTTGTAGTCTGGTAGGTCAGAGACATGACGGATACACACTCTGCGCACCTGGTCTGAAGTCTGCGCGGGGCTCAGTTCATCCCGATGGTGCGAGACCTACCATGACCGAGCTGACTGCAGCAGTGGGCCTCATCTGGTATGTCAGCATATTGATCATCAGTGTACAAAGACGTGCCAATGACAATTCGAGCTAGCATGTCAACATACTTTCGCTGCAGAGACATTTGCCACTCACCAAGACGCCCAGCGGCGTTCAGCTTCTCCAAAGTGGAGACAAACGTTTTGCTCTTGGCAATCTTCTCAGGCTGGCGCTTGTCAGTCGTGATATTAAGACAGCAAGACAGCTTACCGTGACATAGCATAGCTGCGATGATCAGAGTCAACCTTCCCGAGATCCGGACATACCTTGATGTCTTTGCCACCCGGACCGCCGCCTCGCACCATGCGGTCGTAAGCTTTGCTCTGATCCGCCTTGCTCGTAGCTCCAGTGAGCATCTACGATATGTATCAGCCTTGTCACGGATCGAGCACAGTAACAGCGTACCACTGTCTCCACGCCAACCTCACGAAGATGGAGGACTTGATCAGTGATGAGCGAAATGAGTGGCGAAATGACTATAGTTGTTCCTGGAGCTAGAAGAGCGGGGAGCTAAATGTCAGCGGCGATGTCGATACCGTGTGATCGTACTTGATAGGTCAAAGATTTGCCGCCGCCTAGAGCTGCGTGAGCATTGCGAATATTGTCTGCGTGCAAACTTACCGGTCGGCATAACGCCTGTCGTCGCCGTCAGCACTACTGAAGGAATATTGGTGTTCAAGACTCACAGACGATGCTGTTCATGTCAGCCAAACCTATTGCTGGTCAACGTCAACTCACTCTCGAGAGTCCATATTGGCATTGACGACGCCAGCTGACGCGTCAGATGACTTTTCAACACACGACAATACCTTGACAGAGTCTACAAGACATTAGCCTCATTGAACAGAAGACACATGACATACCTGAAGCTGTCAATCCCCCAGACTTTCCTCATGGTCTTCTTGAGCTGGCCAGACCACTCGAACTCGTCGGTCTGGTAGTTGGTCAAGCGAATAGAGTTGCCACCAGCATCTCCGCCCTTGCCGCTACCACCCGTGAACTTGTCTCTGAGCTCGCCTCGATGTAGGACTGATGAGAGGGAAGAGATTTGGTCCATCAGATTGCGCCTGTCGCCAAGTAGAGTGGCGTGAAGCTTCTGTAGAGGCTCGACTTGTCGAGCAACCGACTTGATCTACAGATCAGCGTTGTTGCATGCATGACTACTCACCTCACTTTCCAACTTCGCCAGAGCAGACTGAAGCGCCGCCTTGCTTTGCCAATTCGATGGGCCTGCTTCTGGCTCTCGTTCCTCGTCTTCGTTCAAAGGCAGACCATAGTCTGGAGAGCGGCCTCTGGCTACCTCGACAAGATCAATCTCCTCAAAGCCGTCCTCACTGAGCTCATAGGACCCACTTGGGCCGGCCTCGTGATGATCTTCACCCCTGAACTCCACTTCATCCTCCCACACCATCGCTTCTTGAGCGTCCTTCTCGATAAAGCCATCATGCAGACGATAGCTTTCACCCGCCTTCAATCGGACGAGAGGGCGAGCTGTTGCTACAGAAGCCACGAAAGGCCTCGGATTGATGTTGCGCCGCACTTTGCTGCCGAAGGTAGCATCAGTGTATGAAGGGCCTAGAGTGTAGCTTGAGGGCCCGGCCTCGGGAGGGTAGCCGTTCAAGTCGTCTTCCATATCTCCTAGAGCCCTGTCTTGCCCAGGAAACGACATCTGACCTAAAATATCCCGGCTCGAGACGCGTCAAGTCCAGCTGCTGATTGCAATTGCTGGACGCGAAGCTGAGCTCGTTGACTTGTTAGAGGCACTAACAGACGTGTCAGTAATGATTGCAGTCTTAGCAGCTGGCACGGCTGATGCTAGCTGTTGGTGTCGAGCCTCGCAAATCACCGCAGTCCAAAGTGGCTTCCAGTGATGCAGCGGACGGTCCGTTCGTTTGTGAGCTCAGCGTGCTTGCGAGATCCTCCTTCGCGTCGGCTGCTAGGCCTGAGCAGGCTCGGCGATACCGCTGATCACAATGAGGCCTCTCAATGGCTGGAGGGTTTCGTTCCGGCCGACATACCCAAAGGTGGCTACGAAGTCAGCTGGAGTCGATCTAGCGGACCAGGGGGTCAAGTGAGTCAATAATGCCATCTGCAAATAACGGCTGACGCCTCAGCATGTGAACAAAACCAGCACGAAGGCGACACTTCGGTGCGAGCTGAAGACAGCTCAGCAGTCATGGCTTCCGCCTTTCCTCTTACCGGCACTCTCATTGATAGTGCGTAGTCTAATATTGCAGTAACACAAGCTGATAGATGAGCCGAGCTATATCCCTAATCAGCAGTGCATCCTTCTCACTTCCTCGGAGCATCGATCTGCGCCTTTGAACTTGGAAGCGTGCATACGCAAGCTGCACACTCTGATCCTCTCTTCAGGTCGGTCAATGATCGTCAAGGAAGCAAGCCCTGAACAGCAAGCTAGGGTCAAAGCTCTTGCTAGCGCTGAAGAAGCCAGGCGCAAGAAGTTCAAGGAGCTCAGAGGGAGCAAGAAGGGCGGCAGGAGAGAGGGCAAAGGTGGCTGGGATTGAGCCGAGGGTCGCGTGAATACAACTCTTGATTCGCCTGCCAGAGGTCTCTTCCACCGATCTTCCCCAATAACCAGTGCCCCTTCAAGCACTGTACAAGGCTGCGAATATCGACACAACGTCGTTGTTGAGCAGAGGAGAATGCAGAGCAAGAGACGATTAGGAGGGAACAATCGGACTTGGGCCTTCACTCGTATTGGCATGCACTGGCTTCTCGCTGCGACCTCTAGCGTCTACGATGCAACGAGTATCAACTCGGCACAAGAGAGCGGCCTTGCCGAAGGACATGTTTAAAGCAAAGTGCGTAAGTCTTCCTTTGGGCGCGGAGAGAGAAAACCCGCTGAGCTTCAACGTCAACGATCTCAGACGCAGGTGATTTGATTGCCCATCAGATGCCAGAGATTCGGCATAGCCAAGACTCCGCTCAAGTGACCAAAGCAGGTTTGACATTTTGCTAAACATTGCAAGTCCCATCGGTCTCGCTTCCTCGAATGTCTGAAGCCGAAAGTGACAATCACACTCTGGTAGTCTTAATCTGCAATCAGCCTCTCCGCTCCATGGATGGCCGTCGTGAGTTTCACGGCGAGATACGTGACTGCACTACCAAATCCAACCCCATTTCAAGTAGGTCGCCATGTACCTTTCCAGACTGCCAAGGAGGAATGCTTACCGTCCGATTGTATGACGGCTACAACTCTAGGACGGAACGCAGAGATTATGCGGAGCAAGATCTGCGTGATCGATACAAGGCCATCACAATGCGTAGCACTTGAGACTCGATCCCGATGTCGTTGCGGAGATGTGAAAGAGTTTTGTTTTTGCCACCCGTTTTCAGTTGTTTGACTTAGCTTTGGGCACAAAGCGTCTGCACCGATTCATACCCGCTTGAATACCTTTCTACTCGTACTGAAGCGGACAGATCCAATGAGTACCAGAGATAGCGCCGTCGTGGCGCCAACGAGGAACTGCTTGTTAGCATAATACAGTCTGTTGTAAAACTGACCATGGCTGGCTTATACGGCGCGGCTCCTTTACTTGCACCACCAAACGCATCAAGTAAAGCACCAGCAGTGATCGGACCCGCCAGGAACCCAAGACTTTGTACAGCTTCAAGCCACCCCACACCATAGTTGAGTCGATGGCTTCCGATGATCTGCGCCACGATGCTGCTTTGTAGACTGAAAAAGCCACCTGAGCCCAAGCCGCAAACTAAGACAAACCTATCGACGTCAGCCACTGACACACCACTGTTGGTAGTATTTACGCAGCTATCGGACCTGCCGAAGTTGCGAACGGCCAGATGAGGAGAGAACTCAAGACAATCAGGCCGAGGGAGCTCATCCAAGAGTTGAGGTTCTAAGCTGTTAGCGTTAGACGTTAAGGTGACTCACTCCAAAGACAAAATCAGCCAAGATACCGAACAAGATCCTGCCTGCAGCGGAGGCCACGTTGAAGAGAGCACTGTAGAGCGCCCCTGAGCTTGCTGAAAGTCCAACAGATTGGCCTGACGATCAGTATCTGCGCACTTCATTGCGCATGCTGACTGTACTGCGAGATGTACTGCGAACCATCAGCTTCTATTAGAGCGACGAAGATCACTCACGAAAGGCGGGATGAAGAACGGGTACGAAGCCACGAAACACGCAATGAGCGTCCTCTTGTACCTTGATGATCGAAAGATTCCTTTCTCGGCGATTGCGACGCTTGTAGCAGGCCGACGTGCAATGCGGCCCGGTCTCAGCATCAAAGCCGCGGGCTGAGTGTCAGTAGATCCGAGTGGATGCAGTTTACCACCCCGATAACAACAGTCACAAGGCCACAGAAGCGGTATGTCCACGCAAGACCCCAAGCTGCAACCAGGCGCTCCGTGATCTGCGAAAGGTCAGCATCACTTTACACCGCTAGACGATACGCACGATGGACCAAACTGCACCGCCGATGGCGCCTCCACACGACGCGATACCTGTCGCAAGCCCGCGCTTCCTGAGGAAGAACTGACTTGGGATCGTATAAGCCGTCTTTCTCCGTTAGGACTCGACGTGCATCGAAAGGCGCTCACCAGGTAGACCATAGATCCACCACACCCAAACATGACACCTTGCAGAAATATGAGGCCCGGCAAGCTATCGGTTGCGAAGCCAGCCAGTCCCAAACTCGCAGAAGTCACCAATACACCGATCAGAGCGGACCATTTTGGACTCAAACGCGGCAGAAGCCAAGATGCCTTTAGCCGTCAGCGCAAGCCACCTGTTCAGTCCGAACACGAACAGGAAGACAGGAAGCTGCGAGTGAGAAAGCTGATACTGCACCAATAGCGCTGAGAGACCTCGAGTCGGCTAGACCTTTGTTGAGGAGGTCGGCCTGGATCACACCCCACGAATAGAGGATGCCTAGGAATTGGAACATCAGGACGAAAGCGCCTACACATCAGCGGCTCCTTGCGCTGGACAGAATGCACGTACAAGCTGTCATGACCCATCCAATCCCACCGTCGATATATCCATCGTCATCAGTGACATCTTCAGGTCCATCAAGCGCTGTATGATTCCCATTCGCATTGCTCAAAATCACAGGTCCGAAGCTAGCTTGTGAGCTTGTGAGCTCTGTCAGCGCCATTGGTGGCGTCTGATTAGACGGAGGACGTCTTGCCATGTTACAAAACGAGGACTGCAATCTACAGCCTGATCACATACCGCTCTTCGAAATCTAGTCAACTGTGTCAGAGATCTCGGCAAGACCGGCTGATAAGCGACTGTGGCACATACACGTGTATATACATGCAGCAATCTATACAATCCACACCAAGCTCACACCGTCGTCACCGGCACTAACGACAATCTCTTTCGCCTGCGTCTTTCCATCTTCCTCCTCCTGTACAGGCGCCGTCGCAACAGCGACACCATTGATGATACATCCATGCCCCTTATGCGTCGCAATCAACGCTCCCGTCCTGATATCCCATGTCTTGAGGAGACCGTCTGCCGATGCAGTCGTTAAAAGATGAGGATGGGGTACGGGATGAGGAGCAAGTGATGTGATAGGTTCGTCGTGATGCAATTCGGCCCTGACGCGCGAAGTTGCGACGTCCCATACGACACCTCTGCCGTCTGTCCCAACACTGACAAGCACCATACCCTTGCCTTCCCCTCTGCCACCCAACAGATCCACAAACGCAAGCGCTTCCACACTCTCTCCCTCTTTATGTCCCTCGAGCCTTCCAATAACTTCGCCCTTGACGACGTTCACAATCCGGATACCCCCGTTGGCGCCGCCGACAGCCACAAGATTACTAGCGGGCGCGACGGCAAGAGCGGTGATGCCGCCTTCAGTCTCGTATTCTTCGGAACGGACGGTGAATGTTGACCAATTAGTTGTCTGGCCTGGTGCGAGCTTGAAGACGGGTGTTGGGGAACGTGGATCCCAGATGATGAGACTTGAATCCAAGGAGGCGGTGACGAGGTTTCGGCCGTTAGGCAGGAAGGCGCCGCATGAGACTGTTGAAGTGTGGCCTGAGAGAACGGTCATGGTGTTTCCAGAGGGCACTGCGAGTCAGCTTGATCATGTCACAATGACTCACGTTGCCACATCCAGACGCTCGAGTCGTTGCAGCCAGCCGAGAGTACATTCCCTTTAGGGTGCCAAGAGATCCACTGAACATCAGTATGAATCCATTCAGACCAAAACGCACAGTGACTTCATCACCCGTATCCAGACTGGTCAAAAACTCCCAATCTTGCCAGTCATCCGTCCCCTCGCGCTTGACATGACGCCAAACACGAACCTTGCCGTCCATGCCACCAGAAGCAGCCATCTCACCATCAAAGCTAAACGCGGCTGCAATGACTGAGTCAGTGTGACCTGTAAGGCGGACTTCTTTGTAGTTTGATGGAAGTGGGTTAAAGATGAACCCTACGTCGTCTTCACCGCCTGAGATGGCTAGTGGAGGGTTTGGAAAGGCAGGGTGGAGGGAGACTGTGAATACTGATGATGATGAATCGTGGAGAGCTGTTGTGAGCTTGAGTAGTACCATATGATGCTTACAAGTGTGGCCCAAGCTGTTGTCCTCTGGCGCTTCACGCCGACCATCTACCTCCATCGCATCACCCTCGTCACCACCCGCCTCATCTTCGTCATCGTCCGCTTCTCCTTCCATACCCTCGTCACCCATTACCTCGTTCTCTTCTTCATCAATGTCAGCCGCCTCGATGAAACCTTCATCGAGTTCTGGCAAGGCATCTTCGTCCTCTTCTTCTTGACGGTTGTTGGTGTTTTCTTGTGACATTATTGGTTGCTATCCTGTTACTAGTATACCCTTCTTGCCGCTGCTCTTTTCCCTGGTTATATACCCTCTGGAAAGTGATGAGCAAGCTACCCTTGCTGACACACAAAAATCTTGGAAACGGGTCCCCGCGACTGGACGGGATCAGATTGGGTCAAGCTACCGAGGAATGCGCTGGACATTGCCTTCTTCTATCCCTTCTTCCATCCCCATCCTCCTCCTTCCTCCTCCTCAACAACATGTCAGGCATCTTTGGTCTTCTACAGGCTATCACGCCTAATGCCTCCCCTCCTCCAACAGAGCACTACGATGGGCTCGAATTCCGCTGGAAGATGCTCACTTTTCGTCCGGCAGAATTCAAGTTTGAAGCGTATGGCTTGTCTTTCCTTGCACTCTTCTTTGCAGTTTGGTATATCGGCAAAACAATCAATGAAACTCGTGCCAAGACTTTGTACGTTTTCAAGCAAGCAAACTGCAAGAACATAGCTGATGGCATGCAGGATCCACCCATACACTGCATCCATCAGCTCCCAATTCTCCTTCGTGAGACCCCTCGTGTCTTCAGGTCCAGCTCTTCATCTTCTGTATGCATCAGGAAGACGCAACGTCGTTGCTCTCCACACGACATTGACGCTCTTGCCTCGTCACGACATCGTCAACCTTGTTCGTCATTTCGCTCGCATGATCTACGAGCCAACATATGATGCTGGAGAGACGCTCCAATTTGCATTCACCCTTGGCAAGGGCGAGCAGGGACTGCAAGGTGAAGGTGTTGGTGTCTGGGCTGTGGTTGAAAAAGGCTTCATGCGGCAGTTCAGATCTGATCGCTGGGACATGGTGCGTTCTACCGTATGGTTGCTGCAGACGACTGATAGCAGACCTTTCCTCGTCTTGTGGAGACTTCGACCGTTCCTCAGGCATTCAGCTTGTATACTGAACACTCTGAATCAACGGATCTCCTCCTCAAAACTCCTCAAGTCGGCTTGGACACTGCCCTCTCTCTGCCCGGCACAGCAGCTGTTCTCAAGTCGATCATTGTGCGTCTTTCCCATGTCACTGATCGAGTTTCAAACTGACGCAGTAGATCACCGACCAACCTGCCGTCCGCCCCTCCAAGGGCCCGCTTTCCGCAGCCAAGAAGTTGCGTCAGCTCATCATCTCTGTGCGCACGCCCTCCAGCACATCCGAGACGGACGCCGTTCTCGGCTTGTTACAAGTCGGATACAACGTTGCCGATCTCCTCGGCAAGAAATCCATCTCTCCCGAGGTAAGTCTTTCCCCTTTCCACCCGCTGACATCTCAAAAGGCAACACGCAAGCTCCAACGCACACGCACAGAAGTCTTCAACGACCTTTTGCTCTCATACGAAAAGCTCTTGAAAGAAGATGCGCCGGCCGAAGAGACCGCTGAAGAGAAGAGGGCTGCGAAAAAGAGGGCAGAGAGGGAGAAATTGAGTGAGAAGGAACAGGCTCGATTGAAGGATTTGGAAAAGAAGAGGGCGGAGAGAAAGGCTGCCAAGAGTCAGGCTAGGAAATAGGCGTAGACGCTGATATGGGGAGGAGATAATTAATGCATTGCTTGAAGAAGTAGGGTCGGTAGGCCTTGTCTATAATAGTACTGGTTTCCTGTTATTTGAGTCCGCCGATAAGCTCGTCGCGTCCAAAGTCAGTCTCGCTCGGACCCTCGTCCATAACAGGACGAGGACAGCAGGAAGACAATGGCAGAATGTGAGTACAACGATACGGCAGAACAGCTGCTGCTACAGCTGTCACGCGGAGCCTGTGTCCGAGTACTGACTGCCAGCACGCACAGAATTAGTAGCTTGGGTCAACTCGGTCTGCGGGACCGAATACCAAAAGGTTGAACAATGCGGGACAGGCGCAGCGTACTGCCTTGTAAGTTACATGTCCATTCACTTTTAGTCAATACTGAACCTCAGATTCTCGACTCAATTTACGGTACGCAGCCTCGTCAACACCGTAGTAAAACAAGCTGACATTGGCAAAGGCAATATCCCCGTCACAAGACTCAAGATCAATGCCAAGCAGGAATACGAATACATTGACAACTACAAGATCTTGCAAAATGGGTTCAAGAAGAATGCAATTGACAAGGTATATTTCTCCTTTTGTAGAGCTTTGAGATGGAATGCTGATGAGGGGTAGCCTTTGCCTGTTGACCGACTTATCAAGTGAGTATTTACGAGGCCTCGGAGAGGGGAGGTAGCGGCACTGGGCTGATGGAACAAGGTGCAAGATGCAAGATAACCTCGAGTTCTTGCAGTGGTACAAAAAGTTTTGGGATCAAAACTATCATGGTGATGGAATTTACAGCGCTGCTGGCAGCGTGTGAGTAGACTTTTCAAGTCTGAGATGGTACTGATCGGAAGTGCATCTGGTTCTCACCCAGCGCCGGCCCCAAGAGCTCGTGCTGCACCTGCAGCTGCTCCCCGTACCTCGCGACCAGCAGCCAGTGAGCACATCGGCTGTCAGAGGCCAAGCTTACAGTCAGCGGCCGCACGGACGACATCTGCTGCTCGCAACGTCTCCGCAGCCAGTGTCCCTCGTGCTCAATTCGAACAGGTTCAAGGCCAGCTTGCAGAGCTCACGCAGCATTGTGAGAGCCTCGAAAAGGAACGCGACTTTTACTTTGACAGTGCGTCTTGTCCACCGAGTTGAAGATGGGGTTTGATGGCTGATTGGGCAGAATTGAGGAACATTGAAGTCATTGTTCAAGCGAGGTTGGCGGTTGAAGGCGATGCTGTTGGTGAAGAGGAGAGAGACGTGCTTTCCAAATGCCAGGAAATCTTGTATTCCACTGTTGTGAGTGCTTGCATCATTTCTGGTGCTCAGCTGACGTTTCACAGGAGGGCTTCGAGGTTTGTGGACCCACGAAAGCAGCGAAAGAGACTGACAGCAGGTGCCCGACCCGAACGAGGAGGATCCCGACAGCTTGGCCAACGGCGAGTGGCCTGCCGAAGGCGAGCACGAGGATGACGAAGAGACGTTCTGAGCTGAACACACTCGCAATTAGACTGATAGAGGCAGCGTACCCATGCTCGCCTACGATAATCACGCACCGAGATGAAGTTGTCTGTAGGCTTTCTAGCAACGTGCTCCTTGAGTTGCTAGCGAAGAATTTCAAGGTTCGATTGCGACCGTGGGGTGTTGTAATGAATCATCAAAAGTGCGATGATTTGCTGTACACGACCTGCTGTCAACTTGAATGATGGTGCTCATGCGGGGCAAAGAGTCCCGTTGAGAGGCGCCTTGAGGCTGTATATCGTTCGTCATGGGCAGACGGAACATAACCTACAAGCCATCATTCAGGGCCATCTCGATACGCCATTGAACGACACAGGGAGACATCAAGCTGAGCTAGCTGCCAAGGCACTCAAAGACGTTCGAATAGAATCTGCTTTCTCATCTGATTCTGATCGCGCTCAGAGTGTATGTCCTGGCTAGGCAGAAGCAGAGCTGATAATCAGACAGCTCGAGCGATCCTCGCGCAACAGGCGAAAATGGATCTGCAGTTGACAGACTCACTGAGGGAGAGGAATATGGGTGATTTGCAGGGCAAGAAATGGCCTGTAACGAGAAGTGAAAGCGATGGAATTAGGCCCGAGACAATAGAGTCGTCTGAATCGTGAGTGACATATAACGAGCCGCCGCCAGCTTGCTCACGATCACTCAGAGTGGGCGCGCGCCTCGAGACGTTTCTCAGAAAATCAATCTTACCACTGGTACCAATTAGTGGCGAGCGTGGCGTCCTAATCACCTCGCACGGCGGCACCATCTCAGCACTCGTACAGCTCCTCATTGCACCGAACGGTCCATTCCGCTACAAGTGCAGTCCACTGGTCGCAAGACCGCTCAGCTCATGCTGGAATACTTCCATTACTCAAGTCCTCATCTGGCAACATCGCGATCAACTTCAAGGCGAAGTCATCAGCTGGGCGGACGCTCGTCATCTCGAGGTTGCGGGTGAGGCCGATCGAATAGAGGTGACGGATGCTTTGGCAGTTTGATGGAACAGTCCGAAATGAAGATGACCACTTTGGGGCGCCCAGCTGAGAGTACGGAGCATTAAGCTTGACAGGCTCACTGATTGCTGTGTAGATACACAGTCCACCCAGCAGATTGATGCAGCCGAGGACTGGTGCTCTGCGCTGCTATCGAGCAAGAGGGCATTGTGAGTTTGGCGGCGTGGACCCGCAACTCGCGCCGAAGCGAATCCTTTCTGCTTACCCTAGTTGAATTCCTTCAGCTCTAACCCGTGCGTTTAGCCAGTCACTTCGTGTGCCAGCTTCGGCCCTCTTCGCCATAACAAATCGCCACACTTTCATTCACAAGCAGGGGTCGCCAGATGAAGGATACTGTCGGACTGAGTTTGCCCGGAGCTTTGCGCTTGTATATCGTTCGCCACGGTCAAACTGATCATAATCGGCATGAGATCATTCAAGGGCACCTTGATACCCCGCTGAACGCAACAGCAAGACGTCAAGCTGGCCTCGTTGCAGAGGCGCTGAAAGATGTGAGATTTAATACCGCGTTCTCATCTGATTCTGATCGCGCTCATACTGTATACTCAAGGTTTGGAGTAGCTGCTGATAATAACAGACAGCTCGTGCGATTCTGGGGCAACAGACGAAAGTGGAAATGCACTTGACCAAGCTGCTGCGAGAGAGTGACATGGGTGACCTAGCGGGCGAAGGCGGCCCCTTTGAGGACGGAGGATGATGGAATGAGGTCGGAGACCCTATTTGTGAGTGGAAGAGACACTTTACCAGCTTGCTGACAATCACCGAGAGTACGAGCTCGGCTCGAAGCATTCTACGCAGCGTCAATATTACCATTAATACCAATTAGCAAAGGACGCAACGTTCTGATCACATCGCACGGCGGGACCATCTCCGCGCTGGTAGAGTCACTCATCGCACCGACCGGCCTATTCTGATACAGGTGCAGCTCTCGAGTCCCAAGGCTACGCGCTACATGTTGGAATACTTCGATATCTCAAGTGCTCATGTTGCAGCATCGAGATCAGCTGCACGGCAAAGTCATCAGCTGCGCCGATATCCGCCATCTCGAAGTTGCGGGTAAGGCCGATCGAACAGGGGTCACGGATGGTCTTGCAGTCTGATGCATTTGCTTTGCTACATGTAATCTACACGAAGCGCCGGCTGCCTTCACGGACTTCGGACGTCCATGAAGGTGCCGCTGGACGCTGGACGTGAGATGAGGGGTCGGAAACAGGGACGACAATGGGTTGCATCGCGTCTTTGAGTGTTGCGTTTGGCCCGGGGGTGACGAGAGGATCTTGTTGCGTCATGGGGTGCTGCAGCGCTGCGTTGACCTTTGAGGTGATGGGTGCGGATGGTGTAGCCTCGTTCGTTGGTGCGTCTTTGACGGCTGGAGCAGCTGGGGCAGCGGAAGCTGAAGGGACAGCTGGGGTCGAGGGAGCTGAAGAAGCTAAAGGCTGCTCGACGGTACGCTGAGTTGAACGCTCAGCAGACCACTGAGACTCAGGAAGACCCAGCGCCTCCTCAACAGCTCTGACAAGCTTGTTTCCCTCAAGCTTGGACTGCGCAGCACCCTTGCTCATCTTCGCCTTCGCCCCATCCCTCAGTTTCTTCAAAAGACCAGCCATATCCTTGACCTCGCCCCCAATTTTCCCAAACTGATCTTCCCACTCTCCAGCTTCCGACCCAACTTGCGACTTCCAAGTCTTGCCGTCCAAAGCAGTGATGATCTCGTCTTTGAGCAGGCCAGCTGTGCCGACGCCACGGTAGCCGAATGCAGTATATAGTTGGACGAAGGATGCGCCTGCGCGGGCCATCTCGACTGCATCAGAGCCTTGCGTGATGCCACCGCAGCCAATGATGGGGATTGAGGGTGGGAGGTTGTGACGGAGGATCTTGAGTGCTTTGAGGGAGTGAGGGAAGAGTGGTGCACCTGAAAGGCCTCCAGTTTCCGCAGCATTGACTGGCTCGTTAGTGACGATCGAAGCTGTAGAAGTACTCACAGGATTTCAGGTCAAGCTCTTCACGCTTGATCGTCGTATTGCTGATGATAATGCCCTCTACACCACTAGCGCGCACAGCCTGCGCGACGTCGGCCAGCTCGTCCTGGTCGAGATCGGGCGCAACCTTGACGACCACCTTTGGCCTCATGATAGCATCCACCTGCAACGCGTCTCTCTCCTCAACAACCTCTCTCAACAACTTGCCCAAGAAATCCTTCCCCTGCAGCCCCCGCAACCCAGGCGTATTAGGCGAAGAGACATTCACGACGAGGACGTCGGCGTATAGCCCGAGCAAGCGCACACCCTGGATATAATCCTCATTCGAATCAGCAGCCGAAGTCTTGTTCTTGCCGAGGTTGACACCGAGGAGCTGGCCAGGTCTCAATGAGCGTGGGACACCGGGTGGCGGTATGGGAATGAGAGGCAGAGGGTTGGGGAACTCGGAAGGGTGATGAAAGGCGTATGAACGGATACGCTCTTGCAAGCGGTGAAGAGCTTGACGGTGACCGAGGGAATTGAAGCCGTACCGGTTGATGGCTGCTTGGTCTTCCTCGAGCCTGAAGAAGCGGGGTTTGGGATTACCGGGTTGTGGTTCGGGGGTGACGCTGCCGATTTCAACGTAGCCAAAGCCAAGATCAAACAGGCCTGCAAGATTAACAACAGCTTGTCTGTCTGGTTGAGCTCACCATCGATCGCTTCGGCGTCCTTGTCAAAGCCAGCAGCCATGCCAACTGGGTTCTTCAGCTTCATATTCCAAATCTACAGCATCAACATGGCAAATCCCAAAGGTCACTCACTTGAGCTTCCAATTCCGGCTCATCCTCCTCCAAATCTCTTGGACGAGCCCAAGCACCCATCGACAACAATTTGACAGCTGCACGGTGACCTTCTTCAGGATCGAGCACGTATCGTACGGCAGGCATGACCACATGTTCGTGGAGCAGCGACTTGGAGTCATAGTAGTAGGTAGCCAAGACTGCTCCACTTGCAAGCACAATAGTCGTGCTCAGCAGTCTTCTTGGGAGAGAACGAGCCGATGAAGATGAAAAGCGGACGTCTGAGCGACGAGGAGCAATCAAGGCCGCTCGTCGTGCAGTAGTAAACAATATAGATGGCATCTGCAGTGATCAGTGTGGATAGAGATTCACTTACGAACCGTTGGCATTACTTTTGGGGCTCTGGAGGTGCAGAGGTAAGAACAAGACTGCATGTCACTTCCTTGTTAAGAGTACCAGCTGCAGCAGCTGAGTCTTAGCTTCGGCATCCCGGTACCCATCCTCACCGCCCGAAATCAAACGCGAGCTTGCTTTCGTAGGCTCTGTGCGCTTGAGAGGACAAAGCTACACCTGGAAAAGGACAAAGGTCAGCAAGAATAGTAACAGTGGGAGCTGAGGTAAAGAGCACTCAGCATGCCGCCAAACACGGTCATCAACACCCGTGAGCTTGCGTTCATCAACGCTCTGGCAAGCCAACCTCGAGATATCAACCCTGAACGTCTGTATGAAGTGAGTCGTTCTGCTTCCTAATGCAATGCTGATGTTGAAAAGAAACTTGAGATTGCAGGAAAAGGAGCTTATGGAGCCGTGTACAAAGGCAAGCACATCCTCACTGGCCATGTCGTTGCTTTGAAGATTATCAACCTCGACACAGCCGACGACGACGTAGGAGACATTCAGAAAGAGGTGTCGCTGCTTCAGCAGCTCATGCTTGGTCATAGTGAGAAAGGGAGCAGCGGTCAAGGCGTGCCGAATGTGATCAAATACTATGGGTGTTGGACAGAGGGTCCGAGGGTGTGGATTGTGATGGAGTATGCAGAGGGTGGGAGTATTCGAACTCTGGTGAGGCTTCACGAGCGCAACAATTGCTGACCTGCAGAGCCGTGCGCAGCCCTTGTCAGAGTTACAAGTCTGCTTGATCGTTAGAGAAGTATTGATTGCGCTGGCCGTCTTGCATAAGAACGGTGTCATTCATCGTGACCTCAAAGGTGAGCACTTCATAACATGCAGGGCACTAGTCTGACCTCTTAAGCTGCCAACATTCTACTCACGTCTCATCCAAATCGCGTTCTGCTCTGCGACTTCGGTGTCTCGGCTCTCCTTCCTTCAGCTTCAGGCAAACGCTCAACACTCGTCGGCACACCTTACTGGATGGCACCAGAAGTCATCACCGAAGGCAGAATGTACGATTCTAAAGCCGACATTTGGTCTCTGGGTATCACGACTCTCGAGATGGCGCATGGCGAACCGCCACTCAGCGGGCAGCCTGCAGGTCACGCTATCATGGTGATTCCGAAGAGCAGAGCGCCGAGGCTGGAAGGAGGCAATTGGAGTCGCGAGATGAGAGATTTTGTGGTTGGGTGTCTCAACGAGGAGCCAGCAGACGTAAGCAGACTTGCCATCAGAAAGCCGTACGGTGCTGATGAAGCAGCGTCTGCCAGCAGAGGAATTGTCAAAGACCAAATGGATCAGACAACAAGCCAAGACGCCTCTTACTCATCTGAATGAGCTTCTTGTCAAGTACAATCAATGGAAGGAGAGTGGTGGGCAGCGAATGAGCTTGGCGGCGGGGATAGGCGCTGATGAGGGGTACGATGATGATGATGACGATGGGTCTTTTGGGCGAGATGGCGATGACTGGCAGTTCAACGTGAGTGTGACTATCAAGCGGAGCTGATGGAAGACGATGCGGTCTGGGACGTTTCCGCCGACAGATCCTAGTCTGGACGAGCAGAGTGAGTCGTGTCGAGCCTGACACGGACAATACTAACGAAACAGACATCATGGGCAATGGTCACGGGCAAACGCCCACCAGCGCAGCACCACAGTCCCTCCGCCGTCTCTTTCACGACGAAGATTCCGATGCTCCAGACCCGTTCAAGCAGTATGGCCAAGGCAGCTTCAGTTCACTTGCGACTTCACAACCTGCCATTGGGAGCAAAGATGCAGATGGCGAAGGTGGCTATGATCCTCGAACCGTCAAGCGAGCAGATTTTGCATCACGCGATTCTCCCGCTCGTGGTGCAGCGTATCGCGATGTACGTGACTCGAAAGGTCTGCAGCCTATCTCTATACCGAATGCTTCCACCTCTTTACAAGGTGCGAGCTCGAGCGCGAGAGAGGGGTACGAGTCGGGAGAGTCGTCTCAGCAGGCGACGCCGATGCCTACTATGGCTTCATCGCCGACGACGCAGAGGCGCCTTCCGCGCAAGGCATCTGTAGAAAACTTGTCGCTTGACTCGCCTAGGCATGCACCGGGTCAACGACGTCCATCGACATCTGCTGCTATGCGTGATGACGCCGGCGCAAGTGGGAGTGGCAGTGGTGGTCTGCGGGCATTCAGATCAGATGCAAGTGCCTCAACTAATAGCCTCAACCTCCTCGGCCTCGAGCCGCCAAATCGACCCTTTGCGCCGTCAAGAGCAGGTGCACCCTCCCTTAATCGCCTGCATTCCGCTTCTCCATCAGTCCCTGTGCCAGCGGCAGATTCACCGCCTCGCAATGTCTCTGGCGGTCTTCATCCTCGACCTGGCATGATGCGTCAAGCGTCCGTCGCTGCAATCATGGAGCGGACAGAGTCGAATCCACTCAGTCCTGGCTCGGGTCGGACGACGCCGATGCTTCCAGCCGGGATCTCGATGATGCGGACGAGAAGCGGGAGTAGGACGGATGGTGATCATGCGGGGCTAATTCCTCTGCGAAGTGGTGGCTTGGGCCTCAAGGACGTACTGAAGGTGCGCTTCCAAACACTGTAGAACTAACTTGCAGATGCCACCTGCTACATCGGACATCCCAGATCTCCTGCCACCGTCACCCTCAGTCTCATCTCAAAATCAGCGCTTTTTCGCGCCTACACCATCACCGCTATCAGCAATTCCTAATGGCCAGCCAACAACTCCGAATCAGCCTACTCAGTCCTTGCCGCAGCCATCGCCATCCGGTGCAAACGGCTTCGGCGCTCACGTTCATGTACAGATCCCTTCTCCACTGTTTCGAATGGGCCCACCTGTACGACCCTTGGACCTAGGCCAGCTGTCAGAATCTCAAGAAGTGTATCAAGAGCTCGAGCAAAGGGTCGATGAGATGCGGCGGTGGCTGGGAGTGGTGGAGCTGGGTCTGGAAGACATGCTGCAATCAGCGTCCGTCTCAGACGGATTGTCGATCGACGCGTGATTAACATTGTTGTATCCTTCGTTGTACGTATCTCATCTGCATCCATTACTACCTTACCGGCGGCAACGTCGATCGTCAGCCATGCAAGCGTTTCAAACCAGTGAGTTGTACGGAAGTGATCATAGCCGGATGGCGCCGAACCATTGTGAGTGCCTGATAGTGGCGTTTGATTCAATACTGAAGCCTCTTCGTGCACAGCTTCATGACCTTCCAGCGATCGATGGCGTGTCAGCTGGCCAGATGCATACGAAGGCCGGTTCTCTGTCTGGCCTTCCTCGCTTTGACTTTTCTTGACATCAGCTTGAGTACTCTGAAACGCCATGAGCGATTCCTCTGCACAAGTGAGGCACCCAATATTGCTGACTATGTACTGATATCAGGACGAGCATGAGCTCATTATTCAAACCTCTATCGGCTCCAACTTCTCATTGCTCAATATTCTCTATCCTCACCGAGAAAATTGGCGTTTCGAGTTCGCCACCTCAGTTTTACAAACGCGAGCACAAGCCTCAGCAGCCGAGTTTGACCGACTTCTCAACACGTTCATCAAATGGTTGCACTCCCATCAGTGTGACAGTGCTCTCGGCGCTTCTGTCTCAGGCGTAAACAGGTGGGTAAACCGCCAGTTCTAGTTTGTTGTCCTCTTGATTACGGTCTTGTGATTGTTCTGGCCATCTGCTCGACTAATACCGATCTTTCTCCAAGCTTTGCTGCCGCGCCTTGCCGAGGCAGCGTCGCCGTCAGGGCATCGCGAGGTTTTTGTATGTCGGGTCTGAAGGTTTTCAACTCTGCCCGGCTTGATTTCAAGATCGTCGTTCTCGAAATCGTGATCTGTCTGACTCCGAGGCGGATACCGAAGCCTCCCAGGAGTCCTCGATCTTTGCCTCGGCGGGGTTGTCAACTGAGCTCTCATGAGGAGGCCCTGAAATCGGCTGGACTGACACGGGGCAATCTCCAACGTTCACTTGTGATGTCGTCGACGGTGAAGAAAAGCGAGTTTCCGGCGTCACGAAAGCCAATTTGGCTGCAGTGTGTCTTTTCCTCTGGATCAGACTAACGTTCGAGTCGTCGTGTGATAAGGGCAGTGGCATCCAAATCCCGATCGCGACGTCCCTCGCTCTCCACCAGCTTCATGATGACGAGAAGGACGAGTTCCTCAGTAGTTCAGGCGGTATCTATTATTCTTTGTGGTGTACAGACTCTTATGGTAAAGAAATAGCGGGTATTCGGCTTCGCAGAGGGCCATTCTGCCCTCCGTGTATCGTGTCCAATGGATCAGACTAACGTTCGGGTCGTCGCGTGGGAACGGGGAACGGCTTGATCCAAGTACGCGCTCGCGGCGACCTCGTGAATTAACCGGATTGGTGGCACGGATCTTTTGCACTGGTTGGGGCACCTGCATCCATTTGTCACTCCTTGTCGATGAGTAGCAGTGCTTGCCACTCCTTGTCCCTGATGAGTTGTAGAGGCCATGTTTGCGTGTGCCTTAGCTGCACGGCTATGCTGTGCTGCTGAGAGGTTCTCCAAGTGATGCCAAGGCTCACTTGAACCACCTTCTTCGATTTCAGAGCATTACGAGATTCGTGTCGCTGAGTTGTGCACAGCAGGGATCTTTCAGCTGATGAACAGACAAGAAGCTGATAATAAGGCTACATGGCAGTCTGAAGACTTCAAAACATACGTCCAGCAGCTCCAGGACGGAACCGCGCCAGTGTTCAAGCTTCCAATCGATCCGCGCCAGTCGAGCCAGTCGAGCCAGTCGAGCAGGACGCCGGGGGAGCTTTTGCTTGTCAAGCTACAAGAAGCAGCCAAAAAGTGAGTCCAGCTGAGCATTGATAAAGGTATCTGACGTGACGCAGGAATGTGTGGGCTTTGTGGCAGAATGATGCGTACACCTTGGAGCGCCCCTTGTCGTCACTTGGTGAGTCTTTAATTCTGGCTTAATTGACGTCCAGGTCTGTGTTAGTTGCCATGACATGAGCGAGACTGCGAGGCTCCGCGATGTCGAAATACGTGTAGGTTCTCGATCCAATACTGATCATGGCAGGTGTGGGCAATGATCCCTGAGGAGGCTGTGCCGACGGCTCGCGCTGATGAGCGCTGCGTCAAGTGCGAGGCCAAAGTCGGCAATCAAGGCAAGCCAGATGGCTTCCTTGCCAAGCTCTGTGGTGGCTTCGCGGATACCCACGATGTTGGCAAGAAGATGTACCGCAGCGTGACAAAGAGCTTTCGCAGCGCGACTTGATGCTTGCCGAGATTCGGGGCGACTTGGACAGAGTTCAAGCCCTGATCGGTGGCATTCTTGGCCGCACCTCCAGCTCTGCCGTTCCGGAGGCTGTCACCCCCAGTGGTCCACCTTCGCTTCCACGAGATGCCAACATCGCCTCGGCGGAGCGTCCGATCAAGCAGCGACGGCGCAAGGCAGCTATGGTCGTGGCACGCGGCGTGCAGCCTGCCCGCATTGACTTGACCGGCAACACCGCGCAAAGCTCTAGCAAGCGCACGCTCTCCACTCAGCCTCCCAGTCTTTCGACCTTCGCTGTGGAAGGCCGGTCCACAAGAAGCGCAGAGGCTAATCAGCAACTCTGTGCCGATGCTCGTCCACCCGCACTTGGATCTCTTGATGTCCTTCTTTCCCTTGAGCGATGTCTGCTTTGCTGTAATGTTATTTACTCAAGATGTATTGTATAGCTTTCACTCTGAACATAGATCATAGCACTGATTGGAACCTCGCCAGCGACGCGACGTCAAAGCTCGGGCGTGCTGCGACAGCAGATGTTGATCAAGTTGCCTTGTGCGCAACAAGTGGACCGGAACCAAATAATCGGCCCAGTACCTTGACCAGAAACACGTCCAGGGCTGATGCGGCCGATGCTCTCGAGAGAGAATCTGTGAAGGGGTAGTGATGAACGTGTAGGGTTTCTGCGGGTCTGCGGGTCTCAAACATACATGTGAGTGTATTGTCAACAACCAGCTACTTTCTAACGACAAGAGTTGCTAATCATTTTGCAGCTTTCCATTGTTGTTGTATGAAAACTGAACAACGTCTTCGTTGCTCTCGCTCAGCCTGTCAGGTGAGCCTGTCAGGTGAGCCTGATCTCGCGTCAGTCGTCACTTGCCAATGCTCTACATTATATAAACCGCACTACGTCGCCAAGATCAGGTCGATGGGGGATCGGCATTGTTCGTTCGTACAATGGCGCGAATGGTCAAGAGAGACAGCCTCATTCAAGGTCGACTGTACGTTTTGCTGCAGTCCTGACTTGCTGAGCATAATCCTGACATTGCAGAGGTGTTGTCATCGACGCGGTGAATGACAAATAACTTCCTCCATCTCATCAAGGCTCAACAACCACCAATAACTGCTTGCAGTGCGCTTGGCCTCACGCCGAGGCGCCGCCCGCCCTCACTAGGTCTTACAAGAAAATCTGCAGATCAGCGTGGCAAAGACACCCACACAGCTTGTCTGACGAGCGGAGCGCGAGATACTCGACAAGCGGCGGGCGGCTCGCGAGATGCTCTTTTGTGTTTCAAAGATCCAGCATCGGACTCGAACCCAGCGTGGACAGTGCGAAAGGTTGGTCTTCATCTCTACGCGACAACTGCGAGGAATCTGTTGCAGCTTGGCGCATCTGCCACGCCCTTGCCTCTCGACTCGTTCAAGCTCCATGCATCCGGTCGCCGCTCGTTCAGCCAGCTTGCCGATTTTGAAATGCTGGCTACCGGTTCGCACGTTGTGACACATGATCGCGCAGGCACTGGATCCGCTGATGGCCCTCGAACCTAAATCGAGTTCAGACTGCTCGAAACGACGCAGGGCACATGGTAGACAACCTACGACGTCAATTGATTCCTCGACAAATGCCTTCTTGGGCAGGCTTAGCCCCTTTCCTGTGACTTGGTAGGCACTGCATCCGCCGCTAGTCTCTGGATCGGTGATCGAGGTGAGATCGCGGCTAGACCCCGTGCACCACCGAGCGGCCTGGAGCAGATAAAGGCTGATCTCCCTTCACCTTTCCAATCATCCCCTAGTATCCAGAATTCAACATCGAGATTTTGAACATCGGAACGATGAGCGCTCCGTCTGTTCAAGTGAGTTGGGATGGATTCCTCGACTTTGCTCTTTGTGCTAATTTTCAAGGACGAGCATGAGCTCTCTATTCAGACCTTTATCGGATTCGACTTCTCCTTGCTCGACATCCTGCATTCCCACCCAGCGAATTGGCACTACGAGTTTGCCACCTCAGTGTACAGACGCCAGCGAAAGCCATCTGCCGTCGAGTTTGAGCATCTGTTCAAATCGTTCATCCATTGGCTACACTCCCACCAAGCTGACAGTGGTCTCGACGCTTTCGAGCGTACAGGATTGAAGGATTTCCTCAGGCGTAAAGAGGTGGGTAAACCGCCAGCTTCTGTTTGTTGTTTTGTTGCGTGCTTGCTTGCTGGCTTCTACTTTTGCTTTTGGGCTCGCACCGCCATCTACTCACATGAGAAGTGTTGCCAGTCACTAGCTTCGCTACTCAGCATCGCTAGTGTGCAGTACTCAGCATGAAAGGACGGCCGGTGCTTCACGTGTTGTGTTCCCGACCTCATTGCTTGCTGATTCAGCACGCCTCCTTGTCACTTCAGATGTATAGCCACTAGCTTCGTCACCCGGCATCGCTAGTGCACTGCGTTCAAAGTGGAAGGGTTGCAAGTGCTTCTCAAGCAGATTTGGTCTCTTGCTTTCTTTGCTTGCTTGCGCTGGTACAGCACACTGTCATCTTTTAGCGGAAGGTTCGAACGCTGGCGCCTCCTCACAGTATCGCCAGTGCACCATCTCACGCCAAAAGGTTGCGGATACTTCTCACCAGTTGATCTCGAAGCTTTCCTGCCGCGCCTGGCCGAGCCAGCTCCTTCATCAGGGCATCGCGAGGCTATCGTATGTCAGACCGGAAGGGTCTGCAGTCAGCGGAGAACGAGACTGAGATCGCAAATCTCGGGCTCGTGCCCCGCTTGTCTCCGAGGCGGACTCGAAGACCTCTGACGGTTTCTCGAGCTTTGTCATATCGGTGTTGGACGCTGAGCTTTCCTGAGGAGAGACTGTTATGATCAGGACTGGCCAGGGGCATTCCAAAACGTTCACTCGTGATATATCGTCGTTGGGAAGGATAAAGCGGATATTCGGCGTCACGAAAGCTATTGCGGCTGCAGTGTGTCTTTTCGTCTTGATTAGAGTAACGTCCGGGTCGTCGTGTGAAAAGGGCAATGGTATCCAAGTCCCGTTCGCGATGACCTTCGCTCTTCACCGGCTTGATGATTGCGAGGAGAACAGGGATCCTGAGCGAATCAGCTGGTCTCGACCGTTCGTTTTTGTGCACAAACTCACATGGTAAGGAAACAGCGGGTACTCGGCGTCACAGAGGCTACAGCCGCCTTCGTGGGTCTTTTCCTTTGGATCAGACTGACGCTCGGGTCGTCGCGTGAAAAGGGCAATGGTATCCAAGTCCCATTCGCGATGACCTCGCTAAAATTACCGGATTGGTGGCACGGATCTTTTGTTCTGGGTGGGGCGTCTGCAAATATTTGTCACTCCTTGTCGATGAGTAGCAGTGGCTTGCCACTCCTTGTCCCTGATGAGTCGTAGAGGCGGTAGTTGTCAGTGCCTTAGCAGCGCAGCTTTGTTGCGCTGCTGGGAGGGTCTGAAAGTGATGCCTCGGCTCACTAGAAGCACTTTTTCTAGCCTATTACATTGCAAGATCCCTGCCGCTGAGTTGTGCACAGCAGGCATCTTCCAGCTAAATGACAGATAAGAAGCTGACGTTATTTCAGATCACCTGGCAGTCCGAGCACTTCAAGACCTACGTCAAGCAGCTGCAGCAAGGCACTGCAGCGGTCTTTAAGCTTCCCGTCAAGCCGCGCCAGGGAAGCCAGTTGGATCCACACAGGGAGGAGGTACTACTCGAGAAGCTGGAGACGGCTGCCAAAGAGTGAGTCCAGGAGTGATGATAATGTGCTGACTTGCGGCAGAGGAGTATGCTTGATCTGCCATGATCCGCTCCGTGATCCTTGGTGCGCTCCTTGCTGTCACTTGGTGAGTCGTCTTCTCGCAGTCAACTGACCTCCAGGTTTGCGTCGGTTGCCATGACAAGAACGAAACCATGAGGATCGAGGCGGTCGAGGTACGTACCATGATGGAGGCAATTGCTGACGCTTTCCAGAGCGTGGCTATGATTCCGGAGGAGGCCGCTGCCGCTGCTCGCGCCGAGGAGCGCTGCGTCCTGTGTCAAGCGAAGGTCGCTAACCAGGGCAAGGTCTACCGGATCCTAACCAATCTCTGCGCTGGGTACGCCGACACTTACGATGTCGGCAAGCAATTGTACCGCGCGGCAGTTGACTTGCGGGTCGAGAACTCGCAGCTAAAAGCAAAGCTCGCGTCAACCCGGGGCGCGCTTACGAAGATGCAAGCCGACCTCGTCAAGATTCTCAAACCCCACTCGAGCTTGCCTATCCCAACAGCCATCAGCAGCGACCGCGCGGAAGTGTCCGGTCCGAGCTTCAGCGCCGCCAATTCTCAGCACCCGAGAAAGCAGCGGCCTCGCAAAGCTCGCACTGCAGTTACAACAACGAGCGGCGAGCCTGCTCAGATCAAATCCACCAATGCCGCTCCAAGATCCAATAAACGTGCGCTCCCGGCTCAGGCTCACAACTCCGAGACAATCAACGACGACTCCACGGCCGTCGACGAGCAAGACAGGGCTCACAAGAAGCGTCGAGGTTAGGCGGACGCTGGTGGACTTTGCTGCATTGGCGCTCTCTTTTCTTCCTCTTGCTTGACTTTTCTTCTCCTAATTTATGACATGTCTTGACGCAGTGCTTGTTGCTTCTTTCCCCCCCCAGTCGGGCGGGATCTTCCCTACCTTGAGTTTCTTTCGCGCAACAGGCATTAGAAAACCCTGCTGCAGTACGGAACCAAATAAGACGCGTCATACTTGTTGGGCGTTTCAACGTTTACTTCGTTTCAGCAGTAGTCCACAGCAAATGGATCTACAACTTCCCACTCCAGAAGCAAGAGATATGGCGTCTCCATCGTCACTGAGACCGCCACTCTCACGATCACCCTCCAGCATTGGCGGCGTCCTTAACAAAAGTTACGAACGGTACGAGCGGTGGGCCAACGATGACTGGGCAGGTGCTCTGACCTTGTTCGGTGAGTCGAAGGTGTCCTTATTCAACATCTGCTGACCCATGGTCTTCTATCTCACCGTCTGATTGCTGTTGTTCTGCTTTTGCTTCTATTCAAAAGATGTGGTGGAGACCTTTTTTGGTGCGTAGAGCAGTCAACCGCGTCATTGACCCATAGATTCTCGCATTGATCTTTTCGAGCGCCAGCTCAAGGCCCAGTCTGCTCGGATCAAGAACAAAGCGGCCGAGCTCATTCCCAAAGGCTTGCGTACACCTCGCGGCACCTCTATCCTCTACATTGATGATGATGAGGATGGGCAGCAATCTAGCATCGAAGGACGGGATAAAAAGCGCTATCGTCTTGAGGTTGAGCGCGAAGTGCAGAGGATTCGCTTGAAGGTAGATAAAATATCAGATGCTCTTGCTGATTCTTAGCTCGCGGACAAGGTGACCCACTTGTCCACTACTTGGCAGTCGGCTCAGATTGTCAGAACGCGCGACAAAGTTTGTAAGTCAGTAGCCGGCGAAATCATCTGATGCCCGAGCTTTCCTCTTCGGCGTGCTCTCTTTAACTTTTACCTGTTTACTCTTTGGCATGGCACCTGAGTGGCTGCCATTTGCCTACACCGTGCAATCGGCCTTCTACCTACCAACCCGTATCTACAGTTACAAGAGGAAGTCTTACCACTACTTTCTCTTCGGTGAGTCTTTGGATCTGTGTATACCACGGACTGACTTATTCCAGAGTGCGTTTTGCCGAGATCTGTCAACTTGAGCTCATGTCTAGTCTGTGCTACTTTGTCAACATCTTGGATCTGATCTGGCTTTGGGTCTTTCCGTCCAGTACCGTCTTTTACATCTGCTGCTACCTACTCACCCTTGGTACGTTGATAAACGATTGTTTGTCCTGCTGACAACACAGGCCCAATTGCGAGTGCCATCATCACCTGGCGCAACTCTTTGGTCTTCCACTCGCTCGACAAAGTCACCAGTCTCTTCATCCACATGTGCGTTTGACTCAATCAGGAACTTTGCTGATGAGCAGGTACCCGCCTCTCGTTCTCACAGTCGTCAAGCACTTTTACAAGGACGGCGAAGAGCGCTATCCTGCTTTGAAGGGCGTTGCGGACTACAAATGGTGGCAAATGATTGTGATTGCTGCTGTACCTTGTGAGTCAGACCCAGACCAAGGCAACGTGTCGTGATCTGACGGACCAGATGTCATTTGGCAACTGCTTTACTGGAAGTTCATCCTCGTCGACCGCAAAGTCAAGGTCAACTCGGGCGAGAGGCAGACGTCCTTCCACTAGTGCGTACCTGAGTTTGGTGGCCGGTGCTGACCATCAGCATGCTCAATGACAAGCGTGGCACCATTGGCAAGATGCTTCAGGGCATCCCTCCCCAATTCCGCGAGATCTCGTTCATCGCTGGTCAGCTCGGTGCGTACAATGACTTTCGAAGCGAGCTCTGGCTGATTGTCAAGTCTACTCGGTCGTCTACATGATCCCACCAGCCTGCTTGTTCATCCACAGCCCTCGCTGGAGCGGTGTTTTCCTCATCACCATCTTCAGCGTATCAGCCTGGAACGGCGCCTCTTTCTACGTTGAAGTCTTTGGACGAAAGTGAGTTCAGTCCCTGGATTGTCAGAGCTGACTCTTAGGTTCGAGCGCGAGCTCGAGAAACTCCGCAAAGAGATGGAGTCCATCTCATCTTCGGCGTCTAGCGTCTCGTCTGCACCATCACGCAACGGCTCGGCGCCGCCTTCACCAGAAGCCTTGTTGGGTTCTTCGCCTGTGGACTACAAGACTCCTGCTACAGGGTTGAACGCCAGTCCTCTTGTTCTGGGCGAAGCGGGTGGCGACGTGTCAGAGTTGTCTTTGGGTGAAGCCAAGAAGGACCAGTGATTGCCGGGCCTTTCTGCTTTCATGCGCGAAATTCTACTTCATAATTCTCTTAGATGTCATTACGTCGATTCATCACAGCATTCATTACTAGTCGATACAGGCTCATTTACAAAACTATCTCTCTCTCAGTCCCTGCCTGCCTAGATGCGCCTGGTTGAGCGAGTAGAACGACGAGTGCCGTGACTCTTGGCAGGCAAGTGAAGCCAGTGCCTAATGCGCGTACCCAGCGAGGGACTATATGTCAGTATTGTACTTGAGTAACATGAGAGACGCACCGAGTAGGCTTGGCACCCATGGTCACGAGCTCACGCTGAGCCTTGTGGCGACCAGTAGATGTCGTCCGAGGGTTCGAGATGGCCTACTATGTCAGCTTGAGCCTCATTCAAAAAGCATAACACTCACTGCACGCAGACCTCCGATGCGGTTCTTACGAGCTGGACGCAAAGAGGTGGCGTTGCGTCGGCGACCAAAGAGAGGCGCGCGAGGGGTACGCGTAGTCTTGGTGACGGTTGTGGTCGTTGTTTCAGAGAGGGGCGCATGAGAGCGACGAGCTGAAGAACGAGAGCCGATCATTGTTGTGTTGTAGATGTGCTTTGAGTTGTGAGTTGTGAGTTGTGAGTTGATGGGATATAACAGGTGGCGGGTCAGGTTAAGACTCGCCGCTCTTTATCCTGCTGTGAGGTCTGGTCTCGGCTTGCGTCATAGACTCCTCAGTGACCATAGGGTGGTCCATAGGGGTAAAGACGTCATGGGGACGACCAGGTCCATGCTCTACCTTGTTGTTCTCGGCGCGCCACGCACACAAAGAGGAGATCCTTCGCTCCACAACGATACGCAAGTGGCGCCATCTTGCAATTCACCTTCTGCAAATCATTCCGCAATTTGTACGCCGGTCGGGTTGCAAGTGCGGTCATGGTGGCATTCATGCACTCACCACCTGCAAAAACGTTTGAAATCATCAAGCCGCAGCACATGAGAAGCATCTTGAGGCGTACAGATGTCATGCAGTCTACAATGTCTCTCCTTTCCCTTCCTTCTTCTTCTCTTCAACGCCCTTGCCCTGCAGCTCCCCCTCTCCCTCCATCTCAGCATACTCCAAAACCCCTTCCAAGCCCGGCAGAATCTGCGCTCCCGACTCCCAACTCCCATACAGCGCCTCTCTGACCGCCAACTCTCTAGGCGACGGCCCCTCCCTGAACAGATTCATTGAAAGCGTCGTCTTGGCCCAAGACTGCGACTCTGTCACCTTGCCATCATTGGCCGCCGCCACCGCCTTTGCCCTCGCACGAGGAAAGACATCGCTCAAGACAGGTCGGACATTGAATGCCGATCGCCCTCGACTACCTGCTTGCCCAATACTCTCTCTTGCATTGCCACGAGGAACATAAAGCGAGCCTTGGCCCTGGAGTGTTTGCACGTCTCGCGCGAAATCTTCGAATGAGCTTTGGGATTCTTTGTTGTAATCTCTAAAAGTGCTTTGGATGGCTTCTTCGAGATCTGAGGATTGCTGCATGAAGGAGGAAGAGGTGTGATGCAGATCGATGAGCGTTCGAAGGGTTGAGGCGGGTAGACGGCCTTTTGGGAGTGCAGTTTTCGTGGATGAGGACGAGGCGCGCGATGAGGATGCTACTGCGCTAGCCAGGCGACTTGAGCTGGCTTTTGTTGTTGAGCAAAACATGGTATGAATGTCCCTTGAAACTACTCAAAGAAAGTCAGAATCCCAGCTCTGAACGCTCGCGTGGTACGGCATTTTCCAATCTCCGAACCCCTCCGAGTCTGACTATACTCGAGCAGAGCTCGAATACTGCTTATGAGTCTCACTGATATCATCGAGGCGCAGCCTCATACAATCGTACACTACAAGCTACAGTCTCATAATCAAGCAGAGGCAGATACCGACGTGTCGACAGTGGCAGGGCCGGTCGACTGCACTGATGAGCATCATGTCGCCACCGGTTTATGATCAACTCACAGCAGCGCTAGCACGCTTGGATCGCTTGATCTGGTAGTCCTTGATAGCAGACTGGTCATGTCAGCAAGCTGAATCATCACAATGTCATACTACGCACCTTGATCGCATCCTCAGCCAAAAGCGAGCAATGCACTGGATAGTCAGTACAACATGCCCTCCACATTCCAATAAAGATGACGCACGCTTGACAGGTGGCAGGCAGAGTTCCTTTGCAATCTCGGTATTCTTGACTGCACCGGCCTGCTCAAGAGTCATGCCCTTGACGCGCTCGGTCATGTATGAAGACGAGGCAATGGCTGACCCGCAGCCGAAAGTCTTGAACTTGACGTCGGAGATGATGCCTACATTGTCAGCTTTCTGATCCCAGCATGGACGTCAAATGAGACATACCATCTTCGCCGACACGGATCTGAAGCTTCATGACACTGAAACGTTAGTGCGAATTTCCTTTCATTTGCAGTGACGACGCACTCTCCACATGCTGCAAAGGGTCAGTGCTGCGCTGAAAAGTGGTGACAAGAGCGTACCTGGTGCACCAACAAGACCTGTTCCGACATCCTGGTCTCCCTTGGGCATGTTACCCACCTGAGAACGTCAGCAATTGCTCGTAGCTTTACTTATCCCGTCACAACGGCAGTACTGCCGCCGCAGCCAAGAATACTGTAGCTACTCACATTCCTTGGGTTCTCGTAGTGGTCGATGACCTTTTCATGATAACTCCTCTTCGCCACCTGCTGAGCAAACACGGGCTTGGCCATTGCTCTCGCCATCGGCCGAGCGGCGACGGAAGATGAAGCCAAGACGGAACGAAGGGCAGTTGCTGATCTCATCATTGTGGTATTTGTGTGTGTGTTGGGGGTAGTTGTTGTGGGACTTGTTGTTTGATTTGTTTGTAATGACCGAACGTTGATTCCGGTTTTAGTGCTGCTGACTTCTAAAATGAGCATCGAAGCTTACCGGAGTGGAGTCGCCGTCACCATTATCAAAGGGGGGTTACGCTTATCCGATGTCAAGTGTGGCGATTCTTTGTACACATCATTATTGAGATAGAAGTGAAATGCCAGCTCTTTGTATTGTAACCTTTGTAGTTATCAGCGCACCACGAGGATGAATTGAACAAAGTTGCAAGAAAAGTGGCTTGCTATACCATGCATCCATGCTACATCCATGGCATGGGCCATTTGCATGTATAAGGGCGAAGACTGGGAAGCCTTTTGGGTAGCGTCATGAATCGTAGGGTAGGCAGCGTACCTCGTCCTCAACATGCTTCCATCCGACTTCCGGATATAAGGAAGGATGCCCTCATTGCATGTTGGCCGAGCGCGAGAGACGCGCATAAAGATCGAACGGAATATCGTGCACGTGTCGGGTGGCAAGAAGCTGCAGCTGCCACGCATGACGCACAGTTGCCAGCACCTTTAAAGTACTTTAGCCTACAAAACATGTCCAAAAGATCCAACAAAAGCGACCCAATTGAGATGGAACCTCTACGAAAGGACAATCCTGCATCTTCTCTAGCCGCCGGATTCGCTCAGGCGTCAGACAAGGCGCGCGCGACAGTAGCATACGAAGAAGGCAACCTTGATAGCATCAGTGTTTGGAGTATCGGAGCTGCTTCATGGTGAGTGTATACAATCATCGATAGACTATTGACGACCAGGCTCTTCATGCAAGCTATGCCTCTTTTGCTGTTTCCCCGCTTGATCTTATTCTTCACCCAAACGGCGTCACTCAAAGAGTTTACAGCGGCGTCAAGCAGGTCCGCGAACCGCGGATCAGGCGATCATTTCGATGCTTTGACGCCTCTTGAAGCCTTCTTGTGCTCTATGCTCGGATGGGGCTGTATCGGGTTCGCAGCAGTCTGCCTCGTCACTGTGCGTTCCGCCATCCCGCCGCGTGTGTAGACTGACATTTCACAGATACAAACGCACATCCCTACCAACCCTTTGAGACTCCCCTTGCTGTTTATCGCGACTGCCTTGTTCACGCTTCTGGCTTTCATCTGCTATAATACCCATGCCAAAGCCATCGGTAGCGGTCTCGCGACGGTACTTGCGTTCGGGCATGCTAGTATTGCGATGTGGGGTTGGTGGGTCGCTGTGTTCGGAAACGATGGTCTTCGGAGCCACAAGACGGTGAGCTTCTCACGCGGGTTTCACAGTGCTGACAAGCAGGGCGCCGATAAGCGTACGTCCAGTTTCCCATTCAAGAACTCTGCTAGCGCGTCGGTGCAGAAACACGACTGGAAAAAGGCCCAGCGCTCTTGATCAAGCCTGGCAGTAAAGTGACAATAGTCGGTGATGTAGAGTACATGGCATGAATCTATCTCTGCCTGAAAACATTCTTCGAAGCACTTCGTCCAGGATGTCTCCTCTTTGTCCTCCCCATTTTATCCTCCCCATCCCCATCTTCCGGCTCTTCACCACCCTTCTCCAAGCCAGCACCAAAAGTCTCTGGTTTCCTCCTCCGAGGACCCTTGACTTCTTCCTCGTCGCCATCAAAGTCACGACCATCTTCAACACCACCAGCAGGTCCAGACGGAATGAAAGACAATTCCATGCCTCCATCTGCTTGTTTGCGCATTGCGAGGACACCATCGGGTTTGCCGTAGGTGATTTTTGAGGAGCTGGCTTTTTGCGAAGAGAGACGTTGCCCGAACGTTGATGAAGGTCGTGGCCTGTCGTCGTCTGCTGCGCCCGAAACAAGCTTGGGTCGCTCGCGCTGCTTGGAACCGATACGAGCCAATGAATTGCCTTGCGAGGGACGTTCGGAAGGCGCAAAGTTACGAGGATCGTATTGACGCAGGTCTATCAAGTCAGCGCATGCTCAGCACAGATCGAGTAGACTCACCACCATCGTCACTCTCCTGGTCACTCTCTTCGCTAGCGCCGAGACCGTCGGACGATGCGCTGTCGCTTTCCTCTTCTTCCTTCTCGACAGCAGTCTTGCGCTTGGCCTGCAGGTCAGCAATCATTTCGCCGAATCCATATCCAAGACTCACAGCTGCATCCCTGGCCGTCGCAGGATTGAGCATCCCAAACTCTCTGCTGTCCTCGTCCACTTCGAATTCCGGATTCTCCCAAAGCTCTTTGAATCTCGGATCCTCCAAGATAGTTCCCTCCGGCACACCGCCATCCTCGAGCGCAGCTTCTTCGCCGAGCCGCTCGCGCTTCTGCCTCGCACGATCCTTCTCTTTTTCCTCTGCTTTTCGTACGCGCTCTGCGAGCGCCTTGTTGACTTTGGGCTGTTCGCGCTTGGCACGGATACGAGATTCTTGTTGAGCGGCGAGCTTTTCGTTGACGATTTTCTCGCGGTGCTCGGTGTAGGATTGCGGGTTGGCGATGAGTCTTGCGGCTGCATACAGCTTGAGAGAAACAAAGTAGCCGTGCATGTACGGCTTGAGCGTCGATGTCCCGATGAGGTGGGTGAGGCCAAGCCTGAGATGTCAGTTCTCGCCTTTGTTTGACACCACCGACATACGTATCGAGTTCCTTGCGGTCCACAAACTTGAAATCACTATAAGCACCCTTGCTAGCGCCAGCCTCGGGATCATCGGCGAGCTCTTCGGTGACATTGTCAAGGAAGCTAGCCCACTTAGGTGCAGGTCCAATCTCTGGCACATAGTATGATGACAAAGGTGCAGCGTCGCAAGCGACCATGATCAAGCCCGTCTCGGGCACAGGGTGCAGATCGACAAGCGGCGCAGTCGGATGAAGTGACAAGTGATTAGTCGATGGCTTTGGGGATCAGTGACTGTCCAAAACACATGACAATAAGACTCACATCTTCCTTGCCCCAAACTTTAACGACCTTGCTATCGGCACTAACGACCCGCCCAAGATCCTCCTGCGGTCCACCACCCCGCAACCAATCCACGACCTTGACAGGCTCTCCATAACCCTGATCCTTGACTGCAAAAGCCTTGGGCGATCTCAAGTCATATAGCAAGGTATGACCCGAAGTGGTGCCAACAGCGAGTGAAAGACCATCAGTCGGATGCGACTTTAGTGCGCTGACGCCAAGAGGATTAGGAGCGTATAGAGATGTACCAGAGTACGACTGGGTGGGGAGAAGTGCTTTGGCTGGGAGTGATAGCCGTGTGAGAGATGATCTCGATCGAGGATCCCAGAATTCGACGACGCCGCCACCGCCTTCAAGTCCTAGACTCCACAGTCCATGGCGAGGGTTGACATCGAGGCAATTGACACCTGCGACATCCACGGACGTCGAGTCAGCATTGGTGGAGTCGGCAATGTTCAACGGGGCCATGAACCGGCCTTGCTCGAGGTTGAGTCGGTAAACCTCTGTGCCTGTGCACCCAACAAGAGCGTCGCACGATGGCGAATGGTACGCCAAAGCTCGCCCGTATCGTGGTAGACGGAGGGAATAGTGTAGGCCGCCTTGCGTATGCAGTGACAGTGATCTATCACGTTGAAGATGCAATGTCTTTGTCCAGTCATTCGACAAGATCTACCTGTCAGTCTCGACGTGTACAGTCACTTGTCACTCACCGCAAAGTCTACATTCTCCGCATCCGTCACGCGCTCAAACTTGACAGTCAGCTGCTCAAGATCCCAGACCTTCATCATGGGTTTATAAGCACCCGTGCCAATCGCATGCAACCCATCGGGCGTCGTCTTGATCTTGATTGCTGACTCTGGAAACGCAAAGTCTTGGATAAGTTCCAGCTGACCAAGGGTGTGTTGCGTCTTTTGACGCTTCTTGGCTGTTTTAGTGGGGCGTGTCTTGGTGGTGAGCCATGTTGGGAGGGAAGGGGATGAGGTTGAAGAGGGACCGTTGACTGTGTACACCTTTGGAAAGGCCGTTGCGGCGACCATTGTTACAGCTCTCAAAACAGCTCAGCTTTGAAAACGCTGTCTTATTGCCTGTTTCGTGATACCTCTGAGCTCGAATACGTTTCTACTGCTCTGCTCTGCTGGCTAGAGTGGCAACCTCGAGCTCTAGCTAGCTCGCCGCCAACTTTTGGATTGATAGTAATCTCTGCACGTGAATGTCTTTCAGGTACGCATATCTTCCACGTCATTTCATACCTGAACGATTAGCTCTGCTGTAGCGGAAAATCTTGTGCTTGCGGCAGTGCTCAACTGCACAAGCTCTGTTTATAGGTTGAAGACCTCTGGACATACGAAAACTGCATATGGATTGCCCGGAGAGGCTTCACTGGTAGATACTTTGCAAGAAGCTTGCCGAGGACTGTCAACAGTCCTTCCATGCCGTTAGTGTGGCTTCAGCGTCCGATTCCAGTGTTTCACGCCACGATACCTTCGGCGGCAAGCTGAAAGACTGTCGGATGCAGAGCTTGAGCTAAAATGTAAAGCTCGCGGGTCAATCAGTAGAACTCTTTTATAACCAAGCCATACGCATCAATCTCTCATTTCAACAACTGCGCCTCGCCACGAGGCAGTTGCGCGCTAATTCGCTCGTGACGTCGGGTAACAATCAAAGACCCTGAACTCCACTTTCCTCAAACGCTTTTTTGGTGTGTCCGTTGTGAATGCGACATGAGGGATGACAAAAAAGGAAGGAAACGGGCTTTGGGACGATTGCTAGTCGTAGCGACTTTGCTGGCTGCATTGCACGTTCAAGCGGCGCCGCGGGGTCATACGAAACGGCAGGATGATGGCACCGTGAGCAGCGTAGGTGAGTATGACTTCTTGTTGGACAGCCCTGATATCTCAGAACTATCAAGCTCCGTCAGCGCGGTCTCCCCAAGTGCTCCTGTGCAAGTGAGCAGCAGCACTTCTACTTCGGCCGTCCTTTCATCGTAAGTAGGCACCCGGCAGTAGCCGTGGCAACAACTCAGACTCAGACCACTTACCTCTTTCTCCTCCTCTACATCTCAACTTTTATCATCTCCGATCGCTGCCTCTGAAACGATCGACTCGTCTGCGTCGCAATCGACCCTACCACCATCTTCTCCCTCTTCGTGAGTGCTCTGCCTCGGGATACGAGATAGGTTAGCTGACTTGGTAGAAGTGCATCTTCTGCAAGTCCGTCGGCAGTATCGAGCTCGGAAACTGCATCTGCATCATCAGCACCATCAAGCTCATCCATCCCTACCTCTAGCTTTACTGAAACAAGCTCATCAACCGTCTCATCCTCAGCTTCGGAATCCTCACCACCACCACCATCATCAATAGCATCATCATCATCTCCTCCTTCATCATCAATCCCACCTTTGTCTGCAGCTTCTTCTTCCGCATTCTCATCAGCATCAGCATCTGTTGCCCCATCGTCGAGCGCTGTCGTTCCATCAAGCTTAGAGGCTGCTTCGAGCCAATCTAGTGTCGCACCAGTTTCATCTCAAGCACCTCTGTCCAGCTCGTCTGCGGTGCAGCTACCCGCAAGCTCAGTACCAGCCCCACAGTCTTCTGCTGCCGAGCCTCCCTCGGGCCCAGGTGTAGTCGTCGTGACTAGGACCGAGACGCTCGCTTTCACCCGGACGAATGCTCAAGGGTAAGTCTCCACCCTGTGCTTTTCAGAAGCCGTCGCTGATGCTTGTAGGGTTGTGACGACTGGAAATGAAGTTGCGACTGTTGTTGTGGCTGTGACGGCTTCAAATACAGTCCGTGAGTGCCTAAACGCTACGCTGGGCAAGGTCACTGATCTTCATCTAGCTCCTGTAGTCACTGTCACGGCGACTAACGGACTCTCAGCACCAGAGGATGGTGGTGTGGTCTTCATCACCTACACGCAGACTGGTACCGAAACAGTCGACGGTCAAGTAGGCTACGTAATCGAAGTGCGTCGACGCCATCTATCCCAACACTGACCATCAGACTGTCACTTCCTCAGTCAGAGTGCAAAGAGTGCCTGGGACGGCAACAGCGACGTTGACGGCCAGTGGCGGGGGAGGATCACTGCAGCCACCGGCTGGTGGTGCAAGCAAAAGAGCGACAACTGTTGGAACGGTGCTTCTGGCTGGGTTGATTGGGGGTGTTGGCTTTATCTTGCTTTGATTTGAAACGGGTTGATATAACATTTTATAGAACACATGTAGCATAATCTCACGGCTGCAAACGACGGCATAGTACTCTGTGTTGACGTCAATTGAGCCACGGGACTGCATGGTCTCGGTAGCGCTGGTGAGCTGCACCATGACTGTCGACGAAGCCCACAAGTCGAGCTTGTAGTACATTGTATCGCTCTGAATGTGCCGCCCCAGGAAGTGATGACGTGTAGGCCCGCCAGTCATAAGCGCATCTGCAGCTGCGGAACTTGCTCTTACCGTGCGAACCAGATACTAAGAGCAAAGTACACTGTGTGGAATAGTCTGAGCAAGAGGTTGAAAGCCCTGTCGAGACCTGGGCAGGTGCAAAAGAGAGCACAACCACTCTTTCCACATATCAAGCCCAGTCTCAATATGGCTGATGGATTGAACGCTCCTAGTCGTCCTCGCTCCCCCGCACCGTTTTACCGCCCTGCCGCCGTACGGGTAGCATGTGTCCAATTTGACCCCAAGGTGAGTCTTATGTTTCCTTGATCGAAGTCTGCTGAGTCAAGATTGGGCGTGTTCAAGACAACATTGCCAAAGCAGAGGCGATGACTCGCAGGTACGCACAAAGCAAGTGCTTGCATGCCATACTGATGCTTCAGTATGCAGCCAGGCTCGGTGGATCTCATTGTCTTTCCAGAAATGGCCATGACCGGTGAGCAACTTTCATCCCAGATCTGCCTTACATTCCAGGCTACGTGTTCACTTCTCCCATCTCCATCATGCCCTACCTTGAGCAACCTCGAGTGGGGCCAACCTCCTTGTTCTGTCGATCGCTCGCACAGCGAATGAGATGCTCCGTCATCTGTGGCTATCCAGAGGCGGCTGAGCCTGAAAGTAGCGATCTGTTACCAGAGAAAGCCAAGGTGGACCAGAACAGCGATGTAGCGTACGAAGGCGAGGGTGTCGGCTACAACTCTGCTGTGGTGGTCGGTCCTCAAGGTGATATCATCGGGAACTATCGAAAGACGTTTTTATTCGAGACGGATCGCAATTGGGCACGCTCAGGTAAGCCAATGGCAGAAATACCCACTGACAAGGGTAAGGTCAAGGCTTTCAAGTATTCGAACTCCCTGCTCCCTTGGGCAGAGTTGCTGTCGGAATCTGTATGGGTGAGCACGAACCATCATCTCCAATGACAAGCTTAAAGTTCAGACATCAACCCAAAGGATTTCGTGGCTCCCTGGGACGCCTTTGAGTTGTCAAGCTTTGCAAAGTCACAAAAAGCCGATATGCTGGTGTTACCGTCAGTCCATCAGTGTCGAATCGGACGCAATTGACTCTCAGTATGAACTGGCTTGATCCTCCATCGGGAGAGGACGCCGCGCCAATTGATGCGGACCGCCCGTCCATGTCAACACTGAACTACTGGGCGGCGAGATGTACGCCACTTCACGATCCTACCCCAGGATACGAACAGGAGGCGAGCACGCCGCCAGCTGAGCCACCAAACCAGCGCAAACAGGGCGAGGTGATCTTTGTGACGTGCAACCGTGTTGGAGAAGACAATGGTGAGTGACAATTGCAGACGTAGCTGACGATAGGCTCGTTGTTCTTAGGCACATCGTGTGTCATGACCATGTCAAGTGATCCCAGTCGTATCGAGCTCGTTGACTGTTTGAATCAAAAGGAGGAGATGGTGTTATTCGCAACTGTTACATGACGACTATGAACCATTGTACGTGTCACTTTGCAGTCCTTTGCATTTCTCCTTTGCCGCCGTGGGCCTTCTGTCGCGTCACCGGCAGTTGCTTCGATACCAAGCTTACCTTTGTCGCTCGTCGGAGCTGAGAGGATGTCGGTGCTCGGAAACAGTTGGTCGTCTTCTGAAGAACTTGTCTCACCCACAGCCTCCGGTCATCACTGTTTCCATCACAAATTCCCCAAATGCCCATCGACGTTCAGCGCTACATGTCTGGCGATATCCCTTCTCTTTCTCGTGGAGGAGCATGGCAGTCACCCTCTTTCCACTTTTTTGCCACCGGACCAGTTTGTCACAGTCACAGGGTACGATTCGCAGATCCTCCTGTTTCTCTAATGCCCTCAAGACACGAAGCGCCCCCAATGACCAATTACAAACTCGAGCGCCCACGCCTCGTACCAGCTCCACACCGCGGTGGCCACTGCTTATCGAGCCTCTACCATCAAGAACCTCCTAGCCCTGCATCAGCTGCATCGCGGGAGACGGATACTCTACCCTCCAGCAAGCCACTACGCGGCAGGACGGCTAATGTGACGCCTCGAACCAGCGATAGAGCTCCATCTCGCTTGCCTCCTGCAAGATCTCAGAGTTCCATCTACTCGTCCTCAGACCGCTCGCGTCCTCCAGGGTATATATCCCCAGTCGGAACACCTTGTGACGCCGATTCCTCTGACACTTGGACCGTGCTGGAGCCGACGTCAGCCACTGCAGCAATCAAGCCGAGGCACAACTCACACTACATACCTTCCAATGCACCGACTACTACGAAATCGTCATCGCCTCGTTGGGCACAAGCTCGTCCACCACTTGTGAGGGCCAAATCATCGCAAAACTATACCTCAGATCAGTGGAAAGCTGCAGGAGGTAGCTGGCGATGATACCTCGCGGTTGGCGAAACGAGTTCTCATCTGTCATGTAGTGTTCCCTTATGCACAGTTTACATCTAGCGATCGATACATTGCCCATCTAGGTCAAGACACAGGTTTAAGCCAGCTCCACGAGCTCTCTGCTCTCTCTCTTTCTCGTCGCTCTGATTCCGTCTCTGAATCGTCGTCCTCTCCTTCATTCCACCCCTCAAACTCATCTTGCTGACGTTGTATGTCCTCGTCGTGTGTAAGAGGAGGGTAGGCATGTCGATCAGCGTTAATGATCGAATGTGATCGCGAATGCGGACGAGAATTCGCCAGCGGCATGTTTTCCTCCTCCGTCACATCGGGATCAGGCGGAATGGGATTCCCATGTGCATCCAGAGGTATTGTCGACTCGATAGACTTGGTGTACTTGTGGTAAGAATACAGAGCAATGCCTGAGTTTGTCAGCGTCACCTCAGAGAGCCAAGTCAGACTTACCGAAGATGGTGATGATGACCCCGATCACGTTCAGTTGAGTGAGGCGATCCCCAAATACCCAAGCCGAGATGGTGATGGTGGTGACCTCTTTGAAGATACCGGCAATGGAAAGCGGGACAACGCCAGCTCTTTGAATGATGCTGATACATCAGTACAAGCTTCTTTTTGTGGCACTCACTAATACTCGCTCGCTACCATGGAGAAAGCCAAAGTACCAGGAAAGATGATCACCAAGATGGTTTTGATCGATGCCCAGCCATCGAAATAGCCGCTGTGCAGAACCACAAGCCAGCCTTCGAGGGCGAGACTGACGATAGCGAGGCTCAGTGCCATGAGAGGAGCCAGCCAGTAGATTGTAGCAAAGGGGTTTGACATGCCCATCTCTCGTCGATGCATGAGCAGCGATGTCAACGCCCAGCGTAAACCACCGATTGCGGAGGCACAGAACACCATGATGATGCCTGGAATGGAGACGGACGTGACGTTGAAGACCATGAAGAAGACGCCAATGCTGATAAAGGTGATGACGCCGACCAGGCGCAGGGAGAACTTTTCCAATTTGAAGAGAAAAGCGAAGCCGAGGACGAAGATGAGTGCTGAGGATTTGCACATAGCTGCTGTTAAACGACGCTTCACACATACCACTTACTGTACAACGTAAGAGTGATTGTTTTAAGGCTAAGGTTGGAGAGACCGATGTCGCCGCCTGTAGCCATGGCCGTGGGAAGTACTTTGGAGCTAACAAGTCAGCATTGAAGGACGACTTTGACAACTCTGACGAACAAGTAGTCTTTCCGACTTGGCCTCTCAGGAGGCGCAAAGCTGCGCGGCCAGATTGTCCGCACCAAAGCCGCCAGCATCCACTGCACAAGCATATGGCAGAATGTCACAAAAAGAGGAAAGGTGAAGCCGTAGTACTCTGGGGAGAACATCCACTTGTTGTACACGGACAATAGCGTCGCGAATGTGTACCTGCCGTTAGCGCACGAGACGAATTTGGCACTCACCAGAGGGCTACGAAAATACCGGTGACAAAGAAATTCCTCCACCACAGTGCAGCTTTCTGCTCCTTGCTAGCGACCCTCACGGTCTCCTCCATGACTGGCCTCTGCCCGTAGCTCTCGGTCTCATCGCCCCCCTTGCTGTTCATGGAGGCCGCACGTGAGGGCCCGAGCAACGCCTGAGTGTCCTCTGGACCATCCGCAGAGGTTGTAGCCAGTGAAGCCATGCGCCCCAATGATGCATTGGACATCGATCTCTTGCCAGAGCTCTCCCCTTTATCGTGCGGCACTAGGTCTTGGTCCTCCAGAGCAAACAGAGTCTGTCGCTCGTCGTGCGCCATATTGATGGCTTGCTAAAGTCTAGCTAGACTTCAACGAGTACTTGCTGCAGCTATTTGTTGACGCAAAGGCATCAATGGTGCACCCAAAGTCGTCTTCGAGAGCCAAATAAAGGATGTTAATCCAAGACCCGCGCGGAGTCCGCGGTTAACGCGTGCAGCTTCTGCACCGCGATTCGGACTTCCGGCGCGTTGGTCAATGTAGCGCTCAAGCGAGGACGAGCAAGCAAGAATAGCATAGCATGGCCACCTAGAATAACAGATCTTCTTCCGCACCTCCCCTAGGTCTCGGTGCATCGGCTTGATAGCCTCCCCCGGTACCCACTCCTCCGTCCTTGCCCGAAAACTCGAATTCGGCAAGTTGCCCGTAAGGGTCCTCATTGTCTCCACCTGTCAGAGGCGTCGATGGCTCTGCCGCCGATGTCGGAGGCCGCTGGGCAGTGGTGTTGACTTCCAATGAAGGTTTGGCATACGTTGAGGGAGCGCTGTGACCGTTGGCGGTGATGAGATGTCGGCGGGACGAGGCGTTCAACGCAGGTGAGTCTGACCGTGTTAGCAAGCTCCAGTGATCAAGTGTAAACTCACCAGGCAAGTAGCGAGCCTTCGCCGTCCTGATAAAGGTCTAATTCGTCAGTTTGATGTGTTGGTAATGAGCGGTTCACTGACTTGAGGACTCTTGTGGTAGATGCTACCAAGAGTGCCAGTGTGCAGCAACAGCTGGTCAAGCATGCCCTTGTCCATTCTGTCCGTCTCAGTCGAGATGACCGGCTTGTTTGACATGACAATGTCACGAGCAGCACTTGGGTCAGCCGTCAACAGACGCCAATACATGAAGCCCTGGCCGGTTAGTACTGGACTCTCAGTTCAAAGTGACACGCACTCGGTCGCGCAAGTCTGGATTCTCAGCCTCTTCCGTCGCGAGCTTGAGAACTTTAGGCAAAAGCTCTTGAGCTGCCGTCGGCCGCTTGATGAAAAGCTTGACAGTCCCTGTCAGCAAGGCCAGTTGCACCTGTCAGGTCAGCACTGTCACCCGGCGCATGCCCGCATGCTCCGCATGCTCCATGCTCAACTCACCTCGGCCGGTTCCTCCTTGAACGTGAACATGAAGTCCTCCAAAAGCTCATCGCTGTTCTCGATACGATCCGAGTATTGCCCGACAATCCAGATCATGGCCGCCTTGGCCTCTGGTTCATCCAACGCGTCCAAGTTCTCGCACAGCGTACCAATGATGCTCTCGTATTGATTAGGATAGCGGCGGAAGATATCCTTGATCACCACGATGGCCTCTTGAACAACGTAGGTGATCTTGGTCTGCATCAGGGTGAGCAAAGTCGTGATGCACTGGTCGGAGGAGGATGCGATCTTGATGGCCAGTCGCCCTATGGATCGCACGGCCTTGCGAACAAAGTCGACGTCAACTTCAGATGCGTACCTATGTTATTAGCGTGTGCGCGACCACGGGCCACGCATACTCTTTCAATTCTGCCAACACTTCGCTAACGTTGTCATCTCGAGCGAGTCGGTACATGATCTCCAGCTTTGCCAGCTTGACGTAGATCGGGTCGTTATACTTGCAGAAGAAGACCTTGACCTCGTTTTGCAGGATCGCCGGCCGTCGTTGGATGATGAGAAGGATATTGCGCAGCCCGACGTATTGTACTTCTGGTCCAGATGACAGCAATGTCACTGAGGTATCAGCACCAAGTCGCATGCTGTAGACTCACCCAGAGGGGGTCCCATCTTGCGCTCCAAGCTCCGAATCAAGCTCTCATCCTCCATGTAGTTCATCAAGTACAAGATCACTTTGATCGTCGTCAGAACCACAGCACTGTTGGCGTGTTGTAGCCGTACGCTAATGCGCTCTGCCAAAGTCTCGGCGTCCAGAGCTGTCTGAGGCACGAATGACAGCAAGGAGTCAAGGATGTAGATTTGACCCCATTCTGAACACTCTCCAAGCGCAGCGACAAGCTTTCCAGCGACCACTGCATTCAGCCGCAGGGAAATGTCGCTACTGCGATCAGAAATCTCGACAAGAGCGGCGACCGCGTTGGCGACGACTGTGGGGTTGGAGTCGGCCAATAAATCCCTGGGTCTCAGCACATGCCTCAATGAACTTTACTCACCTCAACATGGCGACAAACCCCTCCTTCTCCACTACATGCCGCCCCACGTCACTGGCATACAGCTTGGCAACCCTTATTGTCAGCATTCCCATCCCGAGAGAAACGCAGTCGACGCACGCAATTGCTCCGGTCTTCCTGACGTAAGGGTCTTGATCTTCGAGAGCGTGTCTCAGCGGATCAACGAGCGCGGCAATGATGGATGGTAAAGGTATACTTGACATTGTTCGAATAGCGAGTGCCCGAATCAGGGCATTTCGGTCGGCGCAGTCCTGTTTAGCCGTCAGTGCGCTGCATCGCTAAGTTACTCTCAAGAACCCACCGAAAGAAACCCTGAAATAGCGTAAGCTACCTCCTCTGGCTTCGCTCGACCATAGTTGACGAGATACAAATACACCACTAAAGTGTCAGCCTCGCAGCTCACAATAATGCGACGAACTCTTCTTGATCTCCAGCACCTGAATGGCCATACACTGTACCATATCCGGGAAGAGACCAGACACTGTGGCGTCAGCAGCAAAACAAAGACTAAGCACTCACTGTCATTGCCCATCGTCATGTTCGCGACAATCTTTTTGAGCACCGTCTTCTTCCTGACGAAGCCCTTGTCCTTCTTGTCTGCTTGTTGCAGCTCTTGACGCAGCTCTTGCGTCTTTCCACGGGCTGTTGTGAGACGTTGATCGAAGCGAGGGAGAGTAGTAAGGTAGACGTGATCAGCATGACGCAAACAGGACGCGAACAACGCCACGTACTGAAGAACTTGGCGTCCGCCATTTTGGTCCTACTTGCTGAACACGGTCTGCTGCTTAATGTTGCTTTGTAAGATGCGTCACAGTGTTCAGTTGCTGTTCTACTCAAATTGAGCTCAAACAATGGGTCCAAACACCAGTGGTACCCGGGGATCGGGCATCTACCGGACATCCAGTCGGATTTCCGACATGATGATCCAGCTGGATGAAGCTTAAGCTTCTTCGCTGCTGTGCATTCCCAGGACCCCATTGTCAGTCACACATGTTAAAGGACTATCAATCATCATCACATTGATTTCGTTTGACTGGACAACTCTCTTTCGCAACACTTTCATTTGACTATGACACATACACGGGTGAGATTGCCGAAACCTTTGATAGTTCCGAGCTTTCATTATTTCTTGCCACCGCCACCGCCGCCTCCGCTCTTGCCTCCTCCACCACCACCACCGCCTTGCTGACCACCACCACCACCACCGCTTTTACCGCCGCCGCCGCCGCCGCCGCCGCCGCCGCCGCCTCCGCCACCGCCGGATGCATTAGCGTTACGGGCAGCTCCAGACTGAGCCCTCGCAGCAAAGCCACCAGAGCTCATGTTCCCACCGCCAGTCTGCCTAAAGAAATCAGCATTGCTGACCGAGAGAGAACATACTGAGTAGATTGGATGCGGCTAGCATCAGATTGGTTCATGGACATATTTGAAAGTAAGGTGTGTTCAACAGAGATGTAACAAGTTGAGGAAGGCTTGACAATTGAATCTACCAGAGTGTACCCTTCGTATACACATCCCACTTCCGCTTGCCGTCACTTCATTAACGCGCCTCATCACCTGCCAAGGCCCGTCTGCTGACCTTGTCGCAACCTTGATCCCCGTGGAAGCCGTCCGACTGGTTGTGGCTTGTTCGGTGACTCATGGTGGAGGCTGACCTGCTCGTCGCAGGCTCGAACGTCCGTGGGGTCAGAGCACCACGATCCTCTGGGACTATGGTGCCTTGAGCAACATTCGATCAGATCGAGCTGGAGCTCAACAAGGCATGAGAGTGACTCGCAGCTTCAGCCCGCAGGTAATCGCATTCGTGTGAAGGGTACTACGTAGCCGGTCCCATGTCGAGACTAGAGTTTAATGGAGGCGTTTTCATGTAGCGATAATTCCTCAAACATTTCTTTCTCATTCATTTTCTTAAAACACATCTACCAAGTTCATAATGTTATACCTATTTCAACGAAAATGGTACATTAAAAAACTCGAACCACATGTGGTGAACAGACTAACTAATGGATATGCTGAAATTGTAGGAATTGCTGTAAACACTGTTCGTGCATCTTTACTGATTTTGATCACAATGCCGCTGGGCGAGTCCACTGGGTGACGTCGGACGCAGGGTGGGCGTCATGAGTCTTCGGTCTTCGGTCTGGGGAGAGATGGCGCCTTCCGGCAGGGGATCGAGTGTACCTTCAGCGGCGACTAGTGGTGGTCTGCAACTGGATTGCCCAAGAGAGCTAGAGTAATGGTGAGGATACTTTGCAACCTTTTCGTAGGAGTTGCAAAGTGCTCTGAAATTCGCGTTCCCGTAAGCGACACCCTTGAAGGAGATGAGACCTTAGCTTGGTGCCTTGATCACACCATCCAGACGTGATCTTCGTCAACACTACGATGTACAAAATAACTTGCGTCGTCCCCTGAGGCCCTGTAGGAAGCGGCGCGTGCAGCTAACCGAACATAGAATCATCATGCAAACCCGCAGACGTCGACTTTGACGAAAACTCCTGACAAGCCAGAAAAAAGACTTTGACGGGGATGTCCAACAGTCGCGGGAATGAAAGATCGCCTTTGCTCCGAACAGAGTCTCGGAAGTCAACGTCATCGCAGGACTCTATCGACACTTCTGCATATGACCTACCATTCTCGACAAAGGTTCAGATCTTGGCGGGAACTTTCTCTGCTGGTGCCCTAGGCGTAGGTGACCTGTCTATTTTCACCGATTGACCAGACAGGCCATCGACACGAGCATCACAGCGACGTTAATATCTGCAATCTCAAGCTCATTTCATGCTTCGAATGAATCATCCTGGCTGGGTACTGCGTACCTCTTGTCGAGTATAGCTTTCACGCCCCTTTATGGTCGGTGGGTGGCAACAATAATTTGGAATCCAAGCTGACTGCTTCAGTCTATGCGATGCCTTTGGCCGCAGAATATCCAACGCGTCCGCTATCTTCATCTTCACGCTCGGCAACTTGCTCTGCGCTCTAGCTCCGAACTTTGCGTGGTTCGTGGCAGCTCGGTTTATAGCTGGCATTGGCGGTGGTGGCATGCTATCTACAAGCGCAATCATTGCCAGTGATCTATTCCCGCTCCGCTCAAGAGGTGTAGTCACTGCCATTTCTGGACTGACCTGGTCTGTGAGTACACCCTATGCTCCCATAAGGCGGTGCTGATGATCTAGGTTGGAAGCGCAACGGGTGGCTTCATCGGCGGCGTGATCAATGACAGATTCGGGTGGCGCCTGGCTTTCGGATGTGAGCTGCTCCCGCATAACTGTCATTCTGACTCTTGGTAGTCCAGGTGCCCCTGCTGGTGGTCTGCCTTGTGTCTGGCCTGTCGAAGATCACGTACACCTATCAGAACCAGAAGGAATCATCGTACTGGGAGAAACTTGCACGAGTCGACTTTCTCGGACCGACAACGCTAATTCTGTGCTTTGGCTCATTGTTGAGCTTGCTGAGTTTGACGAGCAATCAGGGCAGAAGTGTGAGTGGTCTGACTGATCTGTCAACTTGTACTCACTTTGCTCAGATCGGAGATTTCCCTGTCGTTCTTTCCATTGCTGGCATCATCGTCTTTGGAATCGCATTCGTAGTACTGGAGAGATTCTACGTGAAGGAGCCGAGTAAGTCGTTCGCTACGCAGAGTCATGGCTGACTCTTCAGTCTTGGCGTTTGAGCTTCTGCGGGATCGTACCGCGATCTGCGTCTGCCTGATGACTACGGGGTTGTCTATCAGCAATTTCACAATCGTGAGCTTCATCAAATGAGATTGGCCAGCTGACAGTCTTAGATGTATCATCTGCCGCTCTTTTTCATTACTGTCAAAGGCGCACTGCCAACGACTGCCGGCGCACACCTCACCATCATCTCAGCCGGACAAGTCGTTGGGAGTGCCCTCGGCGGTCTTGTACGTATCATTCTTATGAAACCTTGCTAACGGCGGCAGTTCCTGCATCGTTATGGCCGCTACTGGCAGATCAATGTTTTCTTCTCTTCGCTGCTCATTGTGGGGCTGGCGCTCCTCTTGCGGCTTAATGCCCAATCAGGGACCTTTGCATCTTGGTTCAGTGTCGTGAGTCAAACGACAACCTTGTCGATAGCTCACACTGCAGCTTCCGTTCGCCCTCGGTCATGGATGTCTCACCAACACTGCGCTGATCGTGCTTATGACTGTACATCGTGCGTCAAGCGGAGTATTGCCACAGAGTGGAGCTGACGCTGTCCAGCAAACCAGGTGGCTTTGGCCAACTCGCTTAGCTGGCTTTTCCGCAGCACGGGTCAGCTGGCTGGCGTCGGCTTTTCCAGTGCTATCTTCCAAGCAAGTCTGTCTGCTGAACTCCATCGCCGCATCAATGATCCAGAGGTCAGCCAGTCGCTTCTGGAGAGGTACGAAACCTGACTTTGGCAGATCATCCGCGAGATTCGAACCAACACTGACAGTCTTTCCAAGCTACCGAAGCGCATCGAACGCTTGGCAAGGATTGCCTACGGTGTGAGCCTGCAACACGTCTTTATCTTCGGTCTGGTGATTGTAGTGATCACTTGCATGGGCGCTATCGCGGTCAGTCCTCTTGCGACCTCGCAACCCGCTGCTGATGACTTCGCAGAGTCGAGATCTTGCCGTCGAGAACGGCAATGAGTCTGAAGGGCAACGGCAAGCGAATGAGCACGAGGTAGAGCATCATCGGCGGCGAAGTTCCTACATACTACAAGCTTAGATGCAAACCCATCTGCACAGAGTCATCGCGTCATGTTTACATCGCAGAACGTCGACATGTCATATTCTAGTACAAAATAGATGTTGCTTGCTTTTCAGTGCATCATACGTCGCCAAACTGGCGAGTGATACTGCTGAATTCTCCAAAGGGATTTCGCTCCCTCTCCAATTGTGTCCGACTACCACTGAGCGAAGACTCGTCACCGGAGTAGCCTGCACTGAGCTCTTTCGGCGTGAGCATGCCTGGTGTAGACGGCTCAGCAGCCGATGGGTTGCCTGCTTGAGCGCGGATGAGGTCCTGCAAAGAGTCAGCATCGATTGTCAGTTGATATCTGGACTCACGGCAATGTCGTGCTTGTCAAAGTCCAAGCTTTTGCTCTCTCGCATGGCTCTAAAGTTGACAGTATCAATACCATTTGACTCAGCAGGCACAATCTGTCATGTCAGCAGCGACTTGCGCAGAGCTGCTTAGACGCACCGGTGGCGTCTGATGTCGAAGCAAACCCCATTGAACAGAGGCAAACCACTTGTGTTGCTTGACCTCGCTCGCCCCCGAGTTAGACCCTATGCGCTTGTGCTCGTCCTTGATAAGTAGCTTCTTGATGGCTGACTTGCACATGCTAAGTTGATCAGCCGCGTCTCGCACCACCGCAACGCATGGACAAACCTTGTCACTGCAACTGAGTCTGGGAAGGTGACATCATGCTTGAGCACGTTGGCAAAGGTAGCATTACGATCCGCACCCTTGAATGGCGTCGTAGCGAACTGAAAGTCAGCATGGCACACAAGAAGCACTCACGATCATCTCATAGATCAAGATGCCAAGCGTCCACCAGTCGACAGCGACGGTATGCCCGTTACCTTTGATAACCTCTGGCGCAATGTACTCTGCAGCAGTGAGCTCTGACCACAATCACTCAATACGTACCCTCAGTGCCGACAAATGAATTTGTTCGGAAGTTTGCTATGCAAGACTTGGTATCCACAAGCATCATCTTCGACGTCAGCTCCGAACACAAACGCATAGCTACTCACCCCATTCTGCGTCGACTGCTTGATCATGGCAGGCGCACCACCTGGCTCACCAGACTGCTTGGACAAGTCAAAGTCTGACAACATGATGTGGCCAGACTGATGAAGCAGAATATCTTGACCGTCAGGTCTATAATCATCTCAACTGGGTAAACTCACTCTCAGGCTTGAGATCGCGGTAAATGTACCCCATCAAATGCAGGTATTCGAGGGCAGACAAGACTTCAGCAGCATAGAAGCGACTAGCATCCTCCGAAAGGCACTTGCCAGGTCGCGTCTGCAACGCTCGGAAGAACTCGCCGCCCATGCAAAGCTCCAAGCAGAGGTACAAGTACTCGTTGGATTGGAAAGAGTGGTGCAGTGTGACAATGAACGGGTGATTTGAGGCTTGCAGGATGCTCTTTGATTGTCAGCTTGTATCAAGTTGATGAACACTCACTTGCTCCGTCAAGGCGCGCTTGACTTTGTTCCGTTTGAGCATCTCCTTCTTCGACAAGACTGCAAGACGTCAGCATTCAAGCAGACGCGGTCCGCGTCACTCACCTTTCATGGCAAACAGATTGTCCGTCTTCTTTTCTCTCACGAGGTACACTTTCCCGACATCTCCCTTGCCAAGCAGCTTGATCTTTTGAAACGACGAAGGGCCAACTTCGACCTGCATTTATCAGACTCCATCACCGCGCAGCATAAACACTCACAGTCTTGACTTTGATCGAGTTGGAGCTGTACGTCCGTCTGAAAGGCTGCTTTGGCCCCAGCCTGCCATCCTGACTTGCCGATAAACCATCTCTCCCAACCTGACTCGTCGAGGCCGCTCGCCCAGCCCGCGCCCCTTTACCGGATGGCGGTGGATCTGAACTCGAGTTGATGGTCAATCTCGGCAACGGCGGAGGAGACTCAGATAGATCCACAGGCGAAGCTATCGACGTAGTCGACTGCGTCAAGGAAGGTGGGATTACGAGCGATGGCTTCGTAGCTGGCGTCCCAGCGGCCGAAGCTGCGGTCTCTGATGCATTTGGAGGCATGGCTGGTTGCGAAGCAAAGAGCTGAGCCGAGAACAGAGCCTTTGCGTTTGGTGCTGATACAACGCGCCGCAAGAAACGCGTAGTTGCATTGGACGATTCTGGAGGTGTCGGCAGACCTGCTACCGCTGGAGGCTGTGATGGCTCTCGGCCAGGTGTACGGGGTGAAGCTACGCTTGTGCTGGATGCCGAGGGGTGTTTTGGCTTGCTCTGCTTGCCGAGTGACTTGTAGCGATCCGTCTTGACCGGCTTGATAGGTTTCGGAGAGGAAGAGGAAGACGCGTCGCTCTGTGGCGCAGAGAAGAATCGACCTTTGAATGAAGCAGCAGGTGAAGGTAGCGGTCGACTACTCGTACTACTGTTGAGATGACTATGACTTTGGCCAGCCGTCGTGCCGAGTCTCGATGAGTCAGACGACCGCGTGGTCGACGTAGAGTGAGAAGTTGCGGATGAATAAGGACGCGTACCCGCTGGATTCTGATACACTTGACGAGGTCGAGTGGAAGAAACGGGTGTAAGAGGGACGTGAATGGAAGAATCGTCGTCGCGATCGTTGTGCGAAGTGGGTGTTGGTGGTGTTTGATGACGGCCGCGGGAAAACTCTTGCGACTTTTCGAAAGCTGATTGACCACTTGAGCGGCCTGCCGCTTCACTGTGAAGTCTTGGAGACTCAAGACCGGAGTCTATTGTGTAGGACACTGGCGACGCCGATGGTAAGTGCGCGAGCTTCTCCATCTCGCCAGCTTGCATGTCTTGCTCATCCCCTTCGTTCCCATTCCCATTCCCATTCCATTGAGGCAACGCCGCTCTGCTAGGCTTGGAGCCCAGTCTGAACATAGACTTCCATTTGCTGCCTGTACTGCCTTGGCTTTGAGGGCTGCGCTCCGACATGGGTGGTGTAAAGTCGGAGTTGGAAGGGGAGTAGGAACTTGACTGAGTCGTCATACTAATTGATGATGTTAGTTATGAAGAGAAGAGCGCGTTGACTTGCGACCTACGCATGCACTGCGCCAGGCAAGCAGAGAGTCCACCCACAGCACACAAGTTGCTTTAGTCACCCGCGTGCCAGACAAAAGACAATCGTCCAACGCTTGTTTTTGTCCCGCGGTTGTCCCTGCAGCGGATGTAGACGCGTCTAAATCTTTCCTTGTAGTATTTCTGTTTCTCTTGACCCCTGTTTTGACCCTTGTTTGGTGATTCTACCTTTACTTTGAATTCATGATCCTTGAACGACTTCCCTGAAGCTCAAATTCCCAAAAGTGGCAACTGAAATGTCTCTCACTTTCGGGGCCTCAAAGGCCATATGGCAATGGGAACAGAGGCATAAAGATACAGTATGCAACAATCTGGAAGAGACTACCAAGGCCTTGGACCTCGTCCGCGGCGCTTGAGCCACATTGCTGCGCCCACACCAGCTGCGATACCTCCCATGTGGCCGGCAGAGTCGGTCCCTGACATGGGTTGGAAGACGGCAGAGTATAAATCGTACTGCTCGTCAGCCAGGTTTTGGAACCTCAGGTCAGACTCACTGCGAAGATGCCGCCAATCATGGCCCACGCAGGCATGGGCACGACGAAGAACAGCAGAAACGTCGATTGAGGGAACAGAGCGCCGTAAAACGCTGCGCGTCAGATCAGAGGTCTCTTGCAAGAGCAGAAAACGGACCTAGAGAGGCGTAGATGGCACCCGAAGCACCCTCAGAACCCTTCCATCGCTTGTCACCAACAGCACGGTGCCAGGCCAGTGAAGACAGACTAGCCAACACACCGCCACCAAGGTAAAGTCCAAGGAACGACGCCGTCCCGATTAGTCTTTCGCGTCAGCTACGCCTTGATGTATAACAACCCACGAGGCAGCTGCAGGAGCAACAAAGTACAGCCCCAAGCAGTTGAGGAAGATGTGCGAACCTGTAGAGTGCGAGAAGCACGCCGTCAAAAGTGTATGACAGCCATCAGCTCAATCGCATGAGATACACTTACATTCGCCCAGCCATGACATTGTTCTCATTCAACACAAAGTTCTCTGACATCCATTTATAGATGCTTGGATCTCTGAACCGTTGCTATCATATCAGCAGATACAACACTCAAAGCTTGGATAAAACTCACATAGCTCTGAATCCCGTATTGCCAAAGCATAAACACCCCAACGTTTACACCAATGATCCCATAGATGACAGTCATATGAGGCAATCGATTCAGCCAACGAATGAACCCTCGCCATGGCCCTTGCGAGCTGGGTCCACCTCCAAATCCTCCCTGTCCTCCACCAGCGCTTTTCGGAAAGTACGTCTGCCTGACGGATTTCGGTGCGCTCTGCACAATCCGCAAGATAGCAGAGGTCGTCAAGAATCGGCTTTTGCATGCGACAGGGAAGGAAATAGATGCTGGGACAGTCGTTCTTGTTAAGAGTTGTGAAAGCGATCGGATTGAGCTGATGCGTTGACTTTGTTGTAGGCCAACTCTGCTCGTTGTTACCATTTTGAAGTGGAGCGAGCCCAGACACTGCCTCATGAGCGGCGATGCGCACGACTTATACGCCATGTTGCTGTCTCTGTCTCTTGCAATTGACACTGTAATTCTAGGCAAAAGAGCTCGCGCATGCGTGCCGCGCCGGATGCGGGGCCAAGTCATTCATCTTTCACATGGCGTGTGAGTGTGGCAAAACATCTTAGCTGCTGCTAGCTGGGTATACAACTGGATCTTGTGATCATTCATGAGAATGAGAAAAGATTTGGAGCCACGGAAAGACGCAACGTGTGTTGCGCTGCACCAGCAGGCACATCTTCAGCTGCACTTGTCGTCACTCATCCCTTTTTGGCGCCGCCCGCGTAGCAGGCAAGTTGTCGGCTTCAATGCTGTGCTGTAGACAGGGAAGACGTGCCACGCATGAGCGCAAGCCTTTCGCGATGAGCTCGACGACATCATCCGTGATCGCATCAGACTGTTCCTTCTTCCGGCTCTCGGGATCTTTACATCGAGTCGATCAACAAAGAAGGTCTGCACCACATCGACTGACAAAGACTGACGTGTGGCGCACAATGGGCTTCAGTGATATGATCAGCTGACAGAGGACAGCGGTGAGCTACTGAGATATAGTATGCAAGGCTTACATCATGAAGGATACAACAACGGCTGAGCAGGAGGTAAGGACGGCGAGAGGCAGAAAGAGGGCCGAATGAGAGAGCGGTTGATGGTGTTGGCTACACTTTCCGCTTCTTTCGCACCCTACGCTCCTCGTCGCTGTCCACGACGTCCTGAAGTTCCTGCACGGAATGCGGACTTCGGCTGAAGCTCTGATTGCCATTATCCAAGCCAACCTGTGGAAGTCCCTCGACAGCCAACGCTCTAGCCAAACTGGTATCTTGGAACATTTCAACCGCTTCTTAATGCCTGAACTATTTATCAACGATACATTTGTAAACCTGCAGGCTGAGAATAACGCTTTAGCGGCTGCGAATGCTTTGCGCCGTCGATGCTGTGCCAACTTGCGTCGCGACTGTGTCAGGAGAGCATGCCCAGACGCGCGTGTGCGTCCGCCTTCGATAGTGCGCGTATTAGTCAAGCCTGAAGAAAGACGCTGGATGCCAGCGAGCCGATCTTCCAGTCTCAGCACATGCCGCCGCATAGCCGCCAGCTCCCTATCGCGCAGCAACACCTGCATCCGCTGATAAATTGCCGCACGGTACAGCTGCTTGCCAGCATTGTAGGTGTCGGCGTATCCGACGCAGAGGTTGTTCGCGATTCGATAGTTCTTGCCCTCCATCCCGACCTTTGCCGAGCACAGGACGCAGCGCTCGTCAGCGCGCGCAGCGGTGACGGCCTCCTCCGGGATCATGGCCTTGTGCTGGAAGGTGTCAGTGCGCGTCTGAGTCATCGAACGAACCTCGATAGCCTTGAGCCTTATGCTCTCGTTCCGATCACGACAGCCCACGCAAACCTGAAAGTTAGCCGACATCGAGACGGCGTCTCACCAAATGACAGCAAGGTGCGCACCAAGGCTCGCGGAGCGGCTCGTGACAGATCAAGCACAGGCCTCTGCCGCAAGTCAGCACATTGCCATCCTTCATCAACTCACTCTTTGGCAGCTGCTTCAAGCTCGTCAAGCAAAGCCTCCTCGGTGGACTGACCCGATCCCGACGGGCGAGGGACAACTGGTAGCTTGTAGATCATTGCAGTTCCGTCTTGAAGCTGCTTGACATAGTCTTGGAAGTGCGGTGATTGCCATGTAAGCTTATAAAATGTCAGCTTCTTGTCTGTTCATCAATTGAGACGTGGCAAGCGTGGCGAGAACAGAAGAACAGAAGAACACGTGCAGTCGAATCGATAAAGAGCGCGCGCTCGTCGTGAACGGGTACCTAGATAGCCCAATCCCCTTCTCACACGACGATCCAAACGCTAGTCTGCTCCCGGAGGAGAGACACACAGAGGCCAATGTGGCCATCCGTGACGCCGATCACCTGCTTTCTGATTATCAATTCAGAGCCTGCACAGTGTATGTGCACACATCATAGTCTCGCACTGAGATTATCTCCGTGATGTGGTCGGGTCAGAAGAAGAGCGCAGGTTCGCCGCGAACGGGTACCTAGAATGCCCAATCCCCTTGGCACACGACGATCCAAACGCTTGTCTGCTCCCGGAGGAGAGACACACAGAGGCCAATGTGGCCGTCCGTGACGCCGATCACCTGCTGCCCCATCCTGACGAGCCTACGCGGAGGTTTGTGCACATGAGATCACCACTGAAGACTACTGCTCTTACTTTCGAAGCAGTGGAACGCACAAGGTCGAGGCGATCGCTGGAGAGCTGCCTTGCGCACGCGACGACTTGAATGTTCGTCAAGCTCAGTACAAGCAAGCAAGCAAGCAAGCAAGCAAGCGAGCAAGCAAGAAGCAAGAGACACAAGAGACCGAAACCGGTGAGGAGCACTTGCAATCCTTTCACTCCAGACGAATCGCACTAGCGATGGGTGACAAAGCTAGTGGCCATTCATCCAAGGAGATCAGGAGGCGAAGCTGGACCAATACGCAAGCACGCATACAAGCAAGCAAGAAGCAAGCAAGCAGCAAAACAAGACAAACTGAAAACAAAGCACCTACAACCCTTCCGCTCGGGACGTGTCGCACTAGTTTTGCTGGTTGGCAAGACTACTGGCTGTACTGCCCAAGAAAAAGGTTGCGGCGCTCTCGGGCAAGCCAACAAGGATCAAGAAAACAGACAGAGAGCTGGTAAGAAGCACAATGTACTACTCACTCTTCGCTTGAGAAACTGCTTCAGATCTTTGCGCATCGACAAAGTCAGAGGCTCGTCCGTCTGGTGCGATCGCAGCCAACAATGCCGACAAAAGGGGCTGAAAGCTTTCGTTCGGCAGCTGCGGCAGGCGCGCGTAGACGGCGCTGGCAAACTCGTAGTGCCAATTGTTGAGGTGGCGATAGAGAATGTCATGCAAGGAGAAGTCGAACCCAACGACGGTCTGGATATTGATCTCATGCTCATCCTGGTTCGTTAGCATGCAAAGTGATGAGCACGCCCATCGATGCTCACCTGAATTGATGAAGATTCCATGTTGCCGTGGGCGTGGTGGGGAAGATAGGAGCGATGGGGGAAATCGGACTGATGTGAAAAGTCGCTCAACCCCTCACTTTGACCGCATGACCGTATGTCCAGATTGGGCAACCTGTCTTCGGTCAGTTTAGCTCATTTCCGTTTTTCGCCGAACTGTACCGCAGCGTCATCGACCTGGCTAAGCGCTCTCCGGGTCTCACGGTGTGACATGGACGCCTTTCGCTGGACTCTGAAATGAAGTCAGCAAACTCTCAATTGCAAGACTCACGATGCACTGGGCTTCTTCTGCAATAAGCTGATCGGGCTTGCCCAAAGACCTACTGAGCTGAGCTTGACACTGGTGACCTCGTCTGTCGCTCGGACCGGAGTCAATGCGGCCTCAGTGACGTCGACCATGAGAATTGGATCGAGACTCTTCATATAACGGACGCAAACTGCATCATGTCTTCTCGACAGCTCTACCCACCGAATCCACAATCATCGACGTTGGGTCTCAGCACACATCTGGTAATCCGAAATCCGAGAAGCTCGAAGCATGAGGGCAATCAGGCAATCCGAAGAGAGACCGCGACCGATTGGAAAGACAGAGCTCGGTATAAAATAGGTAGCCCTCAATTGACGTCGTGGACTGGCTGCCCGTCATACAAGCGTAATTGAGTGACGGCAAGATGTAGAGAGGGACTAGGGTCGAACCAATGGTATACCGGTCGGTAGTGTCAAAGCAAAAGTGCTGAGATGTCAGCTCTGTATGGAATTCGCACTAACTTGAGGTAGGTTCGGGACGTCAGGCTGCGGTGTGGAAACTCCGTCAACGGCTGTAGCGTTGCATGACCATTCGCTTGGCGAGTTGCAAGTGACAGTAACGGCAAACGAGGCTAGACGGTCGTCTGGCGGTCTTTCCAGTGTCTCGAGGAAGTATCCATTGCCCAATTGTCTCTCCGTTGTCTCAACGGAAATTAGATTTTAATTGTCGGGCAAAGCAAGGACGTTGTCTTGTTGGCTGTGAGTGAAGGAAATGCAGATGCAAGTAGAGTTGCTGTGCTGGTCATGGAGGACTGGGAGGGGTGACAATTGCCTGAAGCGTCAAAATGGTCGACTTTGCTAGGAGCGAGGTTGACAGCGAAATCTAGCTATGGCTGTGAGGTCATAAACGCATGACTGTCAAGCGGATCTCTGCAGGGCGTAAACCAAAGCTCGTATAGAGGCTGACACCGCCAGGAAGGGCTGAAAACAAGCGCTTCGCCTACGAGTCTGTCAGTCCTTTGAATCATGGGTACAATAACTCACATGGCTGCTTCGAAGACTCAGTTTCGAGCAACGCCGACGCCTTTCAATTGGGAAGCCGCTAAAAGAGCAAGCCTCCAGCTTGAGCACGCATGCTCTGAAAAGAAAAGTCACTCCCAGACTACAATTCCACGCTTCCATATTCTCTCCGTTCTGCAGGTGGGCCAATCCTAGCTCCGCGTTGATGCTGTGCGGCGACTACTCTGACCTTGAAGACGAACAAATTGGAGACTTGCTAGTCTTGCCTGTGTCGTCAGACTTGGTAGACGTCTTACTTACCTTCAACTTGCTCATGTTTGCAGACCCCTCGCTGAGCGCCCGAGCATAAGCCTGCTTCGCAGCTCCCCCGCCGTCTTCCTCGGCGTAGAAGTAGGCTATGTGTCACGCCTCAAATTGCCGCAACAATTCTCACACGCCCCCTCCCAACATGTGTGCAATCATCTCACTCCTTCTGGGATCCAAAGCTGCAGGTCCAACCGCGGCCAGTGGGGACTGAGCCAGGACGTGATTTATATTCGGTCGCTGCAAGACGATGGTTGTAAGGGTGGACATGCGAGGGCGGTATCAGAGGTTGACACGTTGAACTCTGCACAGCCGCCCAGTGCGAGCAATGCAGGATCTTGTACTAGACTTGAGTCATCGTTGAGTGGAAGACCACGAACCTGAATCAATAAGTTTGGTTTGTTTTTAAAATGTTGATCTTGTCGCACTCTCTTGTGAGCAGTATACACTCCTTTGCTCCATACTGATCCATAATGAAAGTCGTGTACTCGATGACAGCCTAATATCAAGAAAGTGGCTGATCAACTGCTGCTGGAATACGTGCCGGCGGCCGCGCGGGGCCATGTCATCCCATGAGTGTGGCAGTAATCACCATGCTTATCTGGCGTCTAAACTGGATGTGAACGCGATTGTGCGACAATCTGAGGAACGGGTGCAGAGTTTAATGTTATGCATAGAGCGGAGGAAACACATGACTTTCGATGAGCTCACTAGCACATTTTCTGTCACTCTGTCGCCGTTCAGAGCTTGGTAGTCGCGTCTAGCTGCGGCAGGCTGTGAGTCGACGACGGTGCCTCCTCATCAGTCTGCATGCTGATGAACAGGAAAAGCTGGAACTGATGATAATGTTGGTCGCCGGGCTTGATATATAACTTTCACGACCTTCTTTACTGGCACCTCAGCAACTGGCATTTCGAATTTGCACAGCAGTCTACAAACGCGAGCGCCAAGCTTCGCCGCTGCTAAAAGCCCTCCGCTAGCGTTTGCACCATCGCTGTGTCGAACTCCAGTTGCCAGCTGCTGATATGCGAGTGAAGAACCTCGTGCAAGGATACATTAAGCCCGCTTCGGAGTGAGAGCGCTTGCTCGTCCCAACTCGTCAGCATGCAGACTGATGACAGGGCGCCCTTTGGCAACTCACCTGAGAGGAAGAGCTCGTGATGTCCCAGGTCGCATAGCATCAAGCTGAAAGGGATGTGGGAGACGCGCACCTTGACGTCAGCAATCTCAAGACATAAGACCCACCGAGTGACGGCAGGGGCTGCTCCAAGGGGTACGTATCACTCCCTGACAATGCCACCACATGTTCCTGCGTCAAGTCAGCAATCTTCATGACTGCTGGGCTGAACTTACTCCTTGGCCAAGCAAGACCTCACAGCCAGGTCGGTGGAAGTACAGCATTGTATGCAGGAGTTGAGTAGGTGCTCGACCTCGCCAGCTGATAGCTTATGCTCCCGCGTGTAGACTGGGGTGGCAAACTCATAGTGCCAATTTGCTGGGTGGAGGTAGAGGATGTCGAGCAATGAGAAGTCGATCCGACAAAAGTCTGATTGATGAGCTCGCGCTCGTCTGGGTCTGGAACGGCGGGCTCCCACTCTTGAGAACCGCCTTCCTCTTTGACGCGGCTCTTGATGGTGCGCCCAGCCAAGCGAGTCGTCAGGTGTTTGCGGACCTGTTGGTGTCTGGGACCGCCCAGTAACCTTAATAGCTTGACTTCGCAGCGAACTACGATGACATTCACTGCGATTGTGATCGAAAGGTGTGTCTCATTGGCTGGCACGGCTGCGTGCGAAAAGAAGCGCTTATTGTTGACTCGTGCTCGGCGATCGAAGTAGTGCTCCCTGACGTCAGTAGAATTCATTGCTTCGCCTGAATACTCACCACTTGACCACAGAGGCCCTGAGTCCGCTCAAACATCGACTTCGTGCAAACCGAGCAGGTGAAGCTACATATGGTCAGCGCAATCTCTTCGTTGCATTGTAACTCACCAGGTTTCCTCATGTGCTCGGAGCGTTGCAGCGTGATCGTTGCTGAGCTGCCGGCGCTGAGCTGCCAGACCTTCGGCAGACTCAACTTCCGCCGACTTGGATGAGGCGCAGAACAGGATGTCGGATTCACCGACGAAAGGCTTGTGCTCGCGTTTGTAGATGACGATCGCAACTCGAAAATGCCAATTGCTGAGGTGCGAGTAAAGAAGGTGGTGCAGGGAGATGTTAAATCCAACGGTGGGTTGATAAATGAGCGCATACTCGTCCTGTCATGAGCATACGCAATGATCACGAGGCCCCCGTCTCCACCTACCTGCATCGATGTGAAGCTCATGTTGTCGCGGATCTGAAGGTGAAAGCTGAAAGGAGTGAAGACCGAAGATGGAAAGAGTGGTTGTGAGAAGTCGCTCTTTTTGACCGCCTAGGCGTGTGATCACATGAGGTGACCGGCTTGTCTCTTCCGCAGAACCGCATGGCGGCATCATCCATGCGGGTAGAAATGCGGACAGTTCGCCTTTGCGGAAAACTATGCGGAAAACACACTTGTCTTAGTGACGAACTTCTGATAGCGGACCTTGCCAGCGTCAGCGAGATCAGCGGTGCGTACTTGAGCAGCATGCGGTCCCGCACTACTACCCGCACCAATGCCGGCAAGACTGATCGTTTGGATGTTGTGAGTCATCGCCGGTTGCTCTGCATGCTGCTCGAACTGCAATGACTCGTTGCAACCAGTGAAAGGGCAAGCGAGCAGTGTGGCCGACTTGGAACATGGATGTCGCAGACCATGAACTTGGCGCTGTCGTCGATAGAGCTAGCGACGTCAGCATCTGATCCATGAAGGGAAAAGAAACTTACCGCGTTCACCACCGCTCGTCAGGCTCCAGCGAGACGTCTTCGGCATGCTGTTGGGGTCTTGGCTGATTGTCCAACGGGTCGGCAAAAACCGCAATGCTGCCTCCTACCATGCACTGACGACTGACGGTGTCGCTCGATCAGTGCAATGAACTCTGAATGCGCTTGTCATGGGACAATGTCAACGTGTGGCAGAGAGAGAGGCAAGGGCAGGCGCTCGTAGCGATGTAGCGTTCATCTGACACTTCCTCTTCGCACGTTGCATGATATTAGTAGGAGTCTGTTGCTGCGGTCGATGCGAGGTGAAGGAGGTTTCATCAACGGGCTTGACGACCCTCTGCAGGTCCAAGACTCCAGACTAGTCGTTCGCATCAATCATGATAGAATTTATTGAATTTCTCCACCAACTCCTTGTCATCCTGCTCATCAGCTGACTACTAGCCGCAGCCACAGCGACCACGGGATTCACTCACTCGGAATTTCGCCTGGAAGCCAGTGAAGCCCTCGCGAAGCACAAACACTTCTTGAGTCGGCTTTGAATCGCCCAAGATTTCATCACGCGTCTCAGAGTATATCTAACGCTGTCAGTGCATTCGGATGAGCGGTGACAGGTACTAACTCTGGCAGACTTTGGACCGCTGGAAAGTACGGTGTCAATGTTTGGTTCCAAATGAACTCACCAGTCTTACCGAACCTGCGACAGTGCGCAGTCTTGCGCGTCAGCATCAGCGAGTAGGAAGGAAAGCGTACGAAACACGACTTGCGGTACTTTGAGATGTCAGCGACGTCCCAATCCAGTGAGACTGCTCACCATCTTTGAGACGATTCACCAGCCCTGGAGCGTTCTCGTGAAATTCGCGACTCGGCTGATTGATAGCGTTGAGGATATTGCCGCCCTTCAACTTAGCCTTCCGTCTAGACGCAGGCCATCCTGACATACCGCAAAGTCATCATCCCGAACATCGACAACAGCAATCTTGGCCAAGTCACTAGCAGGCTTCGACTTGATCAACGCCGCCAGCTCCTTGCTTCGATCAGCCTTGAGCTCAAATCACCCGCTCGGCCACTAACATCTGCAGTGATATACTTGACCGCCATCCTTGCCAGTCTCTGCATGCAAATACGAGGGCGAATGGGAGGCAGCAGAATGGTCAAGCCCGGACCTGAGTAAGCTTGTTTCCTCCGCTAAGATACGGACTGACGACGGACGGCAAAGAAGTCGGCTTTCAACGCTGTGTGTTCATCTTTACTACAAAATGTTTGCTAGAGCAGGACTCCGATCCCTTGTAAGCTCTAGCGTGCTTCTGAAAGCAAGCTGACCTATGGTAGAGATCACTTCCGACAGCCCAGGTTGCACGCGCAAGCCAAGCTATCGCTCAGCGTAGATTGCTTAGCGAGCAAGCTAGAAAGACTATCGATGGTGTACGTCTGATCGCTCCCATGCCATGCTCACAAGATAGGCAGTACGTGAGAACCCACTGGTCGTGTTCATGAAGGGGACGCCTCAGGCTCCTCAATGTGGTTTCTCGCGTGCCGTCATCCAGATTCTCGATGTACAGGTCAGTCTGCCGTGGGTCAGCTTGCTCATTGCTGATCAATGTGTAGGGCGTACCGCTTGACAAGCTCAAGACGTTCAACTGTCTCGAGGACGCCGAGCTGCGCGAGGGTATCAAGGAGTACAGGTGCGTCTTTTGAATTTGCTGAAATGCACGCTGATGATCGAAGTGAATGGCCTACTATTCCTCAAGTGTATGTCAAGGGCGAGTTTGTCGGTGGTTGTGACATTGTGCTTGCTAGTAAGTCGATCTGCACAGATCAGCTGCACAGCATGGCTGATGTCAAGTGCACCAAAGTGGCGAGCTGGAGGAGCTTCTGGTCAAGGAGGGTCTTGTGGAAGACGCGCTGCCTGCGAACGATGTTGAGAAGACCACTTAAACTCTATTCGAGAGGCCATTGTATCAATAGCATGCACACCCTGCTCTCTGCTACCTTGTTATGTATGCCCTTGGATATTCAATACTTCCACGACATGAAAATATTTACACGAACAATGCTATGCACGTTAAAAGTAATCTACTTGCGATCCCGACTCCGCTCAGGATCCATCCATCGTTCTCTCCGTCCCCTCATGCGGGGCGCAACACGTTTATGGAACTCCCAACCAAGACTCATGACCTCTCCATCAGCATCATAAGGACTCGGGATTTCGCTGTAACCCGGTCTAGCGGTCGGGTGTCGTACATAGACTGCCGAGCAGGTCAGGAAGGAAGGGAGGAGATAGGCGGGGATGAAGAGGTGCGGTTGGGCGTAGGACGGGAGGGTAAAGTGTGTTGTTGGTTTCGGGGTGGATTCAGAGTCTGCTTCGTCTGCTTCGGGAACGACGGCTTCGGCCGTCTCAGGAGCGGCTGGCGTTTCTGACTCTGAGCTGACTTCGTCTGCTTCAGTGGCTTTTGGGGAAGAAGCTTGAGGATTTTGGAGAAGGGTCATGGCTTTTGGATCAATCGTGAACAGATCCCCCGGCTGTAAACGAGTATTAGGGTTCGACACCTTCACCTTCGTCAGCCTGTTCGCACCGAGCCCTGCCAGACTCACCTTTTGTCCATTCAGCTTGACCTTTCCATGCACCACGAGCTGCCTTGCAGCCCAAACAGAAGGCGCAAAGCAAGCTCTAAAAATCAAGACATCGATCCGTCTCTCGACCTCTCTGAACATCATCGTTCCCACAGGCGACCTTCCCTCTCGTTCACTCTTCTCCCTTCTCCTCTCTTCTTCATTCCTTCCACCCTGCTTACTCCGTCCATCAACCCATTTCGCGATTCCCGTTGCTGGCGCAGGAGAATGGATAGAAGGTAGCTGTTCAGGAAGGTACCAGCGCTCAAACTTCTTTTGGCCAATGTGGTCGCCGTGGTATCCTCTGATGAGTCGCTTTGAGCGCCAGCGCTGTTGGAAGAGGGTCATGCTTGTTCGCACGAAAGAGGTTTCTTGTTTGAGTGGACCTTCGGCTGCTGTTCGTTGCCAGAGGTTGTAGAGATTCTCCGGCGCCCAACTCTGATTTCGTCAGCTTCCATATGGCATATCACAAGGAAGGGCTATCGACTGACCATACGAGGCAGCGCACGCTTCTTGTTGAAGACGGCGCGGCTGAAGACGGGTCGCATCGGCATATTGGGCGACTGGAGCTAGCTAGAGCCGTGCTTGTTTTTCGAGGTTAAAGCGCGAGGACAAAGTAACAGTCCAGCTAATGTTTTGCTTTGTAAGTGAGACCGATAGGTCGTCAAGTCGATCTTCGTGAAAGTTGCTAAGTGTCCAAGCAAGGTGATCTCCAACTTCTGAGCGGCGTTTCAGCCTCGCGTGTAAACCCTTTGCGGCTGCAGCTTTCTCACAAGCGTTAATAAAGCACATGCTAATCCCATCTCGGCTCGGATGACGTACGATTCGCGTCGAACGGCCAAACAAACGTAGCAGTTGAAACTATAACTGCAGCAGCACTTTGCAAGAGTAAACAGATACTGCGTCAAGCAGAATTGACCTACAACCGCCTGTCAATATGCTGTGCGGTCAGCATAGAGCGTTTGACCACATGAGAAGGGTGGCATCACTCAGGAGACCGGTGGCGGCTTCGAGGTTACTGACAGCTCTCAACTCAAGCGGAGCTTACTCGACTCTGACGGCGGGTGATGTGGGCAGTGATCATCCTAGAGAGGTAAATACTAGTATCTACTGCGTGTTTGCAAGCTGACGCTGTCAAAGGGTGAACGAGCCAACAGCTCAATCTACATCTCGAATGTCTACCCTATCAAGCTCGGCTCTTGGGAGTAGGTCAATTGTGGTTATGCTGATGCAAGCTCACGAACAGCTTCCGGCCTCTTCTTGCCACCTTTAGAGAGGAGACTCTGATGGGCCAACTGCACGAGATCGCATCCAGTGTCAAAGCACACGGCTTTCGGGTTGAGAAATGGGAGATTGCGTGAGGCTTTGTTGTCTTCTAGAGAATACTGACACCTCAGGCGCAAAGATGGGCAAGTCTCACTCTCAAGGATCTTGAACAAGCAACTAACAACTCAGTGGCGTCTTCCTCCACTATTCATACATCCCACCAAACCAAATCAAACATGACCCCCCACCACATTCAACAGACGCAGACTCCAAGATCCCAGCAAACGCAATCCCCCGTTCCTCCAAACCAGCCGCCATCTTCCTCCCCCTTCTCACTAGCGCTGCAGATGTACACGGCGGCTTTCCATCGTGGCTAGGCGAATGGTGGGCTCGCTGGGGATCAACGGCGAATCCGACACTGAGTCCTGCAGAGTCGATTGCGAGTGTTGGGAACGCGGGTGAGGAGATTGGGGTTAGTGACGGTGTACCGAGAAGGGCGAACGTCGGACATGGGAGGATTTGGGCTGTGAAGGGGCGGCAATGGACCGAGGTATGTGCGGCGTTTCGCTGGGAGTGGAGCAGGGGCTGATGGGCCAAGGATATGAATAGATTTCCTTCGAATCGATTGCGCGTTGAGTTTGATGGACCGGATGTCTCGCAGGAGATGCTGTACACTCTGTTTCGAGTGGGTTGTTCGAACCATATGAGACAGGCTGACGGACAGCCATATGGCAGAGTAGCAGACATTGCACCGCCCGCACCAGTCCCAGCAGGTACTCTTCGATCAGCATCAGTCGCCTATACAAGACTTCGACCAGCTACTACAGCCATCAATTGCGTAAGCTATCTCTCCCGCGCCATCACCACTGAATCAGGCAGTTACATGGCTTATCAACACCAACGAATACAGCCGATTTTACACTGATCAAGTCATCAGCCTCGGCATCTGCCGCGCCTCTTAGCAGATTGAGGCTGTATTATGAGCGCCCTTTGAAAGCCCATGCGATCCGGGACTGGCTGAGCTCGCATCCGAGGATCGTATTGCCTATTGTTGCTTTCTTGATCGGTACGCTGTCATATACTGTACGTCCTTGGTGAATCGGAGTGGAGGAGACGCGGTGCTGATGGGTCAGTTCTTTGATCCTATCCGAGAGTTCTTTGTGAGATCGCGGATGGAGGGCGTTTGGGATATTGAGCGCTACTCGCTCGTCAAGTGTGCGCTCATTGAAGATAAGATGATAGAGACAGAACTGACATCAATAGACATCCGCTCGCATCTCGCCCTGCCATCATCCTTCACCTTTGGCCGATCATCATCACCGACACCCGATGAATCAGACGATGCACTAGGCAAAGACGCATGGAAGGATCGTCGAGAAGCGGAGAAACAAGTCTCTCGCTGGCTCGCCGAATCTCCCAGTACTTTCGTCACTATTACTGGACCACATGGGAGTGGTAAAGCAAGCCTTGTGACGCGTGTTCTCAAGTCTCAGGATAAGCCGGCGCTGGTATTGGATTGCACGGAGATTGCCAAGGCTAAGAATGATGCTGCGCTTGTATCGGCGTTGGCTGAGCAGACCGGTGAGCTAGTCAGACTTGAGGGTGGACGGGGTGCTGATCAGTCAGGCTACTATCCTGTCTTCTCATTCTTGTCTTCTCTCAATGGCATGATTGATTTGGCCTCGGTCGGTCTCATCGGCCAGAAAGGTGAGTTTCTTCACAGCGCAGCCTGACGATGCTAGCTGGGTTCTCGACGCCAATCGACCAACAACTGCGCCAAGTCCTGGAAGTCGTCGGCAGCGCACTGAAAAACGTATCGCTGCACACACGAGACGAGCAGGCTCAAGCAGTCAAGGCGAAGGAAGAAGCCAAGGACGCAGAGCGCTCGAAGAAGAAGCGACGAGAAGCCATCATCCGTGGCGGCTGGCACGACGGTCGCATCGATTGTGTAGCTGGTAACGGCCCCATGAGCGAGCTCGGCTATGGGCAGGAGCCAGTCACAGAGGATGACATGGACCCACCACGGACGTACACGACTGTCACTGTCAACGGCACCGAGACCCTTGCAGCCACTGCGGATCTCAAATCCGTAGGAGACGAAGTCGTGCCAGCCAAGGCTTCTTCAGCGGATCTCGATGCTGAACGCGACTTTATCAAGAGCTTGCCGATTGTGGTGTTGCAGAACTTTGCTTCCAAGACAAGCAAGGGAGATCTTTGGAATGTGATGGCTGAATGGGGCGCTTCGTTGATTGAGAATCAGGTGAGTTCCCAAGGATTGATAGCTCGCAAGCTTACCTGAATAGATCGCGCATGTGATCGTTGTTTGCGACAGTCCGATGGCTACCAAGTCTTTGACCAAGGGTAGGTTGATCGATTTACGTGTCTGACAAGCAGCTTTACCGACCAAGCCACTGAATACGGTCGCTCTGGCTGATGCTGATGCCGACAACTCGCTAGCATTCGTTCAAGCCAAGCTGGCGACGTTTGAGGAGGGCAAGGAGCTTTCTGCGGAAGAGAAGCAGCTTGTGGGCAAGCTTGGTGGACGGATGGTGTGAGTGCACGCCGTGTCGTTGACATGACTGACCTCTCTCCAGCGACCTTGAGACTGTCAGTGGGCGATGAGATTCCGTGCATCCAGAGCTGACTGTCCCAGCTAGTCTACAAAGTTCGAACAGGAGCATCGGTCGCTGATGCTGTGCATGATCTCATCTACCGCAATGTCGTCGAGCTCCGCAAGCAAGCGTTCGGTGATGACTCGGAGGACGCCAAGTCTTTGCCGTGGAACCGAGCGCAAGCTTGGAAGGTTGTGTCCGATCTGGCGAAGAAGGGAGAAGTGAGTTGATCGGACGCTTGGATCTCACTGACGCGCGCAGGCGTCGTACGCTCATTTGCTGCAGGAATTCCCTTTCAAGGGTGCCGAGCAGGCACTGAAAGCTATGGAGGAGCATGAGCTCGTGTCAGTCAGCTACATCGATGGTAAGCAGAGGTGATAAGTGTGCTGGTTTTCCTGACATTACAGGTCGTGCGTCGCGGGTCCGACCTGGCAAACCCATCTTCCGCTTTGCCTTCGCCGAACTCGTGAAAGGTGAGCGCCCCATGAGAACACGCTGACAAGAAGACCCCATCTTCAAAGCTTGGTCCCAAATCGAGTACAACAATGCTGTCATCGCAAAGGCTGAGGGCGACATCAACAAGTATGAGCAAGAGCTGTTGCAGCTCAAGGAAATCACCAGCGGCGGAGGTGATCAAGCGCTGGGTGGATCTGGAGGATCAGCAGGTCAGGGCTGGCTGGGTCTCGGCAGCAAGTCTGCACCCAAGGAACGGGCGCAGTACTTGTTCGCAAAGATGGGTAAGGCCCTGGCAAAGGTGGAGAAGCTTGAGCAGGAGAATGTGGAACAGCTTGGTGTCTTGGCGGCTGGTGAGGTATAAGCGTGAAGGGCGACTGAGCGCGACATTAGGGGCGGCGTCATGTGTAGCCATACTACAGTGTTTGTACGATGACATTCACGTTCATCACTCTTCAATTCGACTTCGGCAATTCTACGACTTTCTACTTTCAATGTGCCATCAAATAACCTAAACCTTCCCTCCGGACCAATGCCCGACATGTCCTCCAAGTTACAGGCGGGCTCAACCGAATCTCATCGGTGCCACCCGGAACCAAAAGTGGCGCCACTTTTATCATCGCTGTTAAGAGCGCCACACTCATTCGGCGCCGCCGCCACCCGACTTTAATGTTACCCCCGAGGTAAGTTGTTGGCTGGCGCTGGCCCTGGCTGCGTGCAGAGGCGCGCACGGGAATTCGAGGGTCTCGTCAACACGGCAAAACATCAAAAATGGCGTCTTCAAGTGAGTATATACGGCTCGGCAGGGCTATGGTCGAAGGAAAGATGGAGATCTTGAGCAGAGAGAAGGTCGATAAATTCTGTGGGAGGCGTCAAGTAGAATTTGGAGGTCGTGATGTTGTCCTGCGGACATGTGGGCGAGAAATCGCGGTGACATGTGGGCGAGGACTTGCGGTGTATGATCACATGGTCTAGAAGCTCTGCAAATGCTGGCTCAGTGCATTCCAACCGCAGTCACAGCTGCGCGAAGTGGCGAGTAGCAGTCTTGGACGAAGAATTGCTTGCTTGAGGCTGGATAGGGGACAAGAGACACAATTTGGAGCATAAGCTGACATCTGCAGTTGCTCACGACCGCCGCAAGTCGCGCAAGGCGCACTTCGCCGCCCCTTCCGGCATCAAGAGGAAGATTATGTCCTCCAGCTTGAGCAAGGACCTCCGTTCCAAGCACTCCGTACGTTCACCTCCATCGTGCCTGTTCATTACTAACTACTCAGACTCGCTCTTTGCCCATCCGCAAAGACGACGAGGTCTTGATCGTCCGCGGCAAGTACAAGGGTCGTGAGGGCAAGGTCACCCAGGTGTACCGCAAGAAGTGGGTCATCCACGTCGAGCGTGTCCACGTCGAGAAGTCCAACGCCGCCACTGCCCCCATCGGTATCCACCCTTCCAACGTTGTCATCACAAACCTCAAGCTCGACGCCGACCGTCGTGCTATCCTCGAGCGCAAGGGCTCCAAGGCCACCAAGGGTGACCAGAAGCCGGAGAAGAAGGAGAACGAGGACGTTGAGATGGTCGACTAGGTGAGTCCTCTTGTCAGGTTGCTTGGGCGATGCTGACGTTCAGATCGCACAGCTGTGATGGACGGGCTGGAGGTGTAGTGAACCGGCCACTGCCTTGTACTTCATACGATTGATGCAGCGGCGGCGGACGCGCATTGATTTCTCTACTGTTTTCTCTTTGTCCAGTCGCATTGTTATGGTGTTGTCGTTGGGGCGCAATATCAGTTTGAGTCACATCCGTAAGGGAGGAGAAGCCAGTTTGCAAGAGGAACGGTAGGTTTATTTTTCAGTTTAACTGTTTTACATTGCTGTTATGCGTCACCTGTGTAGTCGGCAGCCATCGTGATAGGAAATCGAGCTAGGTGGAGCCCTCGTCTGATCGTCTCACATCTGGTTCGTCTGAGACGCGTCGACAGCGGCTTATCGGATTTCGGGTTTGAGTTTGCGACTGATCATATACATTGGGATTCTTCTTGTGACTAGTTGGCAATTCGAGATGACTTGTCCCACGAGCCCGCTGTATGACCTGCGCTGTGTAGCGAGAAAATATTTGAACTTGATGTATGATTCCTGGGAACTTCTGGGCTCAAAGGAAAGGCATATCTCACCCGAAATCTAAGGTTCTATGCCTTCATCGACGAAACAACGAGCATTTCTCTGTTCAGGCACTCTGAAGGACGATATAGCATCGCAAGAAACGTAGCTGTTTTCTTCAGTTTCCATAGGTTTGGGCTGTGACACTCTTGCCCCGGAAGCCTTGTAAAAATGACAAGACTAACTCCATCGCTGTCACGCCACAAGGCCTGGAGCCGCCACGTCCTCCTTCGGCAAGATCGTCGACGACCTTGACCCTCATCGTGTCTCACGCTGACCAAACGACACCCAGCATCAAATCCAGCGTGACGCTCTTAATTTCTGCATACGCGTCGACTGATGCTGTCAGCTGAATCAGACCGCTCGATGTTCACATCACACACCAATCATCGTTTGATGGATGTCATCCTTTGTTGACAATGTCCTGATCCCCCGCACAGTCTTGCAGGCTGACAAGTGCTCAGGGACGCCACATATGAGTTCCTGCGTGGGCTGGAGTATCATCTTTCCGCCAAGCTCAAGTGTCGGGATCCATCGACACTGGACGTAGGTTGCCTTTCTGTCAGCATGTAGCACATCATCAGATCCGAACTCACCTTCTGCAATGGTCCTGAGTCATTACATGAAGGGTTGTGTCTCATCATCTATTATTCGCCCAGTGCACACCACTCAATGGACTGAGAAACCAAGCATCCAAGAAGTGACAGGCATTCATTCTTGTCAGTGAAGCAAGATTGTGAAGAAAGAAGCATACGTGCAGATCTCATGCCGCTGACGCTCAGACAGTAACAGTGGAGTCTGAGGCGCGGCCGATAGTATGAAGCTTAAGGTCGTTGCGTTCGGAGCGTCATTCTCGGGTTAGCTTAATGCTAAAGCAGCTACACGGGTATTGAATTTGGTTCCGCTGAAGCAGCTTGACTTTTCTAGGCTATTGCAAGCATCATCGCAACAACTTCGCCTAGCACACCAGAGCATCATCATGTCGTTCAGCACAATACCAAGAACGCTGCTCAAGTCAAACATTCCGCGTACACGTCAGCTAGCCCCTGCGGTCGCGTCTTCGAGCTCAGCGACAGCGCCAGCCTACCCCTTCCTACCTTCTTCTCGATCACCGCATGCAAAGCCAGGTCGTGTCTACACAGACCGCAAAACCTTTCTCTACACGCACTATGCGCAACTCCTCTCCTCTTCAGACGTTGTCCTCCTTTTCCAGCACGAGAACCTATCTACAGGCGAAACATTGGCCCTGCGTCGCGCAATTACCAGCGTGCCGCTGCCTGAGGGTGCCGAGAGCAAGGCACTTTTGACGGTCACACGGACGGGCATTCTGTCTGCTCTGTCAAGAGATATGCAAGCGGCCGAGGTGTCGCTCCAGCCAATGCTCAATGGCCCCACTGCACTCCTCACTACCGATTCCCTATCACCACGGTACCTCTCGCAACTCCTTGCGGCTCTGAACAAGACAATCAACCGCATCATCAAGAACAAGGCAGCAGCCTCTCCACCCGATAAGGCGCGCGTGGCTGCCGGTCTGCCTCCCCTGGGTGTTCCGTCGATGAAGTTAGTAGCTGGCGTGGTCGAGAGGAACCGCTTGATGGGGTTGCAACAGATTGGGGATGTTGCCAAGCTGCCCGAGATGGCTCAGCTGAGGGCTCAATTGGTCGGACTGTTGCAGAGTCAGCAGTCGTCGTTGGTGGGAGTGTTGGCCCAGGCTGGAGGAGGTGGATTGTTGCGGACATTGCAGGGACTGGAGGCAGGGATGAAGGAGAAGGAAGGGCCGACAGAGGCATGAGCAACGACGGCACTATGTATACATCAAGCAGCCCATCACACCATTACAAAGTGAATCTATACTTGCAGAGACGACGAGAGATCTGTGAGATCCACTTGAGGGTCTAGGATCGTCAGCATGCTCGATCAAGTAGAGAAAGTACTCACGGACGACGTAGTGAATCTTGCCACTTGGCGCTGCAGCACTGTCGTCCTCAGACTCTAAAGAGTCTTGTACGTTGCCACGGAACTCCAAAAGGTAGTCTTCCTGCAACAGGTCAGCACAAGCAGCAGATCAACTTGACTTACCTTGGCCAACTTGGACAAAGCTTTCCCAATCAGCTCACGCTCAGCGTCGAGCTCTTCGACGCTCTGTAGCTCATGCTCCTTCTGCTCAAGATACCATTCGATGAGCTCGTCGCGATCCACACCGTTGCCCGACTCGCGCTCGACCTCGGAAATATGAAGTACGCTGAAAAGTCAGCCGTGTTCGTGTCTCGAAGAAATCACTTACCAGAGGTTCATGATCTCCATGTAGCGGTTGTAAGAGATCCTGAGCTTCTTCTTAGGTGCCGAAGGGACAGGCGTAGATGATTGTTCGCCCGGTACACTCGAAGTAAGATTGGCCGACGATGTCTGCCCGAAAGCAGCCTCCGCCTCATCAAGAGCCGCAGCATCAGCCATATCCATGGCATCCTCGTCCATCTCATCGGTTGGTGCTATGTCATCCTCGTCATCCTCAAATTGGATATCGTCCTGCTCGACGTGGATGATGGATTGGCGAAGCAGCGAGTACGCTTCGCGAACTATGGCCGGGGTGATCTGATCGTCAGCTTCTGGCCGCCATTCCGTGTGTCTTGCTCACCTCAGATAGACAATTGGCGCGAGCAATAGCTTCACTCAGACGAATCATGCTCTCGAGCTGCCTGACAGTGATGCGGAAGTTGCCTTTGCCGGCGCTGCCTTCATCCTGTCGCAGCACACGGTACTTGTCGACGAGTACAGCAGAAGCAGAAGGTGTGAGCTAGGGGACGTCAGCTCGGTCCGACAAAATCTGAGGGCCCACCTTGGGCTTGAAAGTCCGCGCAAAGCGAATGTATCGCTGCAACTGCTCTGTGCTAAACTCGGGACTAATGGCCGCGTCCTTGAAGCGATGCACATTAACGATATGTCTCGCAATATTCAGGTCGACTTCCTCGTTACACTCATCCAGCACGACGAAAAACAAATCAAAACGCGACATGATAGGCGCACTCATCGCTACATTGGCCCTCAAGCTCATCTTGCGATTGTAGCGACCGCCGATAGGGTTGGCCGCTGCCAGAATCGAAGTACGAGCATTGAGGGTAGCCTGAATACCTGCTTTGGCAATCGAGATGGTCTGTTGTTCCATGGCTTCGTGAATGGCGACTTGGTCTGCGATATCCATTTTGTCGAATTCATCGATTGCGCAGATACCGTTGTCGGCTAGCATGAGGGCACCTGCTTCGATTGTGAATTCGCCGGTTTCTTCGTCGCGGACCACGGCGGCTGTGAGACCTGCGGCAGAGGAAGCTTTGCCAGAGGTATAGACTGCTCGAGGGAGGAAACCGCAAACATATCTGATTGTCAGCAACGCATCAACGTCTGCAAGACTCACTTGAGGAACTGCGACTTGCTCGTACTGGGATCACCCACGATACAGACGTTAATATCACCACGAAGGTTGATCCCTTCAGGCGTCTGCTTGTGCACTCCACCAAGCAACTGCAGCAAGATCCCTTTCTTGACAATCTCGTGTCCGTACACAGTCGGAGCGATACTCTGCACCAAGCGCTGATAAATGTGCTCGCCACCATTGACCATCATCTTGAGTTCGTCAATCTCTTGCTGCGTCATCGAATTCAGAAGATCCGTCTGGACGTCGTCACCATCTTCAGTGTCACCGCGGACGTTCTGCGAGTTGTTCTGCAGACGTCAGTATTGCATGACGACAATGAGGGACGTACGGTCTGAGTGCTCGAGACCATGCAAGCCAAAAAAGCAGTCTTGTATTGCAAATCTCTGACACCGAGAGCTTTCAAACCCGTCACACCCTGCGTCCCAATCCCTCCATCTCCTTTACCTCCCGCATCCCGCTGCATCTCCCTGCTCACACCCGGCAAGCCAAGCTGCGACACATCCGGTACGACGATAAAAGTACCCGTAAAGGTACACTTATCACCTGCTTTCGCTCGCTCAACGACTTCCGCACGGAGAATGACATCGAGGGACCGAGGCATGCTGCCTGTCGGGATCTCATTCGAGTTTTCCTGGATTCGGACCTTTTGCCAGTCTGCAAACTTTGATTTCTCAATGTTTAGTAGCCAGCCGTGACGGTTCTGGCAGGTCATGTTGAGACATGTTGTAGGCTATCATCAGCGTTGATCAAACATTGAAAAAGACTCACCTCGGTATACTTGAATTGCTGCTCAACACCCGAGATCTCCGTTTTGCACATCTCACACGCAAAGGTCCCAAGCAGCAACTCCGGCCTCACTTCACTCGTCCTCGTCACAGTTCCGGAGATACTCATCAACTGTCCAACCTTTTCCATACGCAGATCGCGAATACAGCTCGTCAGGGGCAAGTTGTAGAATGCGATATTGAATTCACGAGTGGTTAGGAATTCGCGAGCGGATGTTGAAGAGGATGCGGTGCCGGCACTGCTGAAAGAGGCAGAGATGTAGAGGTATTGCGGATCGTATTGCTTGACCAGGTTGTGGACTGCTCGGCGAAGGTACGGCAGGAAGCTGACATTAGCACAGCACACTTGCTTGAAGGAGGATTGCCCACCGGTAGTACTGGCTGACGATCGCCATGGCCATCTTTTCTTCTCGCTCGAGAATATGCGAGTAGTCGACGTAGAGGGTTGTGATTTCCCAAGTGCGCAACGTCTTGATTTGCTCAAGGTAAAAGTGGTCTTGGTCTACTGCTTGCGAGCCATCAGCCGCTGGCGTTGGAGCCAGCTCGATGGATTGCGAGTAGCTGCCCGTCAGTCCTCCATGAATACGGACGAGACTTACTTTTCGAGGAACGACATGAACTGTGTTGTCAAAGCATCGCCCGTCGTATCCTTGACTCTGGGAATCGCATCAAGATCCTGCTTGCCAGTCGCCTGCCGTCTCTTGGCTCTGTTCACAGCATCCGTCCGATCCTCTTCCGCTTGCGAGCCCTCTCTCTCGCCAGTGCCAGCACCGGTACCAAAAGTCAGGGGATCCTGAACGACAGCGCGGTTACCCCTTGGCAAATCTGCTTCGGCCTCGCTCGAGGCTGTAGGTCCAAATTGTCCTCCTGCGTTCGAGTACGCTGATGATGCTGGGAAAGGTGCTCCACCTCCGTATGATGCTGGTGATGACATTTTTGGATGAAGATTGCAAGTTGTTAGAGCAGCCAACAATCACGACGCGTCTCATGAAACGCGCTTTTGATACGGCGCGTCACCGAAGATGAGGTGGTCTTGACGTGGCTGACTGTTTGGTTCCCTGAGGAGTGAACGCAATACGTGCCCGTGTGTGTACAGTTCAAATGGTGTAGGAGAGACGTCCAAGTGGCGAGCATGATATCAAGCCTTCCACATAGACTGCATGAAGCTTGTCAGGACTGAAGAAAATCCGGTATGAATCATTGCTTGATATGGGCGCCGTGCTTCCTACCCCTGAAACGAGGCTGAAACCGTTGTCAAGGAACAGAGATGACTTCCTGCTGCGCGATAGAGAGGCTACAATCTTCTCAGCTTCAGCAAGCTAGCAATAGCGCAGAATCCAGGCAGCCCCTGAAGTAAAGGATCTGCCGAGAGGACCGTGCACGCACTTGGCACAGACCGTAAAGGGGAAAGGGGTCACTTGTTGTGCATTGTCGATCACTCCTCAACAGGAACACTTGATTTCTTTCTTGATTGACTTCAATCTCAGTCAAATCATACCATGGTGCTGGGACTCTCCTTGAGACGCAAGAAGCCCAAGACAGAGTCATCCAACGCTCCTATCCGACCCTCATTATCTCTTCCAGACCTCTCGCGAAGTCTTCAAGACATCCATAAATGGGCGGATCTGCCATTCACCCCAACAACTGCTGAACTTGGCTCCACAACATCTCGAAGACGGAAGAGCTCCGTGTCCAGCCCTTCAACTCAGTTTCACCGCCCATTCTCACCCCTCAAGACTAGTGCAAAGTATACGGATGGCTTCAGGGTGCCAGCGAGTGGTGAAGAAAAGAGAGATTCGACGTGGTCGAATGCAACGGGTCGAGCGACCTTCAGGAGCCAGAGAAGGGTAAAGCAGCCGGCTGCTTTCAATGTTGTCTTGGCGGGTGGGCGAGGCGCTGGGAAGACGAGGTAAGTCTGAAAATCTGAACTCGTGCTGATACTGCTCAGTTTCTTGAGATTGCTGAGTGAATCTCTGGCGCCGAACGATGTTTCCTCAAAGCCGTTATCCGCAACAAGATACATTAGCTCGACGGTCATGGACGTCGGAGGCCACGGCTTGGAGCGCCTGACACTGAAGTTCTACGACACACCAGGTCTAGCTTTGGGAGGCATACAAGCTAGCGAGCTTGTAGAACGAGAACGCGGTGCGAGTGGACTCGTCAAGATGGTGAGTTCTGAAGTGAAACACGGCTGAATCTTGTCAGATGGAGGAGAAGCTAGCGATGACACTCAAAGAAGAGAGTAAAGTCGTGCGACGTCAGCCGAATTCTGAAGACCAGCTGATCCATCTTGGTGAGTCCGCTGTTACTGGCTTGGCGATCCACTGATGGTAGTCATCTACCTCATCGATGCACGGAACGTCTTGAGACCTTCAGCCGTTGGGACAGACGTGCTCGCTGTCAGTTGGAGCGAGCAAGAAAAGCCACAAGATGACGTTGGTCATCCAGAACCAGCTCTAGCCATCGAACAACTAAACATCGTAAGCAGCCCCACCACCTTACACTAACGTCAGATCGAACGCCTCTCGCAGCGAGCCAACGTCCTCCCAATCCTAAGTCACACGGACAGCGTATCCTCCATCGAGCTCGAGCTCGTCAAAAGCACAGTCCGCCGCGACCTGGCTTCGCGCTTCGGTCAAAGTGGTGGATTCGGTTTCGGGGTGTTTTGGGATGAGGATGGCCTTGATGATGGTGAGACAATCTTGGAGAGCGACGAGCAGCTTGTGGCGGATGGGGATGTTCCGCCTCCGCCTTCATCGACTGCTTCCGAGCGATCGAATGAGACGGGCATGTCGGCTGTTTTGCCGTTTGCGCTGTTCATGCCTGATGCTGGAGCTCGACAGCGTGAATACAAATGGGGAACTGCAGATGTGTATAACCCCGAACACAGTGATTTTGTCTTACTGAAAGAGACGATCCTCGGGCCGTTCTCAAAGGTGAAGTGATTGAGCTGCTCGGTACTGATCGGCAGATTCTCCGCCAGACGACGCGCGAGATCCTGTACGAGCGATACAGGACGGAGAGATTGACGGCACAGCACGCAGCAGGTGAGCTCGCGTACTGCGATCACTGACGTTCCAGCTGAGCTACCGCGGAGCGCGAGTGGTGGAAGTGATTGGGCGATCGTATAATACTTGATAAACGAGGGTTGTGGTGGGTGGGGTATGCTTGATGCATGTACAATCCATGTCAAATTCTCGTCACTCGTCTGCAAAGTCACCTGCTAGTCAGTCTCAGGCAAGCATATGCAAGCAAAAGACTTACCCTCATCCATGTCTTTTGGTACTTTTGGCTCCTCGTCTTCCCCGTACTGCATCATGTTGTCGATATGACTCAGGATCGTGTTGACTGAGTCTTCTTGCGTTACGTCTAGAGGTAGGAACGAGACTAAGTTTTGGTCCTCGATCTGTTATATCAGCTGGTGATCTGAAAGAAGAAAAATGAGACACAAACCAATTGAACGACGGCATTGTTGAGAGCATGGAATTTCGGATTCGTTTGTCTATTGGCATCTTCCAAAAGCAAGCGTGGATCAGGATCCAAATACCTTTCTCATCAGCTGCCTTCTTCCACCTCAACCCAAGACTCACCGACCCACTTCCCGCCCAACTCGACCCTTTTTATCCTTTACCAGATCCATCTTACTCATCAGACAAATCATGCCGATTCCAAGGGCCATCATGCAGCTCATGGCACTCATGACGCCTGCGAAGAACTTCGGTTTATCTTGCATGAATTGAGATTCTAAGAGATAGACTGCGCTCAAGCGCATGTTGAGGCGGGTGGTTAGGAAGGATGTTAGTCGTGGGAGGAGGGGAACGTGTGTATACAGCTCAATTTGGCCTGAGAGTCTCAGCTGTCTGCGGAGCGCAGTGAGCACTTACCCGGACAATCAATGATGAGGTAGTCATCCTCATAGGACCCAAGTTCCTCTTCCAACCAATCAAGGTTATTCAACAGATATCTCGCAAGTCAGTCAAATCCACCTTACTCAGCACAAGGATCAAGCTCACTCGAAGCAGTAAATGAGACCTCCATTCGGCCCAAACTCAAGCTCCTCCATCACATCTTCCAAATTGATCAAATCTCTGATATCTACTGCTGGTTCATAGTCGAAGCGCTCGGCTGCCGGATCCAAGTTGAAGAGATGAACTTGGCGGTTCATGGACTGTGCATGAGTGATGAGTGCATTGCAGAATGTAGATTTGCCGGCACCGGCGGGTCCTTGATCTTAGCGCCTATCTCATACCTTTGTAGCTTCCTACCTGTGACAAGTACAGCGTAACGCATCTCCTGAAACTCTTGAAAGTGTAAAGCTGCACTTAGGTGGTCAACTGCTGAGCGGCAAGACTGAACGCACACGTGGCACTGACGTGGGTTCGGCTAGCATCCACGCGTCGATTGATACGTCTAATCAACTCGGCTCGCTACCTCTTGTCTTCAACTTTTTGACCATTCAAAAGTAGATCCTCACCACCATGTCTTTCCTCACCCGCCACGTCGCGCGATCAGCGTACCGTATCAAGTCTCCCTTCATACCAAGCCGCTGCCTGGCAACGGCCACCGAGCTTACGGTACGTCCACTATCATTTCATGATCGACAGGCACCCTACTGATATGATGATAGCCCTGCAAAGACTTCACGTCCGTGACGCACCCAGACACGGAAGCACCGCAATCAACACATGATCTCATTGCAGAGCATAACAAGTACGTTCTCAACACGTATGCTCGGCCACCTTTGTTGTTCACGCATGGCAAAGGGTGCAAGCTTTACGATTCATCCAATAGGCAATACCTTGATTTTACGGCTGGGATCGCTGTCAATGCGCTTGGGCACGCCGACGCGCAGGTGGCTGATATCATGCATGAAGCAGCTAGCAAGCTGAGCCACGTCAGTAACGTCTACTGGAACGAATGGGCCGGCGAGCTCGCCAAAGGCTTGGTAGAAGGTACCAAAACCCACGGTGGTTTAGGTCTCACACCCACCGGCACTGAAGGCGCAAAAGTCTTCTTTTCAAATTCCGGAACAGAAGCCAACGAAGGTGCACTCAAATTCGCACGCGCCATGGGGAAACACATTGATGCCAACAAAACTGGCATTGTCTGTTTTCAAAATGCGTTTCATGGTCGATCGATGGGTGCGTTGAGCGTGACGCCGAACCCGAAATACCAGGGACCATTTGCGCCATTGATCCCTGATGTGAGGGTTGGGAAACTGAATGAGATGGAGGGTGTGGAGGCTTTGGTGGATGAGAGTGTTTGTGGGGTTATTTTGGAACCTATTCAGGGAGAGGGAGGGGTCACGGCTGCGCATGTCGAGTGGGTGACAAAGGTTGTAAAGCGGGCGAGGGAGGTCGGAGCTGTTGTGATCTTTGATGAGATCCAGGTCAGTTTCTCAGACCTTGTCGTACACAATCTGATTGAACAGTGTGGTCTTTTCCGCTCAGGTACCATGTGGGCGCACTCTAGCTTCCCAGCCGAGGCTCAGTGAGTTCAAGCAATCACTGGAAATGGCACTGACTCTCAGACCTGACATTGTCACCATGGCCAAACCCCTTGCAAACGGTTTCCCAATCGGCGCCATCATGGTCCGCGACAATATTGCAAAAACCATCACTCCCGGCATGCACGGCACCACTTTTGGCGGTCAACCCCTCGCGACCCGTCTAGGCGCCCACGTCCTCTCTCGCCTCTCGGAACCCTCCTTCGTTTCTCAGATCCGCTCGACGTCAGACCACCTCGATACCCTCCTCCGACGTCTACCGGCGCTTTTCCCTTCGTTGCTTCATCCTGAACTCCGTGGTCGCGGATTGATCCGTGGTATTGGATTCAAAGACCCGACTGCGCCGGGTCACCTTGTCAAGCTGGCTCGTGAGCGTGGAGTGTTGCTGCTTTCAGCTGGGTCTGATGCTGTTCGCATGGTCCCGAGCTTGAACGTCACGGTTGAGGAATGCGATCATGCGCTGAAGGTCGTGGAGAGCTGCTTAGCTATGATGCAGGCTGAGGGATGGGCTGGTCAGTAGAGCGTCGGAGGGAGAGAGATAGATGGGGTTGTATGCATACTTTGAGACGGTTTGCCACCCGATGTGTGACGGAGAGGATGGAACTGTCCGCTTGATGCTGCCGTTGCCGCGATCCTATTACGGTCAAGCTTTGAGTCAAGTGAGTGAGTGGCGGTAGATCCTTTGTTACGAGCTACACAAGACGGCGAATCACGAGTAAATCAGCTTAATCAATCAAGTCAACAACTGAATACATCATCAAGCCGAGTCAATCAATTCGGTACACTCAAGTGACAGATCCCATCTCAGAAGGCTACAACCATGACGACCCTCAAGTCTTTCCAGGCAGAAATTGATTCGATCGCGCACGACAAGCATGCTCAACAGAGAGTAGAAGCCAAAGAAGCTTATGCAGCTGCTGAAGCTGCCAAACATCATGGCAAGGGAGCAACTAAAGCCAAGGCGGCTGCTGCGACTGCTGCGGCAACTGAGCCTATTGAAGTTGAGCATATCAAGGAGGAGGTTGAAGTGCCGTTGCAGGTGAGTGAAGCACTGTGAGTCATGCTGACGGTGGTAGACTTTACTCTTGCAGGCGCTGGAACCAGATGTTGATGCTGCCGATGATCCGGTGCAAGCTCGATTAGCGGCTGCTTTACTCAAGAACCACGGCGAACTCGTGATACCCCTCGGAGCTCATCCAACTCCCATGCACGTTTACAATCAAGCATCCGTCTCTATCCCACCACCCATCGCAGGCCTCAAAGCTACCCAGCTACCAGCAGAGGAACAAACAAATACGAACGTGCCAACAGTCGGCGAACCTCTCACGGCCGAACAACTCGAGACGTGTCTTACGCGGCTCAAGTCTTCGATTGAGCCTATTGCGGGACAGCTCTCGGAGCTGTATAGGGATGGGCTGTATGGATGCTGGATGATTCGATTAACACCGAGAGGTGTAGAGGAGATTACAGAGGTTAGAGTTGCTGTGGTCGGGAATGTCGATGCGGGAAAGAGTACTACCCTTGGTGTGCTAACCAGAGGCGGGCTTGATGATGGTCGTGGCAAGGTGAATAATCTTGAAGCAGGATGGACTAAAGTGAAGGCACGAGTAGCTCTCTTTCGCCACCCTCACGAGATCGAGACTGGCCGGACTAGCTCTGTCGGGAGCGAAGTACGTATATCATTACTGCAATGTCCACTGACCCGTTCAGATCCTCGGCTTTTCCCCAACGGGTCAACCAGTCGTTCCTACATCACACGCAGTCGACCCCGAAGATCCACATGCATTCACTCATCTCGCATCAGCCAAGCGTGAGAAGCAGAACTGGGATGAGATCTGTAAGAAGGCTGCCAAGGTCGTGAGCTTTATCGATCTTGCTGGTCATGAGAGGTTGGTCTCCCTGAGAGGACGGAGCTGATGTGGATAGATATCTCAAGACTACGCTGTATGGCCTCAGTGGCTGTGCACCTGATTATGTACTTTTGATGGTTGGTGGGAACGCTGGCTTGATTGGCATGTCCAAGGTAGGTCTGCGGCGATGAGCATGAGAAGGCTGACAGTTATAGGAGCATCTGGGAGTGGCGCTTGCGTTGAATGTGCCGATCGCCGTCTGCATCACCAAAGTCAGTCTCAATCTGACCTCGGTCAGCCGTGCTCACTTTCAGATCGACATGACTCCACCGCATGTCCTCGAGCAGACAGTGTCGATGCTCGTGAAAGTACTCAAGAGCCCTGGCTGCCGGTATGTACTCATAAGAGGCAAACAGATTAACGACGCAGACGGATACCTGTCTTTGTCAAGACCGCTCAGGATGCCGTGGATTGCGCTCGTTTCTTGCCTGCTGCCATCCCGGGATCAACAACTCTCAAGCGCGTCCAAGCCTCACACTCACGAAGCTCGCTGACTGCTCAGGCTTTGCCCCATATTTATGGTCTCCAACGTTTCTGGCCAGAACCTCGACATGCTCAGAACATTCCTCAACGTCTTGCCTTCATCGCAAGGAGGCGACAGATACGTCGTTGATGCTCCGTTCGAGTTCCAGATATCCGATGTTTTTTCTGTGCCGTTTGTGGGGACTGTTGTCTCGGGCGTCATCCAGTCTGGCGCTGTCCACGGCATGTTCTCTCTGGTGTTGCGTGTCAGCTGACATGACAGCCAACGACGCGGTGCTACTTGGTCCTGACTCTGTGGGCCAATTCTTACCTACGGCGATCAAGACTATACAGCGCAAGCGTGCTTCTGTCAACAGCGCCGAGGCAGGTCAGAGCGTCTCGTGAGTATCCCTAGCATTACTTGATCTGACAACATAGCTTTGCCCTCAAGCGGATACGGCGAACTCAGGTCCGAAAAGGCATGGTCCTCGTCGCTAAGACGGACACGCCACCCAAAGGTGAGAGACGCATTTACAGCCGCTGATCGTTAGCTGTCAAGCGGTTCGAAGGGATGGTCATGGTCTTACATCACTCGAGCACTATTCAGCCTCGTTACCAGGGCATCTTGCACTCGGGTTCCGTCAGGGTACGTGTATCTCATTGTCTGGCGCCGACTGACGTCTTAGCAAACCGTGAAGATAGTGGCCTTGGACCATCCAAAGGGTCTCATTCGGACGGGTGATCGCGCCCTCGTCACGTTCGAGTTCATGGGTCAGCCAGAGTTCTTGAAGGAGGGCTCCATGTTGCTGCTGCGAGAAGGCCGAACTAAAGTCAGTTGTGATAAGTCTGCCGATTCGCGCTGATTGTCGTAGGTCTTAGGAGTTATCACCAAGCTTGGATGATGAGATGTTCAACGGTCAAGGCTATCGATTATCTGTACATACCTCAATCTGTTCATATCAAACTGTCCATAGTTGTACATGGCATGCTGGTCCTGCCACAAATTCAAGCAGAGTTCCTGGCACGTGCGGTGGCGATCCCTTTCGTAAACAGTGTGGGAAGTAAAGTTCGATTGTATACACCGGAAATAAAGCACCCTGACCCATCCCAGGACTGGCCACAACATCTTCAATAGGCTCTAGTAGCCATGGGGCTCGCATTTCAAATCGCTCGGGTCAGCCCGTTGTTCTCGGCTATTGCAGCACCCGTTGCAACTCTGGTCGAAATCCCTGCGTTCACTGTGAGATCCGCAGCCGAGGTTCAGAGTTGACAAGCAGGAAAAGTGGTACTCTCTCAATGGAGTCGTGCAGCCCGATATCAAGGCTAGCTTTATCTTGTCGGGTTTTGGTCTGGCATTGAATATCATCGCCAATTTTTTGCTCATGCTTCGTTTCACGCTCAAGACTCCGAAGCGATGGGCTCTGGCCACAACGTGAGCTTGATGATGTGACGAAGGCTGACTCTCAGTGTATCACTTTGCTTCTGGATTGGCAAGACTGTCGTCGCCATCGTCAACCTGATTGTCTTTGGCGTGTTGACCCGCAATGCTTCAGGATGTGAGTTTCCGGCCTGGTCTTGGACTGACATCACTAGATAGCTATTTGCAAGGGTTTGTGCTGACTTGGTGAGTCGTTCATGCTGATCATCAGCTTTTGGTGTGCTGTCATTGGTGTCATCATTGCAGGCGTCATCTCCATCGCTCTGCTTTGGCACTACATGTTTGCATTTGGTAAGCAGACGACGTGCGATGCAACCGAGATTCGAATGGAGGGCAAGCAAGTCATGAGACATCACGCCAGTCAGACACTGACTTATTCAGGCAGTTTCAGCAGTCTGTCGCTGTCCTCATTGCCATCTTGGCCATTCAAGCATTGGTATATTCCAAGTTGGAGCGCTGGCTGTACTCTGATGGCATCTACTACGCCGTCGTGACAATGCTCACAAGTACGTCTTTTCAAGTGGAATCAGGCTGACAAAGCAGTCGGATTCGGAGATCTCTCAGTAAGCCAGCGGCGGCGGATAGGCTGACGCGCAAGCCCACAACGACGGCTTCCAAGATACTCGTATTCCCAGTACGCCCAAGTTCGAGCCGTTGTCTATGTCTAACGTCACAGTTTGCGATCCTCTCCATCTCCCAGTCCGTCAGTCCCACACTACGAGTTGCTGACCTCCAGGCTGGGTAATCAGATCTCCATGGTGATCGGCTACTTTGAAGCTCGTGCCAAGGAGCGCCGTAGCCGCTGGCGCGAACGCTACGAGAAGATCATGGAACGAGAGGCCGAGACAACTTTTCCGCGAACGAGAACGGGCTTGGCGGACGAGATTGCACTGATCGACAAGGTCGCGCAGAGGGAACAACTGTATATGCTGAGCTTCGACGCAGCTAACGTGCAGGATGAGTCAGTTGGCAGACCTCGCGTGGAGTGCGCTCGCTCTCACCACATTCTGGACTGTTGGAGCTGCCATGTTTTCCAAGATTGAGAGCTGGGGCTATGGCAATGCGCTGTACTTCAATGTCGTATTCTGCTTGTCGATAGGTGAGTCGAAGCAAGGAGAGACTGACGAGGAGGCTACGGCGACTTTGCGCCCAAAACCCCCGCTGGACGCATGGTTTTCATTGTGCGTGCTATTCTACGACTGTCTGACTCGCAGGTCTACGCCCTCATGGCCGTGCCGATTGTTGCATCCTTTGCCGTTCAAAGCATCTCGGGTCTCCTCAGCACATTCAGCAGCCGCAACGCCGCCCGTGACCGAGTCTCACGCAACCAAGAAGTCCTCCCGGAGAACATTGTGCCGCACTCGCAGTTTGTCCTGGACCACCACGACAAGTACAAGGCTGTTCGTCTACGACACCTTTCGTCTTCTTCCGACACCTCGTCGTCTAGGGAGATTGGACGGAGCTGTGACAGTGTGACGGAGTTAACAAGCTCGTTGGTCGAGCTTGTCATTCGGATGGAGGCTCAGAGCCGTGCGCTGCTTGTGGATGTCATGGACCGCGATAGTCTGAGTCGGACAGTGTTGCTGGCGGATCGGAATGGTAGGTGGGACTGCGATTTCACTGACGCCTAAGTGCAACGTCGCGACGTCGATGCGATGGGTGGCGATGTGCACAAGATGCACCTTATTTGGAGTGACGAAGAGTGTCGCATCCAGGCGGACGCTGCCAAGGAGAATGCGATGTTAAAGCGGATTCAGAGGTCAGTGAGACAAAGCCGTCTTCAGGCTAAACCGGCTATTGATCGTGTCGTAAAGAGATCTGACGATTCAGGTATCGCGATACGTTCGCCGAGCTGTTGGTGGTGAGCTCTATCTTACAGAAACTCGAGGGAGTCGAGCAGTATCAATTCGAGCGACGCAGGGCGAAAGATGATGACGGGTTGGACGAGGTGACGACTCCGAGTGGCGGGGAGATTGTCCGCGGAATTCAGGTAGGCAAGGAACTGCGGTCATATGCATAAGGGGTGAATGGATCGAATCTATGGAGACGGGCTACGCAAGCTGATCGTCAGCCGATCCATCTTCTGTATTGCCGCGAGCCGAAACACTGCTGGGCAGCTGCCCTGTCGAGTTCGTCATCGTTGACGCACTCTCGAGACAAAAAGGACGAGCGCGATCCTGCACGAGTCATCAATGTCTCTGAGCTTTTTGTGACTCTGGTACTGGACGTGCAGTTGCGATCGGGCGCCGGCCTTAGACACGCGCTTGTCAATTCCGACCTCCGAGAGATCTCCGCTTCTTGCTCCAGCAAGCGCTCACTGACATCTCTCTCATCCCTCTCGTCGTCAGAGTCACACGTCGTCGACTCTTTACCAAGACGCCAGTCTACATACGGGAAGACGCACTACATAGTTACCTCAAGCAATCGCGTCCAACGCTCGAAGGAATATCTTTTCGGGAATCATCGCTGCTTGTGATTGGTCGGCTCGGCGCCACATCCAAAACGACTGTAAACAGGTTCAACTGTTCCGAGTACGGTGACGTTTAAAGTCTTGAAAGCAGATCCCGTTTGAAAAAGCGCCATTTACAAACCCTCGTGCTCAATTCAATACAACTCCGTCCATTCTCCAGCTCGGAATAGATTGCCAACACGACATCAGGTCTAGAATACCATCAGACATCGTGCAAGCCGCATACAAATACACCTCCACCGCTCCAACACGGCATGCTTGTCGTGCTCTTGACAGTCGTTTGAATCAACAACACCGTCTTTAACACTCTTTGAACGACAACATCAGGCAGAGAAGGGAGATCAGCCCTGCTGGTAGGTGAGTTGACCCGACCGCAAGACTTAAAAGAGCCGTTGATGATTTAGACTTTACTAGGTGTTCCCTTTCCGCCGCAACATCCATCAACCTTCTCTTCTCACCACCTGTTCTCATGCTCGCGTCGAGGTTGGTAGCGTAATGCTCTCTGTGCACTCTTCTGATCAAATAGTCATCTCCCACTACACCGCCTTCCCACCCCTCCGCTCGACGACCAGAGCGCAAGCCATCCCTGGTTTCGGCCGGGTGGGATGCAAGTACCCGAATGCGATCTACAAGTACAAGACGACAAGCAACGTCTCAACGCAGATAGTAAGTCCTCACAAGAACGTATGCAGTCTTTGACCGACGCGAAGTAGACATCCGAGCGATCAACGGATTATTGGGGACACGACAGCCTACAGGGCCAGACTTCTCAGAGATTGCGCGTCCAGCCAAGTCATCCACTACTCCTGTCGTATCGCGCTATTCGCAAATGATGGCGTCCAAGTTTGGCTCGAGCAGCGGTGGTCAGCAGGCGACGGCGCCTCAGGGCAGCATCTTGCACCCTCAAAGCTACATTCCGCTCCACGCCATTCGTAGCTCTGCCGAGCGTTCCAACCAGCGCGACACGGTTGACCGTGATTTCGCGTCACAGAGTTATCTTCAGTCGGTTCATTCGGCCATGCCCTCGAGCAGGGACGCGGAGCAGGCTCGAAAATTCGAATCACAACAACAGCCTCAACATGTCCAAACAAACCCTTATCCCACCGCCCCATCCATCACCATCCAGCCAGCTTCGTATCCCCGTTGGGCGCAGCCAGCGCCGGCGCCAGTGACTGATATCCTCGCCGATTTCAGAAGCCTGGTAGCGAATCGTCTCGCAAGCGTGTACGCGGGTCCTTACAATGTGGATGCGCAGCAGCAAGGTACCGCTCCTCCGCCGCCAAGCTTCTTTGCTCCGTTCACCGACAAGACACCAGGTCAACAGGTTCACCAGGCATCTCAGGCCGATAGCTATGCCCCCGTCTCGTACTGGAACCCACCGGCGCAAGAGAATGCGGCTTGGCCTGTTCCCAAAACACCCTACGAGCAGTTGCTGGCTGCCAAATTTGGACGCGCAACAGAAACACCTGCAGTCCCGTCGATTGAAGCAATGACGGGCGGTGAAGTCCCTGCAGGCTTTCAAGAGCAAATGACGGGTATGCATTCCGTGAACCAGGTTCGCATGCAGACGCGCGATCAGACGGAGATGTGGAAGCAGACTCAGCAGCTCTTGGGCCAAACGTTGGCGTGGGTCGGAGGCGCCGCCAACAGTAACATCGGAACGCAGTGGGCCAACAGTCTGTATGGCAACGTCAACCAGTTTCCGCCCCAGGACAAGGTGTCCTCGGTGAGGATGCCAGTAACGCCTGTTATTGCTAGTGCGGTACCTAGCGGGGCTTTGCCGCCAACACCCGTGCTTGGACAGAGTCCTGCAAACTCGGAATCGTCGAGCTCTGTTAAGAATGTCTACACCACCGCGTACGAGGCGTTTGCAAAGTCGGCGGCTAGTCAAGAGGCGGCAGCTCAGAAACCCCCTCCTCCACCCTTGGTGCTGCAGCGGCCACAACAGCTTCAACAGCAACCCCTGACTACCGAGTATGCTTACACCTCCTTCTCGAAATACCCTCCAACGCCTGTCACGCCCCAATCACAGTCGCACTCCCTCCCTCATGGCAGTTTGGTCAAAAACCCTTATCCTACGCCTCAGTACAACAACCTGCTTCATCCGGCGTCCCAGCCTTTCTTGGTGGCACCTACATCACCTACGTCGAGCCATCACACGTTGCCGCGCTCCCCAATCATGGCTCCGTCGTCTCCACCTGCGCTCAGCTTTCATGATGAAGGTTTCGGGGGGCTTGCGCCGGATACGATGGCGTTGGATGACTGCATGCAGCCACCCATGTGGCAGCTGATGGGTTCGCGCTCGCCTCTGCCGACTACAACGTCAAATGCTGTGCAAGCTTCGGGCTCTGCTTCCGGTTCGGGTGACGGTAGCTACGGCGCTGGCGACCTGGGTGATTCGGGTTTGCCTCTTGGCAACTTTATTGGTGGTGATGGGTACGGTGGAGAGTACGGCAATGGCGATGGCGAGGGTCACGGTCATGACGGTCACGATGAAAATGGCAACGGGAATGGAGATGGAGACGGCCACGATCAGAACGATCAAGGTGCCCCTCGCAAGCTTGCTTTGGCTTGTCACTTCTGCAGAGGTGCGTGATCTGACTCATTCGAGTTATGCTGACATTCAGGACGAAAACTTAAATGCGATGGTGTTCGACCGACGTGTGCGCACTGCAACAAGCGCAATCTGGAATGCTCATACGATACCGTTGTTCGTCGACGAGGTCCCGGCAAGCGCAACAAGGAGGACAAGGAGAAGGGGGAGGGCACCACCCGCAAGGGCTCGCGAAAACGCACCAAAGCACACGATAATGACGACGAGGCGCATAAGCGGCTGAGAACGGAAGAAGACAACGATCTCGACCTTGTTGATCCCGCTCTCGTTGATCTCGAGCCTTTGAGACTCGCCGCACTTGCTGGTCACGATGACTACATTCCTTATCATCCTCAAGAGCACGAGCATGAGCACGAGCACGAGCATGGGGTGCATCATGACGACGACGTGCCAGTCGATCCCGCCCTACTAGGCGCCCATCTGCATTGATTTCGATGTGAGTGCGGATCATCTGTCCTTGGAGAGTATGCTGACGAGCTAGTGGCAGTATGAAATAGCAACGTGTACTTTGTAACGCCCTGTGATGTAGATTTGCACTTTGCTTGAATGCGAAAGCTTCAGACTCCTTTCGCCGCCCGGGTCTCCACAGTGGCGGCTAGCGGCAGGTCCGAGCGGCTGGGTTGATCCTATTGTCTCCTGAGCGTGAGACGCAAAGGGGTCTCGCCTATCTTGAGCATCAACAACCACTACGTAGCTACTATGGCGCCTTCGTTCACGTTGAGAGGCTTCTCCTCTCCCGCGCCGTCAAAAGCAAACCTCTCACTGACGTTGCCACCCACGAACCCGGTAAAACCCACGAGCCCCTCGGCTTCTCCTGTGTCTACTGGTGCCCGATCCCTTGCTGCGTCACCTGCGCTTTCTCAAAGAAGTACCAATAGCTACTTTGAGAATGCTCCAGCTTCACAACCCGTTGAGCGTCCTGAAGCGTTGAAGACGGTCAAGGTCATTGAGAATCTTTTGGCTGCATGGAATGAGTATCGTCAGGCTATCTCGACGTTGTCAAAAGCGAGTAGGAAGTTTGGAGGCGCTATCAAGGATCTGACTGCTCTGCTGGATAAGACGGAAGTCTCTGGTGAGTTTAACAGGCTGAATATGGCTGATTGTGGCTGACAGGCAGCCCAGACAATGCGACCGGTTGCGGATGTCTTGGATGGATGTTCAGAGATCACAGGCAAGCTTGCAAAAAAGGGGACCGAGAATACAGCGAAGCGAATGCGGATGCTTCGAAGTACTTTACCTTGCTAGCTGTACGTTCATCCCGTAGCAATGGCTGACAGTGGCAGAAAGAATCGCGAAGTCAAGACGCGTACGTCGCGTCCATGACCAAACGGCACGAGAAAGCGGGTACGTCTATAGCCAGACCTGTCCCTACTGACGCTACAGAGAAAGCTTTCCGAAAGGCCTCCAAGTCAATGAGTGATGCTTCGACGGCTCATGTCGGTTTGCAGTCTCTGCGAGACAGTATCAGCGAGGACATGGCGCGCGCAGGAAGGTCAGTGGCATCCCGTGACTCGCATTGATGAACAGCCATCATTCAGCTCTGATCGGGAGCAAGCAGGCGGCCGTCATTCTCAGACTGGCATCCTCAGCCGGCGTGCTAGCCACAAACCTAGTCTCCTTCTTCTCCGAATCACTAAAGAAAGTCGGCAGCGCCAGTAAGGACATTGACTACTGTGCGTCTCTCCAACTTCCATCGACTAACGTCCGCTGACGAAACAAGTCCGCACGCTGGCAGATATTGCTTGGCAAGGTGCTTTGCCAGCCGATCTGCCAGATGGTGAACAAGAAGATGACAAGCGGCGCGAAGAGCTCCGAATCCTGAAGACTCGCGTCGCCATGGGCGAGATCGATGCCATTGGTCCAAGGAATACTGGGCTCGGGCTGCGGCGAAAACTGGAACGTTAACGAAACCTCGACCTGTGTCAGTTGTCAAAGAAGCGCCAGTGCCGACCACAGTCGAGGTGCTTGTCACCCAAACACAACCTTCGCAAGCCCAGCTACCTTCTCAGCCAACAGAGAAGGAGCAGCTTGCAAGCATCGAAGAGGTGCAAAACCGACAGCAAGTACAGCTGGTACAGGAGTGAGCTATCCTTCGCTCGGACGAAACCTGTGGCTGACGAGCAGATCGCCGCAACAGGTAAAAAACAGACTCCACGAGAGATAAATCAGCAACAGCAGCCGTATGAGCCGCCTCACCAGGAGCAGCGACAACAACATCAGCCCCGCCACCGAGTCGACTCGCCAGCCTCCCACTCCGACGAAAGCTTCCACGCCCGGCATCAGCATCTAGCTCAGCAAAGCCCACTCCAGCTCCGAGGTATGGTCGTCCAGCTCCAAGGCGCAACGAATCGCAAGACAGCGAATTCGGACGGGCGGCACCTCGTCCAGATCCCAGACGGTACGAATCGCAAGATAGCGAGATCAGCTCGCTCAGCCACAGTTCGCGCAGCTCTACCCACGATCGAGCAATCCGGTTCGAGAACCACGAGATGATCACGCCGGTAAGTCCTTGCTTGGAAGAGGGTGCTGACGAGCAGAGAGGAGGACACACGTCCCGACCCTCAGTCACCATTCCAAATCTCCAGCGCTCCGTCAGCCAGATAGCAGCCGACCTGCAAGCGCGAGCCGAGACGGAGCGCGTCGCGGCTTTCGAAGATCATAAATCCCTTGCGCACGGGTTTGTGCGTGATTGTCATTTGTGTAGCATGGATTACGATCGCATGTGAGTCCATTGTCGGGAAGAGGGGAAGGATGCTGATGATTAGGCTCAGATCACAACAGGCACCACCTGATTTGCGGGCATTAAGAAGACAGACGCTTCCACCTGCATACCTCTCCGGCCCCGACCGAAGCCAAGAACCACCGACACCCATCTCAAGCTCAGATGCCCGTTTCCCAGGCCACGTCCCGAACCGCGACAACGACCGCGATTTCTCACCTTTTATCCCATCGCAGACATCCAGTCTCGGGATCGCGTCGCCTCGTCCACGTCGTGGCAACGAACGCTTTGATGGTTTCGAGTGAGAATGAAGATCATTAAGATGCGGGATGCATCTGCATGCAATAGATGAAACTCGGTCTAGTCTGTGCGTGAAGGTCGTGGAAGTGCGGTCGAGGGACTTGGGATCAGCCCCAGTGTTCCGAATGTTAATGTGAACAATGCCGTCGCTGCTCGAGCGTCAGCTCATATAGTAGTGAAGCATTGAGAGGCGTACCACCGGCCATGGCGCCTGGAATAGACAAAGTTGTGCCTTTTGATAAAGCCAAGACGAAGAATGTCCATCCGAGGAGAATGGAGATTGTCAATGCCTGATGAATGTCAGTGCACGATGTGAGGGGCAGGGAAGACTGACGGGCACGATTAGGCGGAGTCGTCTTGATTGCTGCCATTTGGGATACTTCTAGTGTCAATCTCGTGATGCTTTGGTCCGTGCTACGCACGTTAGGGATGTAACCTCTGACGTAGGGCAGAAAGAGGACGAGGTAGAGGAAGATGGCCTTTACGATGTCAGCAACTTCATCTCACAATTCGTATCACCAACAGTTGTGACAGCATGTAGCCCTAGCGCAGTATTCAAATACCGTCTACCCGTCAGTCTTTCTCACACCGGCCGACTCACCTCGGCCAACTCGAAGTCAATGGCCCGGTTGACTCTGCAATGGCCCTCACGCGCTCAAGGAGATCAAGATACCATACACCCGCTCCTCCCAGCAAGATGTACTTGCCGTGTTTGACTACAACATTTGTTTGAGGTTGTAGTGTTGACATTGTCGTCGTCAGATTCATCAACTAATTAAACGCGGGACCTGAGATCCCAGCGTGAGTACGGCGAGGTTGTGAATTGTTAAAGAAGGCTACTTAACCCCCCTGTGATCATGACATTCCGAGCTGGGGTCAACCCCCTTCTGTAGCGTGCTGATCGGTGGCAGCACCAGTCCTGTTGTGTCCACATTGGAATCCATTTCTTCAGCACTTAGCATACCTATAAGAACAATGTCAGAACAGGAGCAAGTACAGAACACTGCCCAAGAGGCAAGACAGCCAAAGGAAGATGACGTTGGAAAGGTCAGTGCTGCGTGCTCGAGCTTGGGACACAATCATGCAAGCGCGCATGATGTCTTGCCGAATCAGCACGATCCTGTCGAATGCACGCTGACAACCAGGTCTTTGTCGGTAACCTCTCCTACTCTGTGCGTTGGAGCACACCTCAGTACAGTGAGATGAATCTGACACGCACAGACGACCGAGGAAGCCATTCGCGAGTTCCTTGCTCCGGCCGGAGGAGACCTGTTAGTCTCTGCCTAGAACCACAATAAAGCTGACCTGAGTAGCAAGAAGGTCGAGCTCCCTCAACGTGGACCCCGTCCTGCCGGATTCGCTTTCGTCTACTTTTCAACTGATGACGAGGCCAAGGCCGCCGTCGAGAAGTTGAATGGCGTTGGTGCGTCTTCTTCGGTTTTACAGAATTGCACTAATCAAATAGAACTCGGAGACCGCAAGCTCACACTTGACATTGCCAAGCCCAACAGCCAGAAGCGCGAAGAGCTCAAGGAGAAGCGCAAGGCTTCGCTCGCCAAGCGTAGGGCCGCCAAGGCCGCTGAGAAGACCGAGACCGGTGAGACCGAGGGTGCCGCGCCTGTTGAGGGTCAAGAGGCTGTCGAGGGCGAGGAGAAGACCCAAAAGAAGAGGGCTCCCAGGGTGAGTCGTGATCAACGTGTGCCTTGATCTAACGAATGCAGAAGAAGGCTCCTCGTCGTCGTCAGGCTGGTGAGGAGGACGGAGAAGAGGCTGGGGAAGAGGGTGAGGTTGTTGATGGTGAGGGTGCTGCCCTCAAGCCTCGTCGCAAGGCCCGCGCCGAATCCGGTCGGATCGACGACGCCGAAGGCACCACCACCACCGAGCCCCGTGCCCCTCGCGCCCCAAAGAAGCGCATGGTCCCAACAGGCGAAGCTTCCAAAACCTCTATCTTTGTCGCCAACCTTCCCTTCTCATTCACCGATTCCGACCTGGCCGCCCTCTTTTCCGAACTCGATATCAAAACGACCTCTGCCCACGTCGTTTACGCACGCAAGTTTCCCAAGAGCACTCAGCGTCGTAGCAAGGGTTTCGGCTTTGTAGAGGTTGAGGATTCAGAGAGGCAGCATGAGGCTGTTGAGAAGTTGGATGGAAAGATGATTGGGGACCGTGGATTGACTGTTAAGATTGCAAACGAGTTGAAGGAGGCGGAGGAGGCTGCTGAGGCTGGTGAAGGTGCTGAAGCTGTTGAGGCCGCTGCGACGTGAGTTCCGTCCTCTGGGCTCGGGCAAAGAGCAGCAGTGCTGATGGATGGCAGTGCTTGATTGCGTTTGCAGAGCAGCGACCAGGCGTAGGTAGCCTACCTAATCATGCTGAAGCATTTGTAGAGGAGATGTCCATGTCAAGTACCTTGTCGAACGCGTGATCACGACCGAAGCAATCAACTCGAGTTTCTGGATTGCTCTTCACATGTTTATTCACTCTACAACGTCTAGCAGTCTACGCTCTTCTTCATTCAACAGTCGTCTAGTTCTATATATACACCTTCTTCTCCTCGCCTAATCTCCTGATTTCTACACCTTGACATAGGGCCAGACATGACGCCAAGTCATATCAGCCTTGACTTCGACCTGGACCTCGACCTCCGGTGCGGCAGCCGCTTCGAGGGGGCGATAAGGCCAGACTTGGCGCCAGACAGTCTCAACTTGTTTCTCGACTGGTGCTGACGCGGTAGTGGAGGTGGAAGCGGACGCAGTGGTGTAGGGCCAGACGTGTTTCCAGACCGGCCCGGTTGAGGCTTCGAATTCCGCGACGGGTGGCAAGTGGCGGTCGGGCATTGTGTGATAGGGGTAAATGGGTGAGGTCTCTAGGCGTTGAGAGGCTATTGTAGTCAGATTTTGTGGTGTGTTACTCGGTGATGAGAGACTCACTGCTAACGTTCGGGATGATTCAAATGACGGTAAGGATGTAAAGGATTGTTCGATGCTAGAAGTCGTCAGCGACTATATCCACCGAAGATGCCACAGATGCTCTCGTGGACCGTGAGTCGCGTACCTACTTTGAATTTGAACGCCTTGTGAAATCTTGACGGTGTCAGAAGCAACTTGATGCTGAGTTGTGGTCGTTAAAGTAATGATAGAACGTCTTTGAAAGTTGATGGGGACGTACTTCGGTACGGCCGCGTAAACCCGACGGCGTCATCTCAACCATCAGCGGCATGACATTGGTCAGTCCATGCATGATTATTTCCAGTCTACTGTACTGTACAAGAGTAGTGTCTCGATGGTATTACGATTATGACAGACTTTGCTACTTGGATGAGTCAAGTCAAAAGCATTCTCAGCGTGCCGGGAAAAGGCTAAACAAAGTTCAGGCGTCGATCCGAACAGACTTTGAAAGCCTCCGAAGTTGGGAGGTTCTGACTGTTGAGGCGATGACAGCGAGCTGGGGACTGCGTGGATTATATTGCAGGAAGCAAGGATGGCGCTGGCGGAGAGAGCGACCGCGACAGACCGAGATAGCTTAGCTTTAGTGCTTAATGTCAATGTAGATTCTGTTCATCTGATGGCGCCGTACAGGTGAATTGTAAGTACTCTTCAACAACGGGACCAGCGCGAAAAATATCCATGACAACCTATTAGTACTATTCACGAATCCTCTCCCTCGTCTGCCACAAACTCAGATGTCTTGTGGATGTTTCGGATGATGATCTGTAACAGATTCTAGAGAGAAAGGTTCAACACCCGTCCTCGCCACCGAACCACTGATTCAAAGTAACGCCGTAACGCCTAAATGCTCAGCAACTTATGAACTGCAATGAATATTGCGCGGCTTTGAGCGGGGTCGGGTAGCTTGACCTAGAGAGCCCTAGTTTCGCTAGAGACTTTATGCGAACCGATAGAAGGAAAAGAACATTGTACTTGTGTGTATCCGAGATTTGCCAAAACTTAGCGTTCAAAATGCCACAATGCATGATGTCGTAAAGGGTTATCACGAAGTAACCGCAGCTCGGACGTCACGACCCCTTTCGTCGTCGTTTCTTTACTTGAGCTGCTAACAAGATCATCCAAGAGTAGAGACTATCAATATGAGTCGTCCAACCGTCACCATCTATGTGCGTGCCTTCATTGTCTAGCCAAGCTGATAGACGTAGATCACTAGCTTGACTTCGGCCGTCAAAGTCAGGTCCAACATTGAGCTCCTGGAGAGGTGAGGCTGCGCGTGGACAAGACTGATCTCTTAGATCACTCAATGGCCTATCCATCCCTTATACGGCCTATGATCTCAGCATGGATGAAGACGCCAAGAGAACATGGCATAGGGCACGAAAGGACGGTGCAGGTCTTCCAGGCTATCTAGTCAATGGTGAATGGGTCGGCGTAAGTTTTGGATATAGATATATGGAGCGTAAGAGAACTGAGCAACAGAACATGGACGACTTTGAATACGCCGTCGAAACAGGAACACTCCCCAATCTCCTCAAACAAGACACCACGACCCCTCAACCCGTCGCAATGTCATCCCCTCTAGGCACAGAGATGGATGGTTTCCTAGCCAACCTTGACGAAGCCAAAGCTCAACAGCTCATGGACGAGTTTGACTTGTTGGACAAGGACAAGCTAGGAAATGAAGGAAAGGTTGAGCTCGATGCAGAGACAGAACAGGCGTTTTCTCCAGATCATCAGTCTGTTGCGCATGTGCTACGGGGGGGAGGCAATGGATTCACACCTGGGAACGACGTCGCAATCCCAAAGCCGGATTCTGAGGGTGAGGAGAAGACGGCTGTTGAGGCGCGAGGGAATCGGTTGGATACGCAAGAGGAGATCAACGAGTTGGTCAAAGAAATCGAGGGCCGCTGAGCGGCAATAGGCACCACAAATTGTACAGAATACATTTCTTCTTGCGTTACTTGTTCTTAGCTGCGCGAGCGGGAGCTTGACGCGTACCCTCGGTCCTGGACGTCAGCATGAATGACAGCAGAGTGACATACTTTGCTTTCTTGGCTGCGGGCTTCTTCTTGCCGTTCGTCCCGGCTTCAGGCTCAGGCTCCAAGTCAGATACTACACATCCTGACAGTCAATGACATACCGACTTGCGCTTCTCGCCAGTCTCGGCGTCCTCCGAGTCCTTAGCCTTGGCTTTCGATGCAGGCTTGGTTTTGGAAGCAGGCTTCGCCTTTGACGCGGGCTTGCTCTTCGAAGCGGGCTTGGCATTCTCTTCCTCCTTGTCCTCTTTGGGCTCCTCCTTATCCTTGGACTCATCTTCGTCCTCTGCGATCGCCTTGGGCTCCTCTTTGTCTGCTGCCTTGCTCTTGGACGCCGGCTTGCCCTTGGATGCAGGCTTGCCTTTACTAGCTGGCTTGCCCTTGGAAGCAGGCTTACCCTTGGACGCCGGCTTTTTCTAAAACATCAACATACGCCTCTCCATCGAGCAACCTACACCCAGAGCCTCAGCCTCGCCCTTCTCAGCCTCCTCCTTGTCACCACCCTTGAGCGTCTTCATAGGATCATGACCCCAGTTCTTCAAGCTTCGAGTCGATTTCGACTTTCCGAGCTCTTCCGGCGTCTTGTCTTCCTTCAAATGTTCTTCTTGCGCCATGTGGCGCTTGCAGTATGCAACTACTTTACGCATGTGTTCTTGGTCTTCTTCTGTGTACTTGCCTTCATCCTACAGCTTTAGTGACGGGATGGTGGGATGGCTAACCTTGGATGGGTTGCGCTTGAGAATGTCAACGATTTTACGACCGCTGTCGTGTCCAACAGTCTCGCCTGATCCATCATCTTTGGACCAACCTGCAGAGGTCGAATCTTGCGTCTCGAGCCATTCTTCAAGCTCCTATTTGACCGTCAGAGTCGAAGAGACAGCTGCAAGCTGAAAGCAAACACACCTCGGCCGTCATGTTGACGAGCTCTGTTTGCGTTTCAGCATTCGCTCATATTTGGATTGGTTATGACTGACCACCGAACTCGCTAATTACTTCATCAATAGGCTTGACCATGTTGATAGTGCTTTGTTATGAATGTTGTTGTTGTCGTTGTTGATGTGATGGACTGTTCCCGAGCTGCTAAACCTAGAGTTAATGCCGCCGCATTCAAAGCGATCGGAGCCACACGTCATGGCTCTCGTTATGTTAAGGTCAGCAATTTCAGCATCATGTGACAACCTGCGCCGTTGTCAGTCATATGCATACTGAAGAGGCAATCCATTCGGATTGGACTTGATGGTGGTGACTGAGGTGACGATGGTGGGTTCCGAAAGGTTTGGGATGCAAATGATATATCGACGACAAGCGCAGCGTGATTTAGAGGTTCATTGATTTTCCGTCTACCTTTATATCGTGCAAAAGCTGCTCGAGTCTGATTGTATCGCTCGAGGTACGTGATCCACAACACTAACACACGAAACGCCGACGCCCTCACTCTATCCCTAGTACAATTGAGGTTGGTGAATCGACCGGCAAAGCGCGATGTGCTGCGTTCGCGGGTCATTGGAAGTTGTGCTGACCTCAGGGTACTGCATTGAGCCCTCTTCGTCAGCACCCGACGTTGCTTACGTCAAGGAGCGCTACATCAACACACTTGCGCAAGCCAGGTTTCACAGGCCGACAAGGTCAGACCGTCCCAGTAATGTCGCAGCAGCCAATCGGGACTACGAGACAAAGGATGGAATCCGCCAAATATGTCATGTGCCATGCAGACCCCCTGACAAAGTCATAAACGATCTGTGCGACGCACATCCTGAACTCTTTTGTCTGCAGGTTTGAGGTTCGCGCATAATGTACTCTACTGATTCTCCCTTGTCGCTTGGTTGGACGTCAGCTGTGGCCAGACGGTGCGACTGATTTGACGCGCTGTGGTTGCTTGCGTGGCTATGTAGCTCACGGAGCCGCTGGAACTCTCGACCATCCCGAACAGGGCTGGTCCTGCCTCGATCTGAAAGTGTGGCACCGTACGTCCAACCCTTCACCTTGCAATTTGAGATACGCAGCAGTGTAGCGTTGGGTCTGTTGTCGTTGGATCTTCTGGTTCGCACTACAGAAGCTCTTAAAGAGTCTTTCGGGTGCTCACCGTATTCTAAAGTAAGGTCGTAGTGCATCTACTGCCAACAGACAGAACTCTGGACTGCCGCCTTCTCAGCATCGCGATTTGTAGATTGGAAGGGATAGTCTCGAAAGTTTCAAGCATCAGGTCAGTACGAATACTTCCAGATCTCCGTGGTTTAGAGTGGGAAGAGGACGGAGCAGGGCCGAAGGACTCAGCGACTGCCGACATGGCCGGAGATTCGGTGGAGAAAGGAAGGATTGACAAGTCTGCCAATTGCAGCTTGTTTATCATGTATGACTGATAAGTTCGGCGTGCTCAACGATTTGGAGCTAAGCTCACGCAATGCATAGATGCGTCGTAGAGCTGCATCAACGAAACCCCTTTTGGCCACCTGCGCATTTGCAACGACCATTTGCCTCCGACTCGCTAGGCACTCGATTAAAACACCCGCGACCAAGTCTCCAAAGATTTCAGCTTTGCGTCCAAAAATTGCATACCAACAGAGGAAAGCAGCAAGACCACTGCTTACCATGGCACCTAGACCTGCTGCAAGCTCAACAAGAGCAAAGGGCAAGACTGCTGTACGTGAGAATGCAGTTAACCCTCGCAAACGAGCGGCTGCATCGCCTGAAGAGGACCAAGAACCAGCTCAACCCGAGCTTGACCTTGAGGACGGAGATGAGCTTGATTCTGAAGAGGGAGGAGAGTTCGAGGCAGAGTCTGACGAGGTGGGAAGTGATGACGCCGAGGCGTTCCCTGAGCTGGACAGTGGCTCGTCTGGAGACGACGAGTCAGAGTCAGATGAACTAGTGTCGGACGAGGAGGAGGGTTCCGAGGAGGGTTACAACTCTTCGGACATTGAGGCCATGTACGCTTCAGTAGAGGACGAGGATGATGATGACGCGGATGACGGGTTGGACCCAGAGGAAAAGCTCGAGAGATTGATCAAGCGGAATACCTCGAAGCCGTCCGAGGTCGACCCTCAAGTCGGTTTGGGCAAGGGAGGTAAGAAGAGTCAGGCTAAGGAGGGTGTTGGAAAGCTTGTGCCGAGTAAGCTTGTACCTGGTGGCATGAAGCGCGAGTACGAGGACTACGAGGCCGGCTATGGGAGTGAGAGCAGTACCGAGGACGTGAGTAGTTTCATGAACGGCCAGGCGATGCTGACGAAAACAGAATCCAAATGCTGTCGGGAACATTCCTATGGAATGGTACGATGATCTTCCTCACATTGGTTACGATGTCAACGGCAAGAAAGTGATGCGCCCTGCTAAGGGTGATGAGCTTGACAAGTTCCTGGCGACTGTGGAAGACCCTGACTCTTGGTGAGTTTTACCAACAACGTCTTTTGCACATGCTAACGGACCAGGACGACGGCTGAAGACAGACTGTTGCAGAAGCAAGTCCAGCTTACCGACAAGGAGCTTGACATTATCCGCCGTCTCCAAAATGCTGAGAACCCCGACGGGGAGTACGATCCCTACCAAGACACTGTCGAATGGTTCACCGGCAAAGGTCAAGAAATGACCATGCCTCTCAGTGCCGCCCCCGAACCCAAGCGCCGCTTTGTGCCCAGTAAATGGGAGCACAAAAAGGTCATGAAGATTGTCAAGGCGATCCGTGAAGGTCGCATCATTCCAAACAAGCCGGCCGTGACCAAGCCTGCGGTTTATGCGATCTGGTCCAACACGGATCAAGGCCATGCGCCTCATGCGATGTACATGCCTGCTCCTCAGCTGCCGCCTCCCAAGACGGCAGAGTCGTACAACCCGCCAGAGGAGTATCTACCCTCTGAAGGCGAGCGTCTGGACTGGGAGGCACTGGACAAGGAGGATCGCAAGACCGACTTCCTTCCTGCCAAGTACGACGCACTTCGCAAGGTTCCAGGCTACGCCAACCTTGTCCAGGAAAAGTTTGAGCGCTGCCTCGATCTCTATCTCGCTCCTCGTACCCGCAAAGTCAAGCTCAACATCGATCCCGAGAGCTTGATCCCCTCCCTTCCCAACCCTCGCGAACTTCGTCCTTTCCCTGTCGCTTGTGCAGTCCAGTACCGTCATCCCGAAAACACCCGAACGCGCGCAGTCAGCGTCAGCCCATCTGGCGAGTGGCTCGCCAGTGGTTCAGAAGATGGCATTGTGCGGATATGGGATGCTGGGAACGGGCGTGAAGTCTGGCGATGGGACCTCAAAGCTGGCGCTGTTCATGCCGTCGAGTGGTCTCCGAATAAGGACGAGTCAATGCTCGTTGCTCTTGTTCAAGGTCGGGCTTATATCCTTTCGCCCTTGGCTTTGGTATCGCCCAAGATCGCTACGGCGACCATCACACATACCAACGCAGCCTTTTCGTCGTCAGCTGCAACTACGTCGTCGGCCAATGTCAAGCACAGCGAAATCAAGTGGACAAGACCGAACGAGACGGAGCGTGACCGTGGTGTGCTTGTGTATGTCGAGTTGGCTGGGACGCCCAAGAAGATTACATGGCACAGGAAGGGAGACTACTTTGCGACGGTCGCCATTGAGGGTGAGTTTTCATCGTTTGGTGCCTTTTTTACTGACGACTAGCTGCCAACAAGTCTGTCCTCATCCATCAGCTGTCCAAGCACCAAACACAATCTCCTTTCAAAAAGACCAAGGGTGCCGTACAATGCGTTGCTTTCCACCCTCACAAGCCCCACTTCTTCGTCGCAACTCAGCGCTACGTCCGTCTTTACGACCTTGTCGCTCAACAGCTCCTCAAGACGCTGCAACCCGGTCTCAAGTGGATCTCGAGCATGGACATTCACCCCATGGGCGACAACTTGATCATTGGCAGTTATGACAAAAAGCTCTGCTGGTTCGACCTCGATCTCAGTACGAAGCCGTACAAGACACTCAGATACCACACCAAAGCTCTTCGGTCAGTCGCCTACCATCCCACCTATCCTCTCTTCGCTTCGTCTTCAGACGACGGCACCATCCACATCTTCCACGGCACAGTCTACACCGATCTCATGCAGAATCCTCTGATCGTACCTCTCAAGGTGCTACGTGGGCACCGTGTGACCGATGGGCTTGGCGTTCTCGACCTCCGATGGCACCCCGAGAAGCCATGGCTCGTGAGTTCAGGTGCAGATGGCGAGGTACGGATGTGGAGTTGTTAGGGGCATCAGGTTACGGACATGCATTGCATCATGACATTCTCCACGCGCTACATGCTAGAACTTGACTACCTTGGCCTTTGGCTTGGGTACCCCTGTAACACGTCTAATTGGTGCAGCTGGAGCAGCACCAGCAGTGGATGCTGAGCCGTCGCCAACAGCTGGAGCAGCTACCTGAGGGTTGTCTCTCGGCGGCAGGTCCGTCTGCTTTGCCGGCCCTCGGTGCCCGTTCTTCGCCGGCTCGTGCGGCCCTCTCTTGCCCGGCTTGGCTTTGCTCTGCGTCTGCGTCTTGCGATTGACCTCTCTCGACGTGACCAAGAAGTCATCATCGTCCGCTCCACCGCCTTCTCCCATGCCAATAGCCAACCCAGCCTTGTATGCGCCCATCTCTTCGGCAGCAGCGGCGGCTGCGGCCGGCCCTCGCTTGTCATCTGGACAGTCTTTTGCTCTGTGCGCTACACTGCCGCAGACTTTGCATGACCCTCCGTTGACGTAGACGCCTTTGTGATTCTGTGGGCATTTTGAGGATAGATGGCCTACGCCGAGGCACACGTAGCAGGTGGCGAAGGGTGTAGGGTTGGCAGGGTCGATGGGTTTGTTGCATTGATGGAGAGCATGCTCAGTCGAGTCACATCTGCTCGTAAGTCAAGTCTCACGTTGTTGATGACTCACCTGTAGCATTTGCCACCGGTCACTTCACCACCCTGCTTGCCCTTCTTACGCTTCATCCCTCGCTCCTCACCCTCGGCAGCAGCACCTTTGGGCCATCCGGCATCGTTGCTCGCGGCAAGAAGGGTATTCGGACAGTCCTTGGAAGCATGTCCAACGCCTCTGCAGGCAAAGCACGTCGTTTTGGCGTGCCTCTCGTTCACCCTTGCTAGACGTCTCTCTTCCGTCTTCGCAGCCATGCCTGGACGTCAGTCGGTGTGATGCGCAGCAGCAAACGTACGAGCGACATTTGGATCACGTTGCCAGCCCTGTCCTTGCGTCCGAGTGCCCGCAGAGCTAGACTCCTGCACATGACCGTCTCCTTCATACAACTCGACGTTCTCGACGTCCACTTCCATCTCGGCTGCCACTGCAGAAGGAGCATCATCAGCCTCTGCATCTGTAGCTCCTGCCTTCCTCTTGCCTCTCCTTGTCTTCTTCTTCTTGCCGCCATCCACCACAGCATCCTCTGCCACGTCTGCCACGGCTTCTACCGGCGGAGATGCAGGAGGTGGTGCCTCTGCTGCTGCGGAAGTCGATGCCTCAGCCTCTGCTGCTGCTGACTGCACGAAAGTCTTCCTTGGCATACCAATGTTGGTGATTCGAGCCATCTTGTCTGCTTGCTTTAGAACTAAGCAGAGTATTTGTTTGAACCAAAGCAGCCGCTGCACATCCAAAATATCTTGTTTCCCACGGACGTCGCACGGATGTAGCCGAAGTTCAATAACTCTGCAGCTGTTGCGGATGCCTTAAGCTTGCTTTGCAAGTGCACCATGTCTCGAGTAAGCCCTTTGATCAGGCTCGTATGCGCCAGAAGCGCGGCTAAAATCTCGACACGTCTCGCTGCGAAACCACTCGCTGAATGCACTTCACGATTTTCCACCTGCTCGATCACATTTGCTAAAAAGTCCAGCCCAGCCACGTCTTCCTCGTCAAAGTCGTCAGCAAAGGGCAAGGGCAAGTCCAAGGCGTCCCAAGATGTCTTGGCAGATGAGAAGGTATCAGAGAAGGAGATTGAGGATGTATTGAAGAAGGCAGAAGTCAAAATGGAGAAGGCTATGGACTGGTTTCGGAGCATTCTCTTCGAGGGTGTTGAGCGAGGGCGAGGGCGAGTCACGCCTGGTGAGTTTTCTTTTACAAGCAAGTGCAGACTAATGTGAAGCACTACTTGACTCGGTGAAGGTCTCTTTTCCTGAAATGGGCTCCGTCAGCTTGCAGTCAGTGGCGTCAGTGACAGTTCGCGGTTCGACTTTGTACGTCGAGGTGTTCGACAGCGATGTAGGTTTCTCTCTGAAGCCTGAGTCAGTGGCTGAACGAAAGACTTTGAAAGCTGTCGACTCTGCAATCGCCAAGGCCAATCTCCCTGGCCTGAGCCCGCAGCGCATCGATTCTAGATCATTGAAGATTCCAGTTGCGCGGTACGTATCGACGCGAGCATGCCTTCATTCATTACTGATGGACCGACAGGCCAAATGAGGCGCAGCGACAACAGATTGTCAAGCAGGGCGCGGAATCGGCAGAATCGGCCAAGCAGCAGATCCGCTTGGCGCGGACCGATGGCCTCAAAGCTCTAGGAGGTAGGGACCAAGAAGGGTCCAAAGAGGTGCGCTGAACGACATTGGAAAGATGAAGGGCTGACGGAGGCGCTAGATGCAGACTTTGACCGACAAATTCGGTGTTGAAATAGATGAACAGGTAGTCAAAGCCAAAAAGGAGTTGGCTAAAGCCTAAATGCATGCCATCAAAATCATCGCTGCCCAACGCCGCCATCGAGAACTCCGTTCAAGGCGCCTTGTGATTGCGAGAGGCTAGAGAAAGTGTCGAATCCTGAGATCTGCGCTTGCGATATATCGTTTGATGGCATGGGAAAGGCATCATAAGGATTGCCGTTGTACAGCTTACGCGTCAGCGTTGTCATGGTTTCCACGCACCTCTTGCTGAAAGTCATTAGCCATTGGCCGCAGATCTCGCGTCGGAACCAGCCTATCTTGAGGCAAGGGAAAGATTGGTGCTGTTGCTGGAGCAAACACATCCGCATTTTGACGAGCCTGCTCTGCCATAAGCCGAGCTTCGCATGCGTCTGCATGGCCGTACGAGGCCTCGTACAACACACCGTATTGCCGCAAGCCTGCGATACAAGACATCGCCTCGTCTAGTCCCAAGCTAGACAAATGTACTGCCGATTCATGAACAGCAAAGTACAGAAGGTTGCTGCGCGGTCAGCACCGCTGGCGCTCGGAAACGTACGGATCGAGCTTCAGGTAGTTGTTGGCAGTGAGGACAGAAGTCAGCGCTGCGACGCGAAGAGCTCCGTGCACTGCCTCTTGAGAGATCTGATCCACAATGGCCTGCGCCACGACGCTGTCCTCTGGTCGAATGCCAAAATCTCGAATGGCATGCTGGAGCACGACCCACATGACATGGTAGTTCGAATCGATGCCGCAACTCGTGACAGCCGCGACAAAGTCCCATGTCTTGGGCCAAGTCTTTGGAACACCCACAGTGGCCAGATGATCATCTCGCCATCGAGTGATGAGCTGTACAAGCTTCATCAGACTTGTCACCGGGATGCCATTCGCTTCCACCCTTGGGATCCAGAGCTCGGCGCACATGGCTCGGCAAATTTTGGCTATCTGCAGATTGGCAGAATACCACACCATGTACTGTCCTGTCAGCTGAAGCCGATTGTACCTGCTCGATCTCACCTCGGACAGCTTACCAAGCGGTTGAGGTGTCACGTTCTGGCCGGGCAAAGCGTTGCTGTCCGGCGGTGTAGGTTGTTCGACATCATAATCTTCGTCATTTCTGCCCGTGGTCAGCGCATGACTGAAGCTGCTCGCTCACAAAAGTGGTTTCAGGCGATAAAAGCAGGACGCATATGCTTCGCCAAAGCTTGCCAGCCACCACGCAAAGACGAGGCACCCCCGAAGCTCCTTGTCCTCAATGCCGACGATGATCGCTTTCTTATTGAAGCCAAGAGTGTTGAGATGATCTATCGCAATCCGAAACCAGCGAGCTCGGTACAATGGAGGCGAGCTGATATTCTCTGCGTCGTCAGTAGGACCAGTCAAAGCTTCACGAACCTCCTAGAAGAGCATCGAAGAGCAAAGCTGCTTGAATGTTCTCCAGACTTGGTATTCTGAATGCTTTGTTTACTTCTGCCACCTCCCGAGCTCGAAGAGCGACCATCTGCGCCATGCGGCATCTCTGACGTACCCCTGGCTTCTGACCAGGACGCAGCTCGAGCTGCATTGCCGCGGAGCATTCCTCTCTGTCTGCTTCAACAGCGTCATGTCTAGAGAAGCGACAGCCGAATGCAATGACGATGGCGAGCAGAACGTGCGGCGGAGGGCCATCTTCGTGAGAGTCGGCTTTCGAGAATCGGGCTTTGAAGGCGGCAGGATCCAAGACTGGCAGTCTGATGTGAACGATCTGAAAATACGTCTGCACGCAATCAATTGCCACGCTGAAATGTCAATTTTGTTTACAAAGCGGCAGACATACCTCATCATCTCATCATGATCCGTCAATCGCAAGTGAGCTTTGCTTGCAGGTCCCTCCCAACTTGTGCACGAAGCGGAGGAGCGAATCATACGATCGTCGTAGCCGAACTCTGCATGATGCACAGGGACCGGACTGAGTAGGTAGCGTAACAAGTTCAACATTTGCTCGTAGGCTCGAAATGCAGGGGGCTGTTGAAGTGGTCCGGCGGTTGGTAGTTCTTCGGGCATAGGTGCATGCCGTGACGGATCTGATGTAGATGCAGCCGTGTGACTGACAGTCAGCTTGCCCGGGATTGGACTGCTACCTATGTGAAGAGCCTGATGTCTCCATGCTCTTCCGGCGCTTCTTTCCAACAGAGGTTCTCCTTAACAAATCACCGCCGCTCTCGTCGTCTCCGCTAGGAGTCTCACGAGCATGCCGCGACCCGGTACCATTCCCATTGGTGCTGCTTTCACGTCGCCTCTTTGGCTTGAGCGAAGCTAGGAAGTGCGCCGTGCATTCGAGCTGCTTTGAGGTGCAATTATTGCACTGCGCACGTCAGCAACAGGCACAAGACGTCTATCTCGGTACGTCACCTTAACAGAACCAGCTTTTCGATTACAGCGTATCTTGCGACTCCTGCATGCATCGCCTTTGATGATTGTCAGCGTCTGCGAAGACTTACAGTGAGCTTACAGGCCATGTTCTGACGTCTGACTGGAGGCAACGCACTCGCAGTGGGCAAGTCGACATGGGTACTTGCTGCGTGCGTCGTAGCTGCTGAGTGGTTTGTTGAAGCTTGCATCTCTTGTGAGTCCCCTGTATGATAGGGATTGCTCGGCTACCCGGTGAATTGCGATTGTTCTTCGTGTTTAAGAGTCGCCTGGTCGAAAGCGATTGCGTATCAGCCCCTCAAGAGGCGATGCGGCACGCCTCGGCACGTTGATCTTATACGCTGGCAGTATGTGCAAATTCGAAGCCTTGTAACAAATTCTCGACTTGGGAGGAATCCTTCCGACTTGATCTGGTTATTGGACGTGGTAGCATTCGAGTTGGTAGACCTCTCGGAGCCGGTCGGCTTGAACGCCAGGCACGCATACGTGCGTGGCAGGCACTCTAAACGGGTGGCAAATTATCAGGCTTGCGAGCGCTTTAAAACGTGCATGTACCATTGCAAATCTTCCATATTCTATCTAAGGAAAAGTGAGGAGCGGTGAAGACTTGCAAGCGGCAGAGACTTGCACTCATTCGTTTGAGATAGGAAACCATCGATTGAACAAGCCATCTAAGGCGTGAGTCCACAAGCCGAACCGCTTATCCAACGTACCAGGGTCATGGCGCGCCTTGATTTTCTGCAATCTAGCGTAATTGGATCCAAACATCTGGCGAGCCTTCGATGCCTGATCAACCTCGGTCTCTGCCTCGATTAGGCGAGTCCCTTGTAGCCTTGTCACTCACCGTAGTTGCCATAGCCAGACACTCCATCCTTGCCTTCCATTATCGCCGCTGCCTCTGTAGCAAACTTTCTGGCAAGAGTGAACTTCTCCGCATTGTCATCCTCGTCCCAGTGCATCAGGACACAGGTCGTGGGCTGTAAAGTCCTCTCGGGATACGGGGTAGCGTCTCAAAGGACCGAAGCCTTCTTCTCCATTGGGAAGTACTCGAAGACAATCTGCGAGCCAGATTTGGCAAAGTCATCATCCTTGTATAGTCCAGGCAGCTTTGCCCAGTGCGCAGCCATGCGAGTGACCGTCTCGCTATCAGGGACTGCACTACAAGCACCCTTGATGTAAGCGTGCAACGGAGTCCATGCGAATTCGGTCAGTTCCAGGGTCGGAACCTGGCGGACGTCGTTGCTCAAGCACGCTGAGGTAGTCAGCGCAGTCAAGGCATGACATTTCACTGACGGAGCTCGAGCAGCTTTGCAAAGTATTGACGGCCTTCCGGTTCCGTCCCGTTGAAGAAGGGAGCAACCATCAAGCAAGCCTGGGTTCAGGGTGCGAATCGCTCACATACTCACTGGATCCGACAAGAAAAAGATGATGAAGGCGCTACGAGGGTCAGGTACAGACGCGTACCAGTCTCGAGCGAGATCGAAGACAGCCTGCGACGACTGCAAATCGAAAGTGATGCTGCCTGAGAAAACGTCTTGCCTCTGAGGGTGAAGGGCGAGAGTGAAGGATGTGACGACGCCAAAGTTACCGCCGCCGCCGCGGATTGCCCAGAACAGGTCGTCATCGCCAGAGATTTTGATGACCTCTTGATTGCCGGTCACGATGGTTGCCGCGAGAATGTTGTCGACAGCGAGACCGTGCTCGCCGGTCAGGAAGCCGTAGCCTCCGTCCAAGCAAAGGCTGCCTGTTCAGTCACCAGTGATTGAAAACTTGCAACTCACCCGCCAATGCCAGTCTGGTGGTTAGGTCAACAGCTGAAGGGATCATTGGCTAACTCACATCGTTGACCGTCCCACCGACGACCATCTTTCCGTGCTCCATTGCTGCCTTCTCTACAGGCCGAAACTGGCATCCACCACCAACTTTGATGGCTTCAGCTCCTGGTAGCACTTCAATGCTGTTGATGTATCTTGAGAGGTCGATTACCAACCCACCATCCGTAGAAGATGCTCCGGAGGTTGCGTGCCCGCCACCTGTCGTCAGCGAGCTTTGTTGTTGACGACTCACCCTTGACAGCGAGCTCGAGCCCGTGAGACTTCGCATAGGCGATGGCCAGCTGCACGTCCTTTTCATCGGCAACGCAGGCGACGACTATAGCGTGTTTGACTGCGTTCCGAGCAAAACGCTGGATCAGCTTCTCGTAGTCAGGGTCGCCAGGCGTCACCAGATCACCCTTGAATCCGTCAATCTCGATAGAAGGCATTTGATGTGAAGTTGGAGAACGGTCGCGCTTCTCGGGGCATGATGTACAAATGTCATCGCGATAGGCCTCCTTTCGACTCAGCCTTTCTTCACACGCTTGACAAAGGAGTCCAAACTCGTGTTTCCCTCCTTCTTCCGCTTTTTGTCCCGTGCCTCCTCCTGTACGACAGCGGCCGGTTTGGTGCCGCCCTGCGCAGTGTACCTATCGTCGAGAATACGAGCAGCTGACCCATCGAGTACCTCTGGCGAGTCCCCGTGGAACCCGGCGTCAAAAGCAATCTTGAGTCTAGCGATGCACCGGGCTTTCTCTTCTTGCTCATCGAGAATGGGGGCAGGGTAGTCCTTTCCGATGATGCACTTGGCTGCCTTTTGCACCGACTCTGGTGCCTTGTGCGGGGCGTAGATGTACTGTCTGTCAAAAGGGACTTTGTAAGAAATGAAGATGGCTAACCTTGTCGGGAAAGTCCTTCAGCTCGGGACCTGGCGTCAGATCAAAGAATTCATTTCAACTCACAAAACTTTCTGACGAGTTCGCCTGATGTGCTGGTTCTCTTAGGCCAAGACTCAAGTCCGTACACCCGGACTACCAGATCAGCACTTCTTATCGACTGTCAGCAGTGTCTCACAGTACTGGGAGAAAAAAGCTGAACAGCTCAACCACATCCAATTGCCCGGCTGACGTCAATTCGGCGTCCTCTGCACTACACTCACGTTTGAGCATGGATCCCAATCAAGCAGATACTCTGTGCCCAATCAACACGGAACAACTTCAGGCCACTTGCCATCAAAGACCTCCATTCCGCGTTCCCAGGACACGTAAGCCTGACCACGCGTGATAAAACATGCGACGCTATGCCTAGCTAGGTGATGAATCCAGCCTTCTATCTTCAACTGCCGCATGACAGCGTCAATCCAACTACAAGGTGTCAGCCGACATCTCGAGCTCGTTGAGGACTCACGGAAATCCTGTGCGCCCCTCTTTCTAGAAACGTCAGCCAGGGTTCTTTTCCCATGGTAGTGACCGACCCAAGCGGCAAAGAGCTCCTCGTCCTCGTCCGATCCTCTGGGTCGAGGCAAGATGACTTGACCGTCCCCATCGTACTGGTTCTGCAGCTTCCAATTAAAGAATCTGCGGCTTCAGCATAGCCTCCCAGTTAAACTGACCTGCTTAGACGATTCCCTCGAATCTGGTCGAAAGACGGCGTACCACTTTCAGCAGCCGCATACATGTCCCTGAACTCCAATTGCCCAAAGAGATTCTCCGGTTCCTTACTAGGCATCGTGGCTTTAATAGACTTGGTGTACTCCTCAATGACCTCGTGAATACTCCACCAAAACTCACGAATACCAAGGCAGCCGAATTTGAGATATGGGCTCATGAGTGTCGTTGAGGGTTCGAGATCTGTTGGAGCTGTCTTGGGCTTCTCGAAGAGGGCGACGCGGGCTTTGTCGGAGCAATATGCGTCTAGACGTGCGTGTGCGGCGACTGTGCCGCCAATGATGGCTGTTGTCGCTGCTGGCAGGCCGAGTGACTCCATCGTTGGGACTGAAAAAGAACCTTTCGGTCCGCAGAGGCTGTCTGACTTGTCAGTGGAAACATGTGACGGTCTCATACCAAAGCATGTCACAGGTGCCTCTCGAATGTGCGCATTTATGTCCAATGGTCCCAACTCTTCTTCGCTGTAGGCTGGGACTGCGATGTCGAGCTTGGTATCTCCAAGTGGAGGCAAAGAGGTTGGCATAGGCGAGGGTTGGGGTACAACCCCGAGAGTGCTTGCGGCCTGTATCATCAGCATCGAAGGAGACAGGGTCCTAACTTTCTTCCACTGCTGAAGCGTAGTGGTGGCCTTGCCTTTGTTGGCCTTGACGACTAAATCCGGATCGTAGAGATGATGTCCATGGACAGCAAGCACTACAATGCCAGCTTCCGCCGCAAGGGCTTGAATAGCAATGTCGCGCGTCCGAGCTGTCTAATCAGGCACGACTGGTTTGTTGAACTCACCGTAAGCTGCTGAGTCCTACATAATCAGCATGAACTTGATCCGAAGTGACTAACTTTCTCATACACCATGTGAGTGATGCCCCATTGACGCCACAATTCAGGCAGTACATTCTGAGGAGCACCTCTGACGACAAGGAGCTTCTGATCACCGTTCACGAGGGTTAGCTGATCTGACAGATCCTGCATGCTCTGCAAGAGAAAGTTCCACCTGAACGATCAACCGCACGTCGTATTTTGGGTACTTGACGGACCTGTTGACGCCAACATTGTGCTTGTAGACATAGCTGACGCAGTGAGCATGATTCCCAGAGCTTACAGGGATGCTCACGTTGGGTCGAAACACCAAACCTCGGCAATGTCAGTTCGATTGTTTGGTCCGCGAAGGCACGTACGGGGTAGAAAGCTTCAAGCTGGGGCAGACCCAGAGCTGCACATAGCGCAGGCGAGTCTCTGATTCTCAAATCTGTTCTGAACCAGTACAGGACTCTACTCTTGGACATAATGGCATGAAACGAGTGCAGATAGATGTTTCAAGAGATCTAGAGCTGCATCGATCGCCATCTTGACGGCGACCAAACAGTACTTTATTATCTTTCATGTGTAACATGGCGGCAAGTTCCGGCAATGCAATGCGTCCGCGGCCGGCCGCGGTCCGCTGCTGCAGCTCTGCACAAGCATCTGCGTCAGAGATGTCCCGCACGCATACCACCGCATAATCCCTTGCTCCCTCCACTTCTTCCAGAATGCCTTCTTTCCTTGCATACTGTCCAGATCATCCCGGCATCTTAGCCAAGCGCCTTGAAGTTCGCGAAGAACACCTCAAGCGAGCCAAACAAGACGACGAGACTGGCATTCTCGGTCAGTTGATTCGTCCGCTTTTCAAGAGTCTGACACGACAAGAGTTTGGCAAACCTTTCTTGCCTCGGCCGGATGCCCCTCCGCACAACGTTGACCTTTCTGACGGCACGCCAGACATCGCCGGCAGCTTTATGATGTAAGTATTGATGCCCTTTGAAATGTATGCTGACCAAAGCAGCTACAAGCTTCCATCGCGTGAAGCAGTCTGGGATAGACTAAAGGAAGATGTCTACTGGAAAGCCAACATCTGGAACAAGGACGAGATTCGTGTGGAAGAGTTCCTCACTCCCAAGTAGACGATTAGTTTTGGGACATGCATTGCTTGAGGACTGCCTCGGAGCGGCTTCTCCTTCACACACGTTCTGTAATGTGGATGGTGCTCCACGTATGATGGAACCCAGCTTTCAGCGGAGCAGCAGCAGCATGAGCTGGTCAACTTCGCGTAAGTGAACTCGGCAAGCTCGGCATTGTGATCGCCGCGACCCTTGATCAGCAGCTGCACGCAACCTAACACATCAGTATCAACATTGACGCGCAATGCAAAGCCTCGAAAAAGCAGTCTCCCAACTCCCGAAACACATTGCTCAACGACGCGCTACAATGCCAGCGTTTCTAGCCTACTGCCCTGATTATCCCGGTGCGATCGCCCGACGACTCGCTGTGCGAGCCGAGCATCTTGAGCGTGCCAAGCTTGATAAAGAGGCTGGAATCAGCGGTATGTGTCTGCAGGTGAAGTCACTTGCTGAGAAAGTAGAGTTTGGGGCGCCATTTCTGCCGAAACCTGAGGCACCTAAGCATGATGTTCAGTTGCCGGAAGGAACCCCTGATATGGGGGGCAGCGTCATGATGTGAGTCGCGTGGATAAGTGGATCTAATGATGTAGCTTCCGACTACCAAATCGTGATGCTGTTTGGGAGAGGATCAAAGAAGATGCATACTGGAAAGGCAATGTTTGGAACAAGGACGAACTTCGCGTTGAAGAGTTTTGCTTCTTGTGAGGGGAGGAACGAGGTCACATGGCAAACGAGTCAATGCATGTCATGATATATAATTGTCGGGACGGCTATTCACTTGCCAACCGACTTCCAAGCGTCATCCGCACCGCCGTGTCTCTCAGGCTCCGGGATATGCTCTCGAATAGACCTCTTGTGCTGCCACGAGATGCCCAATCGCGCATCACGTTCCTCGACCTTGTCCCAAGGCACCTACAGATCAGTCACAATCTCAACCCCTTCTGCCCACCTGCGAATCATTCATGAAAGACACCATGAGCTCCGGCTTTCCGAGCGGCACGACATCCCCGCGATCCACTTGCCAGAAATGGAACGTCTTGCCGTACAGGCCGATGACTTCTTCCATCTCTTTCGTTTCGGCTGTCTCCCAGAGCGCCTCAGGCATGGTATTCTGAGGCATGACGAGGAGACCCGATTTGACCTTGCCTCTGCGTCAGTCTATCAATCCCAGCCATGGGTAAACGAACCTCGTGCACATGCGTATGCCAAAGCTTCTTTTCTTCCTCATCAAAAGTGTCGTAGATCTTCGGCGTGACCATGTACTCGACACCGATCAGACGCGCAGGGTTGTTCGGCGCATCATAAATCAGACATTGACGGACCTGGCAAGTCAGCACGATTACACCCCGCATCCGCTCACATCGGCGGACAAGTGAGTACAGTAGTGATTGGCCTCAACAGTACGCGTAGGATCAGAAGCGTACGCATGGTATGCGTTCAAGTGGGCGCAGATACCCTTGACCGGCGCAAAGTTCTCGTCAAGTCAGCGCCAATCTCTCTCGTGGCACACCTGTGCAACTGCTGCACCTGTCTCCAAGACCTTGTCTTTCAAAGTTGTGCCGCCACCGGACGCGCCGTTAGTTGTCTCAGCTGTAGAATTGCAGTGAGCCATGGTGGATGTTGAGATAGCTGATGCAGTATTAATCAGAGTGTCATACTAATGGCTGCATTGCAGCGCCGGCAGGTGGAGGCTTGGCTATTATGACGTTTTCCCAAAGACTTGATCTGACGAACCGCTTCTCGGAATTGACCTACGTCATCGCGCCTTTCCTTGCCATCCTTCAGGAAGCTTACAATCAGCAGATGAATTGTGTAACAAGTTAGCAGCTGTAGAACTAGGACATGCATTCCATATCGTGGGCATTCGTCGAACCACAGCATCTCTCCTGCCAGCCAGCTCCGACTGCTCGTCTACTCATACCTCTTTCAAATGAAAGGCAACCTTAGATCTACGAGCCAAGTCAGCGCTCTTTTCGCTCATCAATAAGATATGATACTAACGTATTGGGACAACCAACGGAAGCCTTCGCCGTAGCCTTGCCTCATAACGACAGAGCACATGAACACCTCGATTGGGCGAATATCACGCAGAGGGATCTTGCCCTGCACAATGTTAGTCCTCATCCTATAATTTGCAGAGCGATATACCTTGCCAGTGGTCTGATAAAGACCCAAAGTGTGCCTAAGCTCCTCCTCAGAAACGGCTCCAACGGCATCAATTTTGTTACCGAGGATGAGGAAAGGAACGCGGTTCAAAGACTCGATCGACACTGACCCATCAGTAGTGGTCCGAGAAAAAGTGAGAGAATACACGCACAAAGACTATCGAGCTCGGCTTTGGACTCGTTGAAGCGCTCGGTGTCGGCAGAGTCTACGAGGAAGACGATGCCGTCGACTTCGGGGAAGTAATCGCGCCAGAGACGGCGAGCTGAACATCAGCTATGATCTCTGTGCAGGCTTTGTGTGGAGAGCGTACCCTGCTGGTGACCACCAAGATCATAAGTGGTAAACTTGACGTTGCCAATAGCGAGCTCCTCGGAAGCTGCACTGATGAGCCATGCACGTCCGCGGGTAATCTCCACTTACTTGGGTGAAGAGTAGGCTGGAGGGTAGCGAGACGATCGTTCTTGAGCATGTGCAAGAGGGTCTGCCTGGTCAGTGTGGACCACGCCGAGCGCCGAGAGACTGACGGTCTTGCCGGCATTATCGAGACCAAGGAACAAGAGCTTTGCGCCTGACGACTTAGAACAATCAGGTTCAATAGAGTAGCTTACTCTTGTTCATCAGACCTGGCGAGCGTCAGCATGAACGCGTGTGCAGTGGCTTTACTGACCGAGGGAAGAGAGAACATCCCAGAACCAATCCTGATCAAATGAAATCGCAGCACAGACGACGAAGCAATCGAGACAAAGTGAAAGGTCACTGGTCAGCATACAGATTTCTCCACGCTCTTTTGCTAAGCTTTACTCACAACAATCCACATGGCGGCAAAGGAAGTGAACAAGCAACTCTTGATCAGAGGAGCTCAAGAGGTGACGATACACATTGTCGCGGATGACTTATAGCGGGGGTTGGCTTGACGCCGGTTTCAAGTTGGCTGTTTAACCCCCTCCTGCTTGCGAGCTCTGTCTCCTTGCTTTGTGACGGTCCTGCCTACTAACCCGCCACCGTCCCGTTCGCCAAAGCACAAGCAGCCAGCAGCGCACAGACATCTTATGAGCACCACAAGTACGTCCCAGCTGCGGTTGACGCAGTATCAGGTCGTGTGCACAAGCTGACTTATCAGCTTCGACCAAAGTGGACGGCACCACCAAGACAAAGATTAAGGCCCCCGCGCCTCAAGGCGCGGGCGGGCTCGATGTCCTCACCAACATGAACATGGCCTCCAAGTTTGGTACGTGTTAGCGCTCAACGAGCTCGGACAGAGCTGATCAATCTTCAGATCCCTTTGGAGATGCCGAAGATCCGTTTGGCGGACGGAGTGGCGCTGGAACACCTTCGGTTGAGCAGTCTGTTGTCAAGGATGAGAAGATCCACGTCCGTGCGTTATAGGCTCTCTGTTGTCGGCCAGGACTGAATCGCCAGGTGTTCAACAGCGTAACGGCCGCAAGGTCCTTACGACCGTCCAAGGTCTTCCCAAGATGTACGATGCCAAAAAGTTGCTCAAGGCGATGAAGAAGGTCAGTCAGCTTCCCGATTTCCATTACTATTGTTGACATTGCAGGAATTCGCATGCAACGGCACAGTCGTCTCGCAAGAAGAAGCAGACGCAGAAGAGGGAGTTGAAGTCAAGCCCGTCAGCGGCAACGCCAAGTTCGGCAATGTCATTCAACTCCAGGGTGATCAGCGTCAGAAGATTAAGGAGTTCTTGATCAACTCGGGATTGCTTGCTGAGAAGGAGCTCAAGGAGAAGCTGCAAATGTGAGTCTATTGTCTGCGATCGGGTGGCAAAACTAATGCTTGTACAGTCACGGCTATTAGACGATTCATTGGATATCCGCATATTCGTATATTCGTAGAGGTGTATCTGGACGGTGGGCTAGACTGCAGGTGCGCAATGCATTGTCTGCCAATCGCTTGGCGAACGCGGTATTTCTCGAGGCCCAGACTTGCCTGGCTTCTAGATCGTGAAGCCACTCATGATACTCAGGTGCAAGTGCGATACACCCGGCAATAGCTCAGAAGGCAGAACATTGTGAGTCGCTCCAGCCCATAAGCTTTATCATATACGACCTGCTCAAGTGTTCGTCGATCTCAAGTCCGTCGATCCGAGAGAACATTGGTGGCGGTGGCGAATTCAGATAAACTATGCTTTAGTTCGAGATGGCCCATCCAGCCATCTCCGAAAGATCCCAGGCAAGAAGCCCCAGGTTGGATACGACTGTCCTGGCCTGCGGTGTGAATTCACCACAATAAACCACCCCGCATGAGGGTCAATGTTTTAGCACCATACTCTCAGGGGCCACGGCCAGCTGCGATCACCATGGACCGCAATCCATGACTGTCAATATCGACAATGGAAACGGCACAGTGATGGCTTTGTGTTTAGCGATCAAGGCTCCTGAGGACAAGTGCAAAGATGGCGCTAGACAGAGTTCCGAGCGCCGACTTTCGCCCTCTGTGCGAATGAGCAAGCCAAGGCGATGTAGCTACATCAAGTAGAGCGCTATAACCGAGAGATACTTCATCTACTATCAACTCAAACGAAGAAGATCGAAAGGGAGGCAACCACTGCGAAGACGGTGCCAAGGGGAATGGATTTGGAGAAGCCTGCAAGAGTCAGTCCACGCCGGGCACAGGTTGTGCAACTCACCAGCTCCACTCGGGATCGCGCTCGCGGATGCCCCAGCCGCTTCCGCAATACCAGCACTACCCGACGCCAAAGCCGAAGGCTCAGCAGCCGTCTCATTATTAGAAGTAGCTACGAAAGACTGAAGATCAGGAGGCATGTCGAGCTTGTCGAGCTTGAGACTACCTGGAGCGGCAGACTGCATGTTGGAAGGCAGCATGTGCGGGTTCTTGGCGAGGACGAGACGAGTGTAAAGCACGTTCTCGATGTAGATCTTGCGCGTCATAGATGGTGACTCGGCGAATGCAAAGCTGCCTCCCCAAGCCCAGGCTTTTGGTTGTTGCTGGCAAGCTGCTTGAACTGCACGAACAGTGGCCATTGGACCGGGACCCTGTGGAAGTCAGCGATGCGAGTGTGATTCAGGATGACGTACAGTCTGACTCCAATTGGAGATCCATCCGTTCATGACACCTGCTTCGGGGACAGTCGCCGATGCAGCTGTTGAAGTAGCGGCGACAGTCGCATTGTCTTTGGGAGGGTTAACGACACCGAACATGCCGCTTGAGCAATGGCTACCGACAGTGCAGTAATGGAACGTGGCGTTCTTGTCCTTGACAGTCGTCTCGAAGGTCGCGGTGGCGTTCACTAGACAGATTAGCTACGCACGACGCGGAGCACTCACGCTTGCCGGAATCGAAGGCGTTGGTGGTAGTTGACTTGTTGCAGACATTGGTACCGTCACTGAGGGTCGCAGTGTGCTACAAGTCAGTCTTACAAAGCTGAGCGGGAGAACGCACTGGACCAGCTCCCCATTGGTAGACAATTTTGTCGCCGATCTCGGCGTCGATGGAGAATGGCACTGAGCTGGTCAGCAACTGCGATCGAATCAAAAGTTACTGACCGAAGCGGAGAACACCCTTGGTGGGAGCGACGATGATAGTGTGGGTTGCTGGACCGCTCGAGGCTTGAGTAGGGGTTGCACTCCTATCAGTCGACTGTGGGAACGTCATGTACGTACGCTAATGCACTACCGGCACCATCACCACCGGCTCCGCCTCCGAACTGAGCTTGGCATTGCTGCATCTCGTCAGACTGCTCGAAACACATGCGGAGAGACGCTTACCTGCATGCAGCTGTTCAGGTCCTGTCCGGGCCATGATCCTGATCCGTGCACGACGGCAGCTCCAGTTGGGTATGCCTGTGGGGCCTTGTTGATCAGCTAAGCTCAGATGATCATGACGAGCGACTGACCTCTGCGACGTACGGGGCCCAAGCGGCAGACTCGGCAGGAGCCCAAGCAGCAGACTCTGCTGGCCAAACAGCAGACTCAGCTGGAGCCCAGGCGGACTCGACCGGAGCGACAGCAGGAGCGGCAGCCTTACTTGTCAGCCCATGTTAAGAGTCTATATCATACATACCGAAGAGGCAGCAGCAGCAGCAGCCGACGAAGCAATCTTATCTCTAGGATCAGCAGTTGACCGTTTCCCGTGTTCGCGACGCGGGGCCGGACCAGCGGCAGCGCTGAGCGCAAGGATATTGAGAACGAGGAATGAGGTGATGAACAGCATGGTAGTTGAGCTGACGATCGTTCAGAGGAGCTGTTTGAGAGATGTGAAGGAGGGTGAGAGCCGGTCTCGGGATCTGTGGCGTTAGGCTCAGGGATCATTGACAAGGGGAGGACGTACCAAAAGAGAGTGCGTCGAGCACGTACAGTCGCCTGGACCGAAGAAAGAATGAATGAGAAGGAGGATAAGTGCCATTGAGCTTGGAGACCGAGCTGCTCATATCTTGTGACTCTGTGATGGGAATCAATCCGGTTGTTTACGACCCGCGTTTCAGATCTCGAAAACCTCCTGAAACGCGGGAGGCAATGTTTCGAACCAATCAGTGTGTCAGCGGACAGATCATGCACGGGAGAAGATGCAGATCTGGCATGAATGTGTCAGAAACGCATCCCGGCGTGGCCCGAGCCTGATGCACTGGGGGATGACCGAGTTTCAGGACTTCAGCGGAAGGGGTTGCCAAGCGTGTCAGTATAGAGTCTGTCGTCGTACGAAGAGGCGCAGTCAATGCATAAGGGCGAAGAACCGCGCGTATACTGAGATGCGTGTGAGGCAGGCAAAGTCGGATCAGGGCAGGACATGAGAATGAGACAAGTTCCCGAGTACAGCTGTTGCAGCTTGTGTTAGGAACCAAACATCACTAGCAGACACGTCATATATATTTGCCGTCAACCCCTTCCCGAGATTTTGGTCAGGTACCTGTCCACTTTGGTTTCATTTCTGTATAACAGCGAGCAGATTCTACCACCAACATGGAAAAGGTTCAATTTCAGCTCGAAGCGACTCTGCCAGAGATCAAGGATCTTCGCGAGAAGGGCTTGTTCTCCAAAGTAAGCTTCATTTCGAGCCCGCAATGTGACTCTGACATGACAGACTGAACTTGACAGGATCACAAGCAAGCGCACTCAATTTGAGACTGCTTTGATCAGACGTGCACCTCGTCCAGAGGATTTCTATCGTTATGCGGAGTATGAGATCAATCTTGAGAAACTGAGAAAAGTTCGCTTCAAGCGATTGGGTATGTCCATGCTCTGCCCTTCAGCTTGAATGATGGCTGACCATCTCCAGGGTTCGAGAATGACAGACCTCCTCCATCGGCTTCGACGTATTCGATACCCCGAAGAGTTGTCTATATTCTCAAGCGCGCGACGATGAAGTTTCCTCATGAGATCTCAGTCTGGCTCGCTTATGTCGACTACGCTCGCCGAGAGGGCATGCGCAAGGTCGTCGGCAAAGCACTTACGAGGTAAGACCAACAGATTGAGTCAGGCTTGTATCTAACCTCTTAGCGCGTTGCAACAACATCCTACATCCGCCACACTCTACCTCCTCCTCTCGCAACACTACCTTTACCCAACCCTTACAACCTCTACAGACCCCTCAACATCCGCCTTCTCCATCGAAGGCACCTCGCCAGCCCGGACAACCCTTCTCCGAGGTCTGCGACTCGCACCGCAATCAACAGATCTCTGGAGAGAATACATCAAGCTTGAGCTTGGATGGATCGAGGCTTTGCGAAGAAGATGGCGTGTGCTTGGCTTGGTGAAAGATCTTGAATCGGGATCATCCAATGCTACGGGTGGTGATGATTTCGTTGAGGATGAAGCTGTATTGGCGGGTGGGCAAGGTGCATTTGGCCCCGAGGGGGAGCCAGCCAGGAAAGCTATCTTGGCAGGTCAACTCGTCTTGACAGCTATCGAAGGCGCTCTAGATGCAGTCAAATCCTACGAATTCCAACTAAGTCTCATCACTCTTCTTCGACGGTATCCAACACCGCTGCGCCTCAAGCTACTCGACGCCGTCTACACGCGCATGGAGAAGCAGAGCAATGACCCCCGAGCAACCCTTGTGCTCCTGACAAGAGAGTTGTATGATCGGCTTTATGTATCTGGAGAAGTGCCGGCAGAGGTTGTGCTGAGTGGTGTAGAGCTTGTGGATGCTATTGGGCGGATAGCGCCGCTTTTGAGGATTGTTGGGGATAAACCTGTGGGTTGGGGTGATATCGCTGGGCAATGGCTCTTGCAGTGGATCCAGAGCGTCGAGGATGAGAACATGGTACAGTTCACCCTTACATGAAGGGTCCTTTGATTAACACTCGGCAGCGCGCCTATCTCGAAGCGACACTCAATGCCCTCACCAAGCCGAACGCAAGCCCATCAGCGTCTCTGCTGCTGTTGCAACTTCAACATCTCTCATCAAAAGGTGCCGAAAACCTGTTGAAGACTGCACAGTCGCATGCAGCCCTGCAGCCATCCAGCGCCCCTCTTCAGGCGGCACGAATGGAGATTGAAGTTTCCGTCTCGACAGACGAGGCTCAGCTTCACAATGTATGGCAGGCAGTGATCAAGGCTGTCGGTCGAAGTCATGCTCCAGACGTCACGGCCCTTTGGGAGCAATGGCTCTCATGGGAATCTGTTCGCTCAGACAACAGTCGCGAAGAGAAGGATCGGATCTGGCGCGCAGCACTCGCAGAGTCCATGCGCTCCTCAACAGACTCATCCGAGGCAATCGATGACTTGCATTCCGTCATTCTGGCAAGATATCTCGCCTTCCAACTACAAGAACCAGCAATCAACCCCACATCAGCCCTGGCAGCTATCACATCAGGCTACCTCCCAACACCAACCTTCTTCAAGCGCGCCTTTGGCATCTTGCCTGCTGATCGTGCGGTTCTCAGCTCCCTGTACCAAGCTTGGCGACGGGCTTGTCGGACTGCCGATGCGCGAGTGGAAGCGGTGGAAATGTGGGCTGAATGGTTGTTGGCTCATGGTGGTGCTAGAGAGGCTGAGAAGGTCGTTGAGATTGTAAAGGGCGAGGTCGGCGAGGGTCCCGAGGGGCTGGCGCTGGAGCAGTTCTGGAAGGGGCTACTGTTGCGTCTTGAGGAGGAGAGTGAGAGTGAGAGTGAGATTGAGAAGGATGTGGAGATGGCAGAATAGTCGCACCGCGCATGCAACACATCACTGTCATGTCCTGAATAGTATTGCCACACCCAAGCTAACCCCCTCAAAACGCCGTTCACAGTGCACGCCTTAAATATACCCCTCGTTAAGATCATGGTTGCTGCTTTCGCACTTTGTGTACGTTCAAGTGATCCATCTTCAAGCATCAAACCAGTTAGTGAGGAGGAGGAGCAAGCGTGAGACCATAGTACTGACGTGCGCGAACAGAAATGGCCAATCTCGGTGTCCCAGTCAAGCTTCTGCATGAGAGTCTCGGTCATATCATCACAGTCGAGTTGAAGACTGGCGAGGTGCGTCGAGCTTGTCGAGATATCGGACAAAGCTGACTGGATTGCAGATGTACCGCGGAAAGCTCTTGGAAGGTTTGTAGTGGTTGAGAAGCGGAAGTCAGGACTGATCGCGCGCAGCCGAGGACACGCTGAACATTTCACTACGAGAAGTAACCGTCACTTCTCGGGATGGGCGTGTATCGCAGCTTGAGCAGGTGTATATTCGCGGAAGCATGGTGCGTCAAACTCAGTGCATGATGCGTGTTGCTGATAGACAAGCTGCGGTACATCATCGTACCCGACATGCTGGCGAACGCTCCCATGTGTGTTTCTGCCTCGAGATGGTGTGGAGCCAAGCTGATGATCAGGTTTAAGCAGGTTGGTCCGAACGCTATGCGTGGCAGAGGTATTGGTATGGCCAGAGGGCGTGCGACGATCATGCGCGGTAAGTCATTCCATATTTCTGTTGCCTAAAAGCTGATCGTCGTCAGCAAACTCGCGCCGTGGGACAACGCGTGGTCAGGGTGTCAGGCGTTGATGAAGATATTTCGGCTAGATGGTGCCGTACGACGGTTTGTAGTACCAGTATGAACGCATTAAACAATTCAGTGCAGCGCGAAACTAAGCCGAAGCATGCAGTGATACAGAATGATGCGATGCGAATTGCTACTGCTATGTGTATCCGCCATTCCTCTTCCTCCTATGCAACATGATCAAAGCAACTGCTTTGCCGTATCTCCGATTGATCTTGAGCAGTGTCGCCCAAGCCGTCTGCTTGTCCACTGGCTTGCCAGGTTCCAACTGACCCTCTCGCCCATGCAAAGCCACGTTCCCGCCAACGTCCGGCAAACTGCTCGCCTCTTCCATGTCCTCTCCTTCACCTTCTCCCTCTCCTCCCACAGCTCCCCAAACTCCTCGACTCGACTGCAGCTGGGCGTACGCCCGATCAAGAACAGCAATAGTCAATAACGACGGTCGCCATGTCAGATCACTCGGCCTCCACTGCCTCAGCAATTCGGTGTTGACAACTGACTCGCCAGACTCTCGATAACCGCGATAGTCGCGATCGAATCGATCTGCATGCCGACGATTGGGCGGGCGCTGTGCCGGGTCCGCCTTTGCCTCTACCTCTTCCAACGCCAAATTCTCTGCCTCGCCTTGATCATTCAAGATATCTTGATCTGTCGGAGACCGCAATGGGGGCATTCGCCTTGTCGAAACGTCTTCGTTACGAGGTATCAGAACCCTGTCAACGATGCGGAAGGCACCCTCGACATCGCCACTGCGAGCCATGGCGACGGCCAGATGGTTGTAGTTGTGGGCGTCGAAACCAAAGCCAGCCGACTTGACTTGCTGCCAGACTTTGAAGATGTCTGCGTATCGAGCGGCGCTGCACAGGCCATCGATCATGATGGACAGAGGGATGGCGAGGACGTTGCGACGAGCTAGATCGGGCCGATTGGACCAGCCACGCTGCTTAAACAGCTTGCGCTGTGAAGCAGGCTCGAATGCGACTTTGAAGAGCGAAGTCCACGTCTCCAGCAACGACCTGACCTCGCCAGCTTTGCGATACGCATCAAGCAGCAGCGAATACGCCGGTACAGACGGACGACCTGCAGCGGCGACTTGATCAAAGTAGGCTTTAGCCGTCGCGACATCGTAGTTCCGCCCAGCATCAATGATGATCGGACCCAACACATTCTCAAGCGGCCTTGCGCGAGACCTCGTCGTCTCGCCCAGATTGTCAACACCAATGCGTTCGAGGAGAGCAGATGCAAAGTCGCGTGCTTGTTGCTGTGAATCGACAGTATTGCGGTTTGTCAAAGACGAAATGAGCATCGAGTAGGTGACTGAGGTTGGGGCAATGCCTCCGCGCTGCATCTCCTCGTAGACGGCCGTGGCGCTCTCGCCGTCGCGTACGCGAGTATAGCCGGCAATGAGAATGGAGTAAATGTACGCGTTGAGAGTGACGGTGGACGTGGGACGACTAGCCAAATCGACTAGCTCTTCGTAGAGGTCGCGAGCGATGACCATGTCACCACTGTCGCAAGCAGACTGAATGACCATGGCCCATGCGCGCGCATCAGGGGACTGAACGGACTGGATTCCGCGGAACAAGCGCTCGACGATGGGGAAGGGTACCGCTAGAAGGACGTATGCCTTGAGCATGGCATTGACGACGCTTCCATTGCGCTTGAAACCAGTCGGCAGATCCTTCCAGATCGAAGACACCTCTGTCCACTGACCCGCCTCGATATGCGCATTGACAAGAGCAGCCCAAGCGCGCTCGTCAGGCTCAATCCCAGCCTGTACCATTATGGAGAAAGTATGGGCGGCGTTCTCTGGATCGCGTACGTTGGCGAACAGACCAATGAGGGAAGTGAATGTGACGACGTTGGGGACTAGACCGGTATCGAGGAGTTCGTCGTATACGCCGACTGCGCCTTCGACGTCGCCGCTTAGTACGAAGGCTTTGAGCAAGGCGTTGTATGTCTCGATAGTGGGTTTAGATGGGGATGACATGATGGCGGTGAGGTAGGGTATGGAGTCGTCGACGCGCCCAGCATTGACATGCGCGAGGAGAAGGAGATTGAGAACATGCAATTGAGGGATGCTGGAAGATCGGCCAGGTTTCTGCACTTGCGAAAGTACCCCCGGAAAGTGAAGCTCGGCCAGATGGATGGCGCCTTCGACATCGCCAAGAAGAGCACGACAGTGCAACAAATTTCGTTTGTCCACACTTTGCAGCTTCCACCCCTTTGCCGCAATCTCCTCAACAACAGCCTCAGCCTGATCCTTCCATCCTCGTAATGCATACATGTGCAATGCCCGGCTCAGAGCAACATGCGAAATAGCATCCGAGCCTCGTCTGAAAGACACGAACACTGCATGCGCGTCCTCGAAACGCTGAGCAAGATCAAGAGCGGACCACAAGGAAGACGCGACGTCTAATGCAATGATGCTAGGCGCTAAGACCTTGTAAAGTGACAACGCCTGGTCCAAGCGAGGTCCCTCTGGGCTCTCCAAGAGCGCTCTCAACAAGTTGCTGCCGTGTAGCCCAAAGTCAGTCGAGCCAGCCTCTCTCAGACTTTCCAGCCAGACCCTGGGTTCAGGAGCCTCCCTGTAAGCCCGCATGATGGCAATCCTCAGCTTCGCCATGCTGACTGAGCTCGGCATAGTTGCTTCTGGGGTGCGAAGCAGCCCTGCCAGCTGCCCTCGGACGAGCCCGACCAGTGCAACGACGTCACCAGGCCTGCTGGTGTCCAAGCACGCTTCGACGTACACGGATGTGGCTGAAATGAGGTGAGAGTGGGTTAGGCCATGCGCAGCGAGGTGGACTCGAAGGATTTGTTGAGCTGGGGGGAGTCGACTCGTCTTGACCAATGCGATGACCAGATACGACTGGACGATAGAGTGAAGGGTATCATTCTGATCGCTAGGATTTTGAGACAAAAGCATCCCAGCGTCTTCAAGTTGCTCGGCGAGCCAAGCCCATTGTTGCGCCTCGGCACCTGCAGTCCGCCAAACCCTCACGAGACGTTGCAGCACCGGCGCATGCAAAAGATGACGCGAAGAAAGTCGAAGGCCAGTAAAGGACTCAATAAAGTCGGTTGCGACGGCATTGATCTCTTTGCGACGCAAGATCTTCTGAAGATTGACGGGAAGTGGGTTTGCCAAGGAGCATTGTATTGTTGGTGGCCGAGCCGGTCTGATTCTCGCTCGATGAGGTGGTTCTTCTCTTGCCTCGGCGACAGCTGCGCCGGCTGCCGATACAAATGAGCGACGAAACTCTTGGACAGAAGTCTGAAGTTCATATCAGTCACGCCACCGATCTCAGCTGAACGACATACGACTTGAGTCACGAGACGTCTACAAGTCACCCTCGCTGCCTTTCTCAAAAGCTCATTCCTTTCTCTGGCTTGTAGTATGCCCAGTACATGGGCAAATGCCTGAGATGTCACTGGTCGCGACATGTGAACTAAAGATGTGAACTAAAGATCGATTGTCAGCAGACGTAAGAGCTCGTTTTTCTTCACTGAAACTCACAGAGGTGGTGAGTCTAGTCCTTGTACACTGATACCATAATTCCACAGGCTTGTCAAGTATCTTAGAGTTTCGCAATCTACAAAATCAAAAGTCGAAGCACTTGAACGATGATCACGCTCGCCGCTGGGTGTTAACTACCGCCATCGAAATAATCCCGGGATTTTCCGTGGCACATCCTGGTCACAGAAGTGTACAACAAGACCATGCATAGCTCTCAGCTCACTACTTCTTGAAGCCACCTTGTCCAGGGATATTGCTACTCTCCTTCTTGACATGTGTAAAAGTCCCACTCGCAAACCAACGGTCGTTGGCAGCTTGGACGCGCTGAGCGGCACTCAAGCTCGGAGTGGCAATCTCGAGCCCTTGAACCGGCGTGAACGACAAGGAAGTAGCAAGACCCGATTCGGATGATGAGCCTGAGGGAGCAATGGCGCTACGCCCGATAGTTTGCGTGCGAATCTGGTTCTTGCGAGACATTTTGGCTGTGTAACGTTAGCGTTGCCCGTCATGTAATCAGATGCTTACCTCTGCTCTTGTTGTCCACCAGCTGACCACGGACTCGTCCCGAATTTGAACCAATCATACCAAGGCCAATAGTCTCATCATAAGCCCCAGTCTCCTCCTCAGCCTTTCCAAACTCCATTCGATTCTGCTGCTTCCGAAGCTCGGTCTGCGCAAACGCTTCCTTTTGCTTGCGAACGCTATCGATCCGTCAGCCTCCCACCGCATCCTCCATACTCCAAGAAACAACGTACCGTCTTCCACCACGCTTCTTCTTGTTGGTCTCTTGCGGTACAGGCAAAGCCTTGATCAGCTTGTTGGGTGGCGGTTCAGCCAATTTCTGAATCTTTTGATGCAGCGCTTGGAGAAGTTTTTTGCCGTACGACCCGTCTCGATGAGCTCGAGCAGCATCGTTCCGCGCAGCAAGTGTCACCTTGTTCGCAACAGCCCTCTGAGCCTTCTTCCGATCCTCAAGCTGCGCACTCTGCACAATCGGACTTTGGTAGATAAAGCCCGTATGCCGCATGATATTTCTCGAACTCATGTGCGAGTTTGCCAGATTCTTCTTGAGGGCGCCAAACAACATGACGTTGCACGAAGGAACAGTCGCAAAGGCGTTCAAGCCACCTGCGAGACCGAGGAGCTTGGCGGCGATGCCGGTGCCGACAAGGGCAGAAAGGTTGGGTGCGAGAGCGGCCATGCGGGATTCGACGTATGCAAAGATCGCTTCGCGGGCTGTCTTGAGTCGGTTGGCTACTGCGCAAGCTTTGGTGACTGTTGCATACTGGCCGGGGGAGAGGAGGGAACCGGGTGATGTGGATGCTGTGAGGGTGATGGAGAGGACGGTAGCTGGGGGAAGAGAAGGTGGTAAAGGGGCTTTGGAAAGGTCGGGCGCATTGCCGATCGCTTCGACAGCAGCGATGTAAGTCCAAGGATCACCAATAAGCTGCTCCAGCTCGGGGAAGCGCTGGGCATAATGATCACGAATGAACTGCTATGTCAGCACTGCGCAATCCGCTCTTTCCTCACTCACCTTGTGCACCAGCATCAACTCGTTCTCAACCTCGACGCTCATATTGTTCGCCGTGACAATCAAAGCATACTCTGGGTTCTCCTCAATCGGCCCCCCAGATTCAGTCATATCTGTCGGGTTCTTTTCATAGTATTTGATCTGCTCGAGCGTGTCGTTCAAGCGCTTGCCTTCGAGGAGCTTGGCGACGCTTTTAACGTCTTCGACTTGTGCTAAGTCTAGACCTTCTACGTCTTCTGAATCCAGCTCGTCGGCTGGACGGACGCCGCCTTCGGGCACGTAGCCTACAGCTGATGACCCTTTATTCAGCGCTGCTGCTTCGAGGTCCTCATCACCCTCATCCTCTTCCTCTTCCTCATCACCATACCCAGTCCCGTTCCCGTTCACCTCATCTATCTTCAACAATTCGGCAGTGCGTTTACTCTTGCCTTTAGGGATGGGAGGAGGCAGCATGGAGCCAGAGCCAGAGCCAGAGGATGAAGCAGTTTTGGAAGGCCCGCTGATCGTGGCATTGTCTTGCTCTTCGTCAGATGGTCCTCCATCTGAAAGACCATCTAGATCTGCCAGTAGCTCATCTGCTAATGACATGTTGAAAGCTTGTCTAGGAAGAAAGGTGTAAAGAGTACAACTAAAGTAAGCCTGCAGCTGTTATAGCTGTAGCTCGAGTGGCGAGCGGAATCAAATCGACACGTCTATACGGAAGCACCCTGTCGAGCGCGTCGAAGCTACAAGTCGCGGGCGCCGCGAAGGCCTCTCTCTCTCTCCACTATCTCAATTCTCTAGCTACAATCATCATGGTCGCAGCTTCAATAAAGGTCCCAACGACCGTACACGTTCATGCGCACAATCATCCATCATTCCATATCTTCGGCCACGAGTTCAGTACGTGCACGTCCTCTGCCCAGTCCACCTGCTGACTGTCATGAAGTCTCCGACCTACCCATCCCAGTCTTCATCCTCGCCATTGTTGGAGGTCTCTATCTACTCTCCTACACCATCTCCTACATCCGTTTGCTGCTCGAACTCACCGTGATTCCGGGGACCAGTGTGAGTTTGTCAATTGTGACGTCAAGAAGCTGACCTCCGCAGATCAAGGCATTCAAGTCCAAAGCTGCTCCTACTTATGCTATCGTAACGGGTGCGACTGCTGGTATTGGTCTCGAGTTTGCAAAGCAGCTTGCCAAAGCTGGCTATAACCTTGTCTTGGTTTCGCGCTCCAACGAATCGTTGAACGCAGCTGCCACCGAGATCAGTGCGTATCCGCCACTTGTGATGTTTGCTGATAGACAGCGACCAAGTACAAGGCTGATGTCAAGACTGTTGCTCTGGACTTTGGCAAGATGGACCAGGACCAGGAGAGGGGCTACAGGGCACTCGAGGACATCCTCAAGGAGGTCGATGTCGGCATTTTGAGTTCGTTTCAGTCTCACAACCTGCTTGTTCTAATTCGCAGTCAATAATGTCGGTGTCTCTCACTACATGCCCGTTCCATTCGCAGAGACCGAGCCAGCAGAAATGGAAGCTATCATCAACGTCGTGAGTCCCATTTTGCATCACACCAAGCTCACTTTCAGAACGTAACCGGCACCCTCCGCGTCACCCGCCTCGTCCTCCCCCACCTCTTAACCCGCCAAACGTCCAACGCTCGCGCTCAGTCCTTGATCCTCAACATCGGCACCTTTGGCGCCCGAGTCCCCTCTCCTCTCCTAGCGACCTACTCGGGCTCCAAAGCCTTCCTCACCACTTGGTCCAAAGCTCTCGGCACCGAAGTCGCACAGCAAGGCGTCATTGTCCGCCTGATCCTTCCTGCATTCGTCGTGTCAGCCATGTCCAAGATCCGTCGTTCTTCAGCATTGGTCCCGAAGCCGGAAGGCTTTGTACGTGCTACGCTTGGGTCGATTGGGCTTTCGAGAGGTGCGAGTGGTAGGATCTTTGAATCTACGCCTTATTGGTCGCATGCGTTGCTTGATTGGGGAATTGGGCTTTTGGCGAGCTATGGTGAGGGCATTGCAACTGCTTATAACTTTTGTGAGTCGGATGAAGGGTGTTGGATGACGCTGACTGCTGTAGGGTTGCACAAGGACATTCGTCGTCGTGCTCTTGCTAAAAAAGCGAGGAATGAGAAGGCCAAGTAACTCCTTCGATGCCACCATGATTTCGTGCTGTAGTTCGTTCGGCATGTCGTGACTGGCATGTCGTGACAAGTGCTGCTTCGAAATCGCTTGACAGTCTCACAAAGGAGGCAACGAATCCAAAGCCATCCAAGGGAGTTTCGGCATGGTGACGACGGAGCAAAACCGGAATCACCTTTGATCCGCGCCCTTCGGCATCAGATTTGACCGCCGCCAGACGATGTTGCGGTCCTATATAAGCGCGGGCAGTTTGTCGTTCTTGTCTTATACTCACTAACGCGTAACAATGTCTGACGCCAACATTGCATGGGAAAAATCCGAAACCGTTCCCGGCCTCGAATTCTCTCAAGGTTCCAGTGCCGAAGTGCAAGGAAGTGATTGTGCTTACACGGCTCTTGATGTCTCCAGCACCAGGAGCGGACATCTCGTCACGGCCTACTTTCGTCTTCGAGGCAAACAGCTGTCCGCCGCTGAAATGAAGACATTTTGGGGTGAGGTGAGGGATGTGGTCGATCTGACGGTGTGCTTGAGAGAGCCCTCGTTGCAGGTTGTCAGGAAACCTACCATCATCTGAAGGAGACGAAGTTTGTTTCTGTCCTTCGTACACAGAATGCATCGTTTGCACACTATCTCGACACTCGAGTGCACACGATCAAGCGGCGTCCTTCCAACTTTCTTTCCTGCGGTCAAGCTGACACGCTGACTTCATACCGAGAGGACTTCGCGCTGCTGCTTCCCACATTCTTTGCGTCGCACCCCGCAACTTTCGCAGCGCAACTCTGACGCAAAGGATCTTGAAGTGGGCGTGTCAATTCGGATGAAATGGCACCAGTCCAGAATCTGGACGCGAAGAGCCACCTAACAAGCTCGTGCGAACGGAGGAGCTACACAGAGAGCTCCTCTGTTGTTGCCAATACTTTGACAATTGACAAACGGCTATATAGCATCGCGTTCTGGCGCTGGAAGGACAACCTCATCTTCGCAATGGCTTCAACAAAACCAGACTGGACCTCATCCCAGAGCTGTCCTGGGATCGAGTTAGCGCAAGGGCTCAGAGAAGACGTCTTTGGCGGAGACGAGAATATTGTGAAGCTGGTAGTCTTGAGAGAAGCCACGTTCACCAAGACGGCCTGGTTCTGGACGACAGGAAATTTGCCCTTAGATCAACGAAAGTGGAACAAACTGCAGGACGAGCTTCTAAGCAAAGCAGATAAGTCCTTGAGCAGTACGAGACTTACAGAGTGATGTGAGCTCATCGCTCAGGATAACCACCCTTGAATAGCTCCTTCAGCCGTCATATGCAGCTTTGGGAGCTGATCCTTGTTCATGCGGTCAAGTCGGTAGCGAAAAGAGTATAGACGCAGGGGCGCGCTCATCAGAACCCGCATACTCCCATCTGACGCGTGTGAAGGACCAGAAAGTCCAAAAATTCCCATCGAACGGTCATCCCATCTCGACGCTAATGTTACACTGGGTCGCACCCAATCTAATCGAGCTCAATGACGTCCTCGTCCGACTTGGGGGCAGCGGCCTTCTTTCCGCGGGTCTTCTTCTCGGGAATGGAACGGGGGAAGTTGCCGGCGTGTTTGGCGCGGAGGAGGGCAGAGGTGCGGGCGACAGCGGCCTATCAAGTGTCAGCATGTGTGTACGGTTGTATTGGTAATGTCTCCAGCCAGCACTTGAATTCCCGAGACTATATCATCGTGATAACACGACAGTCAAGGGAAGGAAAGGCGGGATGTTTCAATGTTGCAGGTCCTTGTACGCTCTTCCTTCATGGAGAATCCAGAGAGTTCTAGTAGGCTGCGATAGGATGGGAATGGAGTGGACGGAGACTTACGTGACGGAGGTCAGCACGGTAACCCTTGCCGGCGGTGGTGGCAGCGGCAATCTTGGCAGCACGGCGGCCAGCGGTCGAGCGACGGAGGGTGGTGGAGACCTTGGCACCGGCAACCTGGTGAGGGGAGGCATCCTTCTTCAAGGTGGTGATGACAACGTTGCCATCAGCGTTGGCGAAGATGTTGACGGTCTATACGTCAGTCGCGGACTGGCAATGCAGAATTGAGCTCACCTTCTTGTTGGCAAGACCCGAGTACTTGTGCGACGACAAGTTCAAGAGGTTTCCCTATGCACGTCAGCCTGTGCTCCAATCTCAAGCTTCTTGCAGCAGCATGCAGGCTTTCGACGACCGAACGAGCCTCAAGCATCTGCCTTTCCTCCAGCATAGCTCTCATCGCCACAATTCGCCCTTGCCCGTCCCTGCGTGCTCCTGCAATCCGCTCCATTCGAAACATACGGGCTCGCGAGAGAAGACAACACCGTTGGCCTTGACCTGGAAGGAGTTGTACTTGCGAACGAGGAGCCACTGGAGGTCGGAAGACATTTTAGCTGTTAAGGTTGAAATTCGAGTTTTGCGGAAAGGTCGGAAAGTGAAAGGTCAAACGTCAGCCCTGCTTTCTCCCACGTATCCTCTGCTACTAACTAGTTGTTGGTGACCTTGTCCTGGGAGGCCCTTGCTGCCAATTGACTGCCCGCCGCCGCCAGCAGGAGCCACACCCATAATGCTTCCGTCGTCGGACTTAAGCTGAGTGTGGCAAACCACTGTCGGACTTTGGCGATTTGCCACTCACACGCCATAATGCTAATGCCAGAGGCTATGCGTTCGCTAAAAACTTGTGCACTATTGATTTCGGTTTCACAGGAAATGCAAATGTCACTGTTCATGCTACCGGTGTGGCCCCTAAGGCAATCACGAAGCCCGCGCCCTGGCAACCTGAGCAGCCGTCATGGCCTCTTCAGCCTTCTTCGCACTGTATCTTATCAGCAACCCTGCTGAACGCGACGACAACTCACCGCCACTCGCACCCCTCCTCAAACTCGCACCATCCACATCGCGATGTATCTTCGATCTTGACACCCACCGGCGGACGCTCGCCGATCCAGAAGGCGAGGACTGAATTAAGATGCGCGGCAAGTGCTTCTGGCGAATGGCGGAATCGGTGCTTGCCGATGATTGAACCTGCGCCTTTGGATGGCACTGGCTCCTCGGCGGGTACAGCAGAGGTCGACGCAGATGATTGAGGTTGTGATTGCTCGACTGATTGACTTGATACTGGCGAAGAAATAGCCTCCTTCAGACGCTTCGAGCGTCTTGTGACTGGAATTGATGGCCCCGCTTCACTGTGAGTGGCGACCTCTTCCAATACTGGCGCGAGCGGCTCGTCCAAGCACACAGGCGACCCCGAGCTCGCCACTGATGGCTCTGTTGACGAGACCTCGCCCTCGCGCTCAGCCTCACTGACCGAGATGGATGCCGGAACTAATGATGTTGCAGGCTGAGCGTCTGTTGACAGCGAGAAGTCCCGGCCGGGATCATTCAGCACGTCCATCTGCGTCTCGGCAGCTTCATCCCTTGTCACCGAACCATCATGACTAGGTGTAGCCAATAATGGCGCAGTCTCCTCCAAAGCCAGCAGCTTCGGCTCAACAACCTCACTCATCACAACGTCCTGCTCCTCAATAGCAACAGGCGCCTGCGCCATCGACATCTCAACAGCCCTAGCAAAATCCTCTTCCTCCCTTTCCTCAGTCTGCGACCTTTGCTGCGTAGCAGCCCAATACTGTCCATCGGTACTGGCTTTCAAGACTTGGCTCGACGACAGTGCTTCCGATTCTGGCAAAGCAGGTGTCTGTGTCTGTACCGGGCGCACAGAGTGCTTGAGAGATTCGTCGATCGCTCGCTGAAGCTGCGTTTCCTCAACATCTTCATTCAAAGATGCAGGCTGAACATCCACTTTTCTCCTCTTCTTCCCCTTCTTCTCTCCCGGAACTCTCGCCTTCCCAGTTCTTCGATAAACCAATTCCAGAAACATCTCGGAACGTGGAACATTTCCCAAGCTCAACCTCTCCACATACGCTTGCCAGCACTTGACCATGTCATCTAGACATTGCGCTTGAGCAGCTCCGTCTTTCAATGCGTTTCCTTTGACGACTGCTCTTGATTCGCGGAGAAAAGTGGGGGAGAAGGGGACGGATGGAGAGAGGCCCAGATGGCTGAAGAGGCGCGCGAAGGAGAAGGGCATGTTTGATGGTAGGATATCTTGCGAATTCAGACTCTCGATCGTCGATGATGAGGTTGCGTTTGCATCCGAATGAGTTGACCGACCAGCTAGTAGCAAGCCATCCAAGAGCTCTTTGTAAAGCATGAGCTGCATCTGCCCGCCCATAGTGTTTTCAGGCCGCGGCATCGTCCCACTGGCGCGCGTCTTGGAATCAGACACGTAGAGCTCGTGCGTCCGCCCTGCCGGCTTTGGCTTGGCTTTGGGCGGTGTCGACGACGGGATTGGGAGGAGAAACTTCATGAGGGAAAGCTGTTTTGGCTGTGGCGTTGTTGGTTCGGCCGAGGCTTTGCCTTTGCCCTTTGTACTGGGTTTGCTTTTAGTGGGTGTTGTAAGACCTGCGGCTGCGATCGGCTGGCGTACAATCTCGTCCTTGAGTATCAGACATGCCACTTTGATCAATGAAACCGCAACATACAATGACGCCAACGACCATGTAATCCTTGATGAACCCAACGACAGGCAATTCTCGACATTTGCCAAGCGTCATCAGCGCTTCTAGTGAAGACAGCATATTTAAGAACCTGCCCATCAGCTAGCCACCTGTCGAAGACTCACCTCAAGCCCCAGACATCTTCACGCGTAGTCGTCGAGACCTTGATCTCTTCAGGATGAATCTCGCGTTCAAGCTTCTTATGCACCACCTGAGGCATCAGGTGTGCGCAAGGGAGGATGTGAAGGACTAACGTTGCCTTTCTTCATGATTTTGTCGTGAGACTCGACGAGCTTCTTGTCGACTTGGATAGTCTTGCCTGTTTCTGTTACAATCTGGGTTGGACGCTGATCGACTGGGAGGAATGGAAGTGTGCGCAAACGGCTGAGCTCGTGAGCTGATGGCCATGTATATAGACTAAGCGAACGGACTAGTCATACTGCCGACATCAGCTCAGTTTCACTTCGTTAATTCGCCATACTCACCTGAACCTCGCACCACAGAGGACCAACAAGATCCGACACACTGAAAAAGCCTTTGCGCCTGAACGCAAAGAAAGGCGCAACACGCTCAATCATATCACCGATATCTTCAATATCCTTTACCTCGCCCTCGCTCTGCTCGGTCAATTGCAAGCCCTTGCCACTCGTGCTCTTGGTCGGCGATGCCACATATGCACGTTCAACTGTCTCACCCGAAAGTGCCTGTTCAGTAGACGGCAGTGCCTGTGCTGATATATCATTCAGCAAGTCAAGTTGCAACTCTTCGTCTTCACTTTCGATTTCGAGCTCGCCGTTGTCGTCTAGATCACCAGACCGTTTGCGATCGAGTGGTAGTGGGAACTGACTTGCGAATTCTGCCGAGCTGAAATCAAGTTGATCTAATGGGAAATCAAACTCGATATCGTCATACTCGTCTTTCTCTCGAGTATCTATCCTGTTCATGCTTTCGCAGCATTGTTTGTTGTGAATGTGATGTGAGCTTAATGACGTTGGCTGAACGCATCTTGAACGGTCAGCTTGGAATCCTAATGCATTTGTTTAAGAAATCCTAATGAACTTGATTAGATGCTAGCCTGTGAACGGGTTACCGATTGAGGTAAGGGTGCCGGCATGAGATGCCTGGTGACGGAGGCGGGTGTGAACGAGTTCATCTCTCTTTTCCATCTCGGTCTCTCTGTACAAGCCAATAGAAACTTCTAGCGACCTTTTCAAACATTCCACAAGACTCGTACACTTCCCGTCTACAACCTCCAACTCTCCCCGCTCGTTTCCGTGCATCATGGCACCCACACCTTCTTCCGCCAAGGAGCTCCCAGAGTACCTCAAGACTCTAGAGCCATTCTTCTTACTGTCACCTGAAAAGCTCAAAGCCATCACTAAAGAATTCGAGGAAGAATACACAGAAGGTTTGGCTGAGTACGGCAAAGACATGGCCATGGTACCGAGCTTCGTGACGGGTGTTCCGGATGGATCCGAGACTGGGTATGTGGCTTGGCATGGTCATGTTGAAGAATGCTGATATTGGTAGTACTTTCTTGGCTTTGGATCTTGGAGGAACCAACCTGTGAGGCCACCTCGTGTTTCTGCGTAGCGCTGACGGCAAAGTCGTGTTTGCGAAGTCAAGCTCATGGGCAACCATCAATTCGAAGTCAAGCAACAGAAATACAAGGTCTCTGAGGAGCTCAAGAAGGGTGAAGCCCGAGTCTTGTTTGGTATGTGTTCCGTTTGATACAAAACAAAAAAGGAGCTAATGGAAGACTACATTGCCGACTCGGTTGATGCCTTTTTGACTGACATTGGATCCGACATGGCGCCCAACGAGCCTCTTCATCTCGGCTTTACCTTTTCGTAAGTTGAGCGAAATGGAAGATGGTGAGCGATTGCTCGTGAATCATGTAGTTCGTGGCGTCACCACGCCTGACGCAAGACTTTCACGAGCATCTTCCTGACCATCGTCATGTCCCTCCACTTGCATCCCTTCACTGACTTCTCAGCTTCCCCGTCGAGCAAACCGCTCTGGCAGAAGGCAAGCTCCTCACCTGGACCAAAGGTTTCAGCGCCACCAATGCAATCGGCAACGACATCGTCAAGCTCCTTCAAGACGCCTTCGACCGCAAGCACATTCACGTCCAAACTTCGGCCCTAGTAAACGACACCGTCGGCACCCTCCTCTCGCGCTCCTACCAATCCGGTCCTGCTCTTGTCGGCGCCATCTTTGGTACAGGTACCAATGGCGCGTACATTGATAAGACGCGAACGATCAAGAAGCTCGGTCAGGACAAGATCAAGGCTCACGAGGAGAAGGGAGAGCATGCTGGGGAATGGATGGTTATCAACACTGAGTGGGGAGCGATGGATAATGGCCGCAAGGTGTTGCCCGTTTCCATGTTTGATAACAAGCTGGACCGTGAGAGTATCAATCCGTAAGTTATTCAGCGCCTTGGAATGGTGGGGGCTGATGGGTAGTCGCAAGCAGGCTTTCGAGAAGATGGTTTCTGGCATGTGTGAGTGCTGCGTTCGCATGTTGACCATGGGATACTGATGGGTAGACTTGGGCGAGATCACGCGTAACATGCTGTTGCACCTGATCGATCAATCAATTCTCTTCAACGGCCATTCATCGCACGAGCTCAACACGCACTACGGACTTGACACTGCCCTCGTATCCGCCATCGAAGGCGCTTCGTCACCTGATGAAGTCCGTAAGGTCCTCGAAAAAGACCTCGGCCTCAAACCCGAAGTCATTGCTGACTCCGACATCTCCATCGTACAATGGGCCACGCGCGTCGTCTCGACCCGTGCGGCATCGCTTGCTGCGTGTGCGATTGCAAGTGTTGTGCACCAGACGGGGAACGAGGGTAAAAAGGTTGATATCGGTGTGGATGGGAGTGTGGCGGAATTTTTGCCTCACTTTGAGAGTCGTGTGAGGACTGCATTGAAGGTTGTGCTTGGGGAGGAGGGGGAGAAACTCGTTGCTATCGGGCTTGCTAAGGATGGGAGTGGTGTTGGTGGTGAGTGGACTCATGGCAATCTGGGTAGAAGGCTGATGAAGAATAGCGGCTCTTTGCGCTTTGCAAGCCAAGAAGGCGGCATTGACTGCGACTACCAAGGCTTAGGGAATTGTAATGAATGTGTCAATTGCATATGAACTAAAATACTGGTCGCATTGCTCTGTTTAGCCTATGTCCCTTGTCGCAATACCCATAGCTATCATAGAGGCTTCGAGCAAAGTGCGCTTAAACCCCCCGCGTTCATAACTCCGGCGTCGTCATTACGCGTTCGGGGTCGAGTCGTCCGCCCCGCATATAAGCTAGCTTCGACCGAGCTTCCTTGTTCTTCTCCTTCATCTTATAACAATCAATTAACAATGTCAACAGAATTTAAAGTAATCTACAAGCCTAGCGAGCACGCAGACGAATACATTGTATTCGTTGAAGACCTCGAGGAGGTAAGTCAGCCGCTGCAGCTGCGGCGAGCTATCTGTCAAGGACAACCAGCTCACGGACAACAGTTCGAGGCATGGAAGAAGCAGGAAGACGGTGCCAAGACGATTCCCCTCTCTCGCTTTGTCGGCAACTTCTCCATCGTGCGTTTGAGATCCAAGATCAAAGGAGAATTGGCGCTGACGTGAATGCAGTACAAGTCGATCACCTCTGGTCACACTGGCCAGCTCGGCGAAGTCTCCAAGATGGATTATGAGAACGCATTCTTCCCTGATGCAGACAAGAAGACTGACAAGTCTGTCGAGTACGTCTTCTTTCCCGTTCCTTCCTTTGACTTTAGACTGACACGTCACAGGGCAGTGATCAAGACCATCCTTCAGAACGGCAAGGTTCACAAGGGTGACCGTATCGGAAGCGCCAACATCCAGAAGAACATGTCGCGTGGCGCTCATGGTGATCAGGTTGCTCCTGGTGCTGCACAAGGTAGCCACCGTTAAGCGGTGGTTGTGAGTCAGAGGAGAGATGGAATGTGGCGTGGAGCGGAAGCAAAGTGAAAGGGAAGAAGTAGCAAGCACATTGAAATGAATCGTTGCATCGCATTGCCGTCGTTCTTGTTACCGCTGCAACTAGCTAACAGCTCAAATGAGCCATGTGACAACATATGCAGCCACACATGCGATGCATTCTACTACTCTAAGCTGCCGCGCTCAGAAGAGGAGACGGAAGGGGTAGCCTTTCTTGTTAGCTGCTGCCATGCCACTTCACGCAACCACTCACCACCATTCTTCATCTTGAACAGCTTGATAAGCGCCGAAAAGACAATGACAAAGACCGCTAGCCAGAGGTAGACTCCAATTCTCTGTCTCTGTGGGTTGTTGAGCGCTGGTACAAGCAGCGTCAATGCCACAACCGAGAACGCCAGCAGACCATCTACTTGTCAGTAAAGTAAAGTACTTGATGGAGGAGAGACTCACACATGGTAGCGACAACCTGCGTCTCAAGACCCAATTGATTCTGGAACCCGCCAGCAATCCAACTGGTCCGTCCCTCACGATCAACAGCGATATAAGGTGTGCCTTTGATCTTATTCCACATGTGTCCCGACGTAAACACCAGAATTGCAAAGAGGCTTGCCCCGGTCCAGAGGGTCTTGGATTGGAGGATGGGAAGAATCATGGGGTAGCCTAGGAAGAGCACGTATGCTGACAGCGCTGTGAGGAGGGGCAGGACGATGTAAGGTACTGGATTGAAGGGAACATGTAGCGCGAATGTGTGGGGCGTGAGGGAGGAGACCCATGAGAGAAAGGGTGGGGCTGCGAGGCCGCTGTCTCGTCAGCGGTGCAATGAAAGGAAGGAGACATACTTGCGGCCGAGATCATAGGAGATGACATCGAGCTTGTTACCTTTGTTCGGGCCCGTCGTGGCGGGATGAAATTGCACAGTTGGAGCTGAGCTGAGTCCGAGCTAGTCTGTCAGCAGCCGGTCTGACAATGCGGCGCAACATACACGCTGATAGACGGCTTGTCCATCAGTGAAATCAAGTTCACCAAAGAAATGCGTGTCGCGTTTCTCCTTTGACAACCTTTTCCAAGAACTCGCGACCGCATGAAAGCTAGGATTGAATTCACTGCCCTATCAGCCCCAAGCCCTCTCGGTCACCCACTCACTGGCAAGGCTGGCATTTGAACTGCGCAGGCAAAGCAGTCAACACTATAGTCACAGCGTAATCACGCGGCTCGGCAATAAGGGCATCGTAGGACGCGGAATCCAGCTTGATGATTCCGTCTTTTGAGGTCGAAGCTAGTTTGGACCATCGGGATGGGTCGGCGGCGCTTACGCTGGTTGCGAGGAGAGCGAGAAGGGTGAGGTAGCGCATTGTGACGCTTGAAGAGGACTGCGAGCTGTGCTGGAGGTTGGCTTGCGATTGGTGCGCGAGCGGAGTTCATGGGTTGTCCGTTTTATGGTGTGAGGCCGAGCAGCTGTCCAGTTCAGCTGCCTTTCTCACAATATGGTACAGTTCGACGGCAACTACGAGGCAGATACAGAATTGTGAGCAAGAGTACGCGGATCAAGCTGATAGCAGCAACGATGCCCTCCGTGCACACGGTATTATCCCAGAGAAGCCCAAAGAGCCCGAAGAACCAGAATATGACATTCCATCTACGACCGACCTGCTCCATGCTCTAGCGTCAACAGCCAACGCAGACCAGCTCAACGTCCTCGCAAACGAAGCAAACGACAGTGAAGATGAGCGCATGTTCGAGACGTATCGTCGGCAGCGTATCGCAGAGATGGGCGTTGATCGGAAGAAGGCGAGGTTTGGGACGCTTGAGCCTTTGGCGAGGGACGAGTTTGTGAGGGAGGTGACAGAGGGGAGCAAGGTTTCTTATGATGAGAACGGGGATGTCGTTCAAGAGGAGGTCAAGACTAGGAAGAGTGGGTACGATGAGGAGGATGAGGAGGAAGAGCCAGAGCAAGGAGGGGAACCCAAACTGAAGGGTACAGGCGTCGTCGTGTTTCTCTACAAAGACTCGTATGTCTTTTCTATGATGAGTACGGCTGACATCCAGGGTGCCACTGTGCCAACATCTGCGGCCGCTTCTGCAGCGTCTAGCAGCCTTGCATCCCGCCACCAAGTTCTTGAGTATCATTGGGGATCAATGCATTCCCAACTACCCTGACCGCAACCTGCCAACACTGCTCATTTACCGTAATGGCGAGATGGTGCGGCAATTGGCAGCGGGCATGGGTCTCAAAGGCATGAAGACCACAGTCAAAGGTGAGTGATCACATGCAGCTTGCGTTCTGCTTCCATGGCGACTCTGGCTATGTAACGAGTCGCCTATGTCGCGAGCGGCCAGCTGCGGGATGTACTGGACATGCTGACACCCAGATATCGAATACCTCCTGATGGCATGCGACGCACTCGAAAAGTTCTCAGCGCCTGCAAAATCAGCGGAAGCAGCCGACGAGTCTGACGAGGAATCTGATGACTCGCATGCTGGAGGTACGCAGGCCAAGCGTGGTGGGTTGAGGAGCGCTGGGAAACATGTTGTTGAGGCGGATGATGATGACAGTGACTTTGATTTGTGATGAACTCATGACCCTAGCTGTGGAGCATAACCTTCTGCGCTGCACTGAGGCCACAGGAGTATTGCACGCAGGATGATCACCTGCTGCTATTATCAATTGTTGGTCACCGCGTGAGATCACGACAAAACACAATCAGCGCGTTTCGGCTCAGCGACATGGTGAAGGTGTCAGAATTCCCGTCACTCTTTATAGCTGAGATGGGTCGACTGACGTGGAGAACCAGATTCAAAGCAACACGACAAGAGTGGGAGAATGGAGTAGCCGGAGGTTCCGAACTGGTCCCGTCGGACAATATGTGTCAGCTGTGGCTTGATAAACTGGCTTGATCATCGATGAACTGGCTCTATGTTATAACTCTTCGACCAAGGTCTACGTCATAACGAGACCTCACTCGCACAGATCAATGTCAGCCAGTTCTCTCAACTCTTGTTTGACTGCATCGAAGCTGCCATCAGGGATTGAGCCTTTGAACAGATACCAGGCCGTCTTGTCCTTTGAATTGCGGTCCTTTACGTTCACAGACGTCAACGTCCAAAAGTTATTCCCAATGACCTCCGCTTTAGTTCCTTGAATGAACTCGAGGCCACGGCATGATTTAGATGCGGTCCAAGTTCCAGTGCTAAGGCTTGTGTTTCTTGAAGATTGGGCCATTTGCGAAACGTCTCCCTGTGTCAAGGTCTGCTCATAGACTTCTTTGCGATTTATAAGCCTCTTCGGCGCTTCAATTCGACATGCACAGTCCGCGTGGATCTTACCGCAGACAAAAGATGAAAATTTATGTCAAAGGTGTGCACTCTGGTCGCTACTTTAGTAAACGAAGCTCATTTCTGGTAGATCGAGCGAGTCCTTTTTGTGGTGCACGGGGCATGAGAGCGAGTCATGCACCACGTCACTGCTACAGTTTGATACTAGTCGGACCAAACAATCCGTTGTCTATCGCTATTCTAGTACTTGGTCTATCAAGGTCGCAGAAAAGTACTGTGCAGCAACATTATGAGTCCTTCAACGCATCATATCAGCTCGCTATCAAGCCAGCAGTAGCGACAAGCTGCGATGAACAAGGTCGCAGAGGGCATGTCGAGGTCAGCCTCTGCCTCTCGCAACGATCTCTTCTCTGAATCATGGGCGCCAACCATGGAACCTCCGAAGCCATTGAAGCTGCGTGTAGACAGTCCTGAGGCTTCCATGCAGCATGGTGCTTGGTCGGCCAGTGTCAAGGTTAGTTGGCTCGATGGATCGATGAGAAGAAACATGTCTGACTTGCTTCAGCGTCATGAGAATGCTGTAGCTTCCTCCAGTGGCTCTCAGCCAGCACCAGGCATAAGCAAGACTTCGTCATTCTTCGACGTATCGTACCCACCATCTGCTCCTCCTTTCAGAGCAGCACCTACACCTCCACCTCCGCCACCACAGCGCGCACCTGCTCCTGCTCCACTCCAAATCGTACATCCCAGGGCGTCTCCAAGCACAGGGTCATCCCAATTATCTCCACTCCATTTCTCTCCCTCCCTTCCGTCATCTTCAGCATTTCCCTCAGATTGGCAGCCAACGCTTCCAGTGTTTGATGACGTCGAATTGCGATTGCAACCTACGCCGACATATCTTCTTGGTGAGGGCCAGCACGCTCGAGTCTTTCTTGCAGGGTACAAGTCGAAAGGCAAAGGTAGAGAAGGGGAGGATGCTTCAGTCTGGCAGCTTTGTGCTGCAAAGAGGCTCGCTGCAGATCGTGAATCGCAGACGCTGGGCTTGAGAGAAGCATTCTTCCTCCATCGATTGCGCGCAGACCAGGAGGCTTCGCCACCCGATGGTGAAGTCTACGTGGTCAAGTTGATCGCTGTCAAAGAGGACACAGATAGACCTGCTGGCGGCCATGGACGGTCTGCATCGGATGCACTCGTAGGCACGCCACTAGGCACTCCGATACCGAGACCTGCAGGCTCTCAAACACCACTCAGCGTCAGCTCGCACCCTGCGTCCCGACTTCGCTCTTCCACCGTCGCCGCCTCCTCATCCAAGCCATATCTATCGGGCAAACAAGTCACCTACTCTATCCCACCCTCGCCACTCGCATTGCCATCGGTTGCTTCCAACCCATCCTTACCCTCGCTCTTTCTCTCTGCTTCCGAGGTGCCTGCTACGTCATCTCGCCTGGTCTTGTTGCTTGAACACTGTCCACTTGGGACAGTAGATCGTATGCTACGGACGAGTCCGTCTTTGGTCGGTGCTCAGCTCTGGGAGAGCTGGGCTCAGCAAGCTATCAGCGCCGTGCATTGGGTGCACAGTCATGGCATTGTTCACGCCGATATCAAGCCTGGAAATTTGCTCCTTACTGAGGACTTGCGCATACGGCTATCCGACTTTGGCTCGTCGCTGCTTGTTCATCCAGACCATCCCCCTTCCGATGGCATCGGCCTCGGTACACTACCGTACAGCTCACCAGAGCTTCTCAACACATCAAAACCTTTTTCTTTCCCCACGGACATCTTCTCTCTCGGCGCAACGCTGTACCAGTGTATTACAGGTCGGGAGCCGTACAAGGGATTGAGGACGGTCGAGACCATGCACCACGTCCGCAAAGGACTTTTCTGGGCGTACGAGGAGCGAGAAAGGGTGTCAAGGATTGGCTCAGCAGCCGATGGCCGGCATCGAAGCTTAAGTGCGTCATGGCAGACTCCGCCTTACCTCTCTGCGGCACCCACGAGGTCCCCATCACCTTCAACACTAGGCGTCAATCACACAGGTGCAGGTGTACGTCGAGCAGTCTCACTGCGCGTGCCGTCATCTCAGCCTCTGACGCCTGCTAATCATCATGTACTCAGACCTGCGATGGTGCGGCAGCCGTCTGCGGAGTCGGTAAAAGCTAGTGCGGATCTTGTTGAGGCAAAGGGCGAGAGCCCGGCTGGTATCAAGCTTTGGGCACTTTATGCCCATGCGGATCAAGCGCACAGTAATGTCGGGAGAGATGCGATCGAGGCTCTGCTTGGAGAGACAGATCCGAAGAGATGTGAGTCCGCCTGGCGAATTGAGGTGGCAGTTGCTGATAAGGTAGCACCTATCACACCAACTCGTATCCGCGCAGCCGACATTCCAACCATCTCAATCGCTGCCCGAGTGCCGCACCCTTCCACTCCCACACCCACACCTACACCTACCAAATTTCGCTTCCCGCAAGCATACGAAGATGGCTCCCCTCCCATGTACTTTCTTGATGGCGAAAGTATCGTCGAAGAGAGTCATCGCAAGTTGCTTTGGAAGATGCTGAGACCGGAGCCGGAGCAGAGACCGAGTGCTGCCGAGCTCTTGGAGATTATCAGGACTTTATAATATATTGCATTTACATGTATCGATAAGCTTCGAATTCTTTGATGGACCAGTTGAGTCGAAGGTAAGATCGAGTACCTTCGGGGCGACATCGAGTGCCACAGGAGCGATCAATACTTCAGCAAGCCGCGATATCACTAACAGAGCCTGGAGTGGCGAGCCAAGATTTGATTCTGTGGTCAATGCTTCTGACCAGTCTGAGCATCTGTTAGCATCCGCTGCTGGCTGCAGCTGCTGCTGCTGTTGAGCGAGTACGTACTCTTACCGCAACGACCTGTTTCACGTGCACCCTTAACAGGCACGAGACAAACATCCAGCTGCAAGATCTTGCATTCATTTGAGACTAGATCGAGCTTCAGCTTACATACCGACTAAACCATCATGGAAGCTGCGAACATAGGTGTTTATGATGGAGGCTTGGAAATTGATGATGAGAATTCAAGACGGCGGAATGGGAATGACGCAGGTGATCAAGTCTCAATTGAGGAAGACCTTGAAACGCTCAGGTTTGTGTACATATGTCCGCAGGTGTTCAAGCACTGACATCTACAGAGGGGTTTCACCAAGCTCGAGAAGCTTGAATGACTTTGTGATTGGACGTCCGCTTGGCAAGGGTAAGTCGACCCCTATCAAACATCGCTGAGACGCTGGGCATTTCGGTCGCGTCTACCTGGCCAAGACCAAGACCAGTCCGGAATACATTCTCGCCCTCAAGTGTCTCATGAAGGACCAGATCTCCGCCAAGAGGGTAGAAAATCAAGTCAGAAGGGAGATACAGATCATGGAGCAGTTGCGGTAAGCTCGCAAAGCTTATATGGCTGAACAAGCAGGCATCCCAATGTTATCCGGTTATATGGTTTCTTTCATGACGAGACTCGTATATTCCTGATGTTGGAGTACGCAGGTATGTCTTTTGAGCTCAGGGATAAGTGATTGACCAACCAGGCCAGGGCGAAGTCTTTCGACATTTGGCAAAGAGCGGTCGCTTCTCTGAAAAGCGAAGCAGTCGGTACATCGCCCAAGTTGCCGACGCATTGTCATACCTTCACTTGAAGAACGTGATTCATCGTGACATCAAGCCGGAGAACTTGATGCTGGGTAAAAGTGCACTGCTATCGTTACTGACTGGTAGGGATCAATGGCGAGATCAAGATTGGCGACTTTGGCTGGAGCGTGCATGCGATTGGAGAAGAGTGCGCTGTGAGGAAGAGGGGAAGCTAACAGCAGTCGACAAACATTGTGTGGTACATTGAGCTATCTGCCGCCCGAGATGATTCTTGGTCAGCCACATGGAGCCGCAGTGGACATATGGGTAACTCAGCAATAGCAGTGTCTCAGTGATTGACCCTCAGGCTCTAGGTGTCCTGACATACGAGTTCGTCTCCGGTCAAGAGCCGTTTGGTGCAGACACTTCGATGGGTCCAAGACGTAAGTCCAGTCCTGCTGCACGATCGCTGAGCATGCAGTCGTGCACATGAGAATCTGCCGTCTTGATCTACAGATCCCAGCTGATATTTCGCCAGAATGCAGCGACTTTATCGCGAGGGTGAGTTCTGGACATTGCCAGGACTAATGAAAGCTACTCAAGCTTCATCCATCGGAGCGCATGCCGCTCAGTCAAGTCGCGACGCATCCTTGGATCGTCAAATATACAAAAGGCCCGTGAAGGCAAATTCGAAGGATGTTTCGCTGTCTTTCAGTGCTGCACAGACATGCCCATTGGCTTGGTATACACCGGTCTTGCCTTCGCGACATGGCCTGAGCCTTCCCCATAGCAGGCTTACCATAGATGAACGTTGTATGTACACGTCTTTACAGTAAGGATCGCCAAAGCGTCTGTCAGTCTCTCTAGACTTTCGCAGACTCACTTTTGAGGAACGAGTTCCTGAGGACGATCATTAATAATTATCAACCCCTAATGTAACCGAGCGCTAATTAGCTCTTGGTCACTGAACAAGTCTCAGCCAAGCTAGGCGCCAGCTAAGTGCCGCCGATATTGGATGTCCCGGGTGAAGTGCCCCTCTCCCCTTCACCGATCGGAGTGAGATATGGGGCAGAGCATGATCATCTGACACGTATAAGAAATTTTCAGTGGGACTCTACCCACTCACAGGAGTTCCTCCATCTTTCGCATTGCATCGCATCACTGAATCATGTTCCCCAAGTCCATCACCATCACCAGCGTCCTGCTCGTTGCTTTAGGCCTGTTTCAAGTCGCAGCTGCGCTTTTCGGATACGGTGAGTCTTCGCATTGACGCGGCCGTTGCTGATAAGGTAGTACTCGCCGTTAGGCACATCAACGGCGGCAGTACAGCACAGCAGATCAGGGCTCCTGCGGTCCTCATGGTTGCTGGAACGCGTCTGTACGTCTCCTTTTCCTGACGAAGAGGGAATCAGCTTCCATCGGGAACCGTAAGCTCAAGTGGGTAATGCTGGATCGTCGCGATCTTTGAATCCGATGTGATTTTCTTTTCCTTTACCAGCTTCTCCTTGCCGATCGTTAGTGTATGCCCATGATGACAATTCTTGCGCTATTATCTTGATACATGCCCTGAACTCTACTCGCCTCTCTCGAAATAAGACCACTGTCCTTCAGCAGGCTTGACCTGCAATGGCTCCCATCTACACCATCCGTCAGCCTGTATCCCCACCCACACCAAGTTCAGCAACTCACGCTTTCCATTCACGCATCTTTCCTGCAAGCAGTTCCTCGTCTTTTGCCTGCTCAACCAACTGCTCTACGATTCCCGCATCCATCACTTTCTCAACATGCTCGATATCCCCTTTGGAAGCCTCGATGATCTTGATTCGATGGTTGATGATGGCTTCTGTTGCTTGACGATAGACTGCTTCTGCTGGCATTTGATGGAGGATCGCAAGTGTTGAGCGGTACGAGGAGAGCAGGGCTGGGAGTGGGTCGGGGTGGACTGCTAGACCTGTGATGCCTGTTGATGCCTTGAGAGGCCTGAACTTATTAGCTTGTGCATTTCGAAGACGGCGTGAAGCTTACTTTTGCTTGTATGCTTGTAGGAGGGGACGTGAGAGACGGAACATTGTATTCGATGAAGACTAGAAATGCTCAAGGGGTCTCGTTGGGTCTCGTTGGTCAAAGTCGCTGCACCTCTCGCGCCTATTTCATCGGCAAGATCCTGGACTTAGGCTCCCGGTGGCGGGCCTGTCTTCATTGCCGTATTCGGCGCAGAACCACGTTGTGGGCGCAGCATCCACCCTCTGGTCTTGCTCGTCTGCTTCTCCTTGGTATAATCAGTAGCGACATGGACCGCTTCAGGGAGAACCCAACAGAGCTTCTCAGGTAAGCTTTCGCTCTAACAGAGCTACTCAACTCCAACTGACGCGCACAGACTCGTCAATATGGCAGTTGGTGGCTTCATCATTGCAGGTCCGTCCACCCTCCTGGCCTGTCCACCCGCCGCACCTCATAAACTGACAAGAAAAGGTGGCATAGGTCATCTAATCAACCACTCATTCAGCTCCATAATCTTAGGAATCTATCTCGTCCTGTACGTCCAACCCCTTTCTTTCCACAGCTCATGTTTTCACAGTGGAGGAGCAGCAGTCCTAGGTCTCGAAGTTCGTTCGCCAACAGAACAACAGAAAGAAGCAGTGCATAGATATGCCAGCTTCATGCATTCTTTCCTGGGTCGCGGTATCTGTAAGTAGCCTCATCACTTGGTCTCACCGTGCCTGATCGACATAGTCTATGTCTTGCTCGGTGTCTTGATGCTCAAGTGGGTTATAGATTAGTGTGGGAGGCAGAGACTGATATCAACAGCTATTCGATTATTCTTTACATCTCTGGAACGGTCGTGGGTGTCGTTGGATTGATATATGTCGGTTTGGAATTCTTCCCTGTCATGGAACGACCTTCGTGAGTTTCACTTTCCGCGCTTTTGGGACGTTGATGCTGACGCACGCAGGACGATGCAGGCACCAAACGTCGATATCGAAAACCAACCCGTCTGGCAAGCTCCTTCTGAATAAACCGAGCCGCGAGGCGTATGTTAATAGAGTGTTTATACAAGTTTGGTCGAGATTAGATGATGCAATGCATGGATGTGAATATGGATGATGGTGGATGCTAAAGCTATTCGAATTTCCAAACTTGGTTTGAATTTAAACCCATCTCTTTCAGGATCCCACTCAGAGGCCCTTGTTCCAACATGGGCGTTAGAGGCCCACACAACGGATCTCGTTTCCTTTTCATCAGCCATGTTCCACCCCAGGAAGAAACTCACAAAGGGGGCAAGCAAACCAGCACAAGCACCCTCTCCTTTTCTTTATCCCCGACAGCGCGTTCCAAAACCTCGCGATCAAGCAAGCAATTAAAGCTAACCCTCTCGACAGTCAATCGATCTTGCAGCCGCCGCTGTACACCTGGTAGGAACTCTGTGTTTGCAACCCAATCGGGCTTGTCTCGGGCTGGTAGAGAATGCAGGAGGTGAAGTTTTGGGGAGGTGGAGGAGGAAGGGAGGCGGGAGAGGAGTTGAAGGAATGGAGAAATGGCTGTGCCTGTTGATATCTTGATGTTAGTGGGACGGAAGGAAGCAGGGAGCTTACCATGACGATCCGATCGTATGAAGATGGATTGAATGAATACGTTGGGATCGGACCTCGAACTTCAATCACTTGCCCCTCTTTCAACGAATGTATATGCCTTTTGACGAATCAGTCCCTCCCATCTCTGCAAACTCACCGTCCAACTTCACCTCCCTTGACACGTTTCACCACGACCCTCAATTCCCCATCTTCATAAACATCATTCACAAATGTATAAGGTCTTTCAATCTGTAGATCCGGACTCTTGATCATGACATGCTGCAATTTGACCTCCCCATCCTCACTATTCCTAAACATCTCTCGAGCGCCTTCGGGCACTGGGATCTTCAGCAAGACATGCTGAGGACTAAGTTTCTCTAAGCCTGCTAGTTTGTGGGAGCTATAGATCTGTGGAGAGAGTGTGGGTTCTGAGGAGGGAAAAAGGAAAGAGAGGGCTGGAAAGATGGCTAGGAGTGTGAAGGGTGCATAGCGCGGAAGAGGCCTTCGTTGTTTCGATTTAGGTGGTTGGGAGCTTGTGGCGAGCTGTCTTGATTTACAGATGGGTGAGGATCTTGACAAGCATTGTCCTAGGATTCTTGGACGGAGGATATACTTGTATGAAGGTCCCGCGATGCTCATCCTCACCTGGTGCTGGTCGTTGCTCCTGCTTCCCTCGGACAATGCCGATCGACTTTTGGCCAGCTGGAGGTTCAAGCGAGGTCACGTGACTCGGTAATCCGACGACCCGAACCCTCCTTGCAACCAGCTCATGCGCATGCATTCGAGGAAATAGATGTCAATCAGCAACCATGTCGGGACCCTCACACGAGCCGAGAGCACTGCGAGTCAGTCAAGTAGACGCTGATGATCTCGATGATGGACTCGTCGAGATGCTAGGTGCAAAACTCGAGCGGGCTTTGGCAAACTTGAAGGTGAGTTGAATTACTTGAGCGTGGGCTTATGGTAGACTTCGTTGAGGGTGGATCTGAAGCCTGAGATTGGATTAATGATCCGGCTCGCTATTTATAAGTATGGAGTCATGGATCCTGGTAACAGAGCTTCGCCTGGTGCCAGATTACAGAATCTCATGCTCGTATCAGCTCGTGATCCCAAAGGCAAATGTACGCCTCCCTCTAGAAGGCCTTCACTAACAGCCAGTAAATCACCGTACCCTCCTCCTTCATTTCCTACTCCACACACCCCTCTTCCCCTCATACATCCTGACCCGTCTCCGAATCCTAGCCCTTTCTTCCCAATGGCCAGACCTCCCACGACACACCCTCCGACATAAAGTTTACATCCTCCTCACTCGCCTCGAGAACCTAGGTCGTCTATGGGAGACTATCGGCTGGGGATGGTTTTTATATGACGGACAGTATCCTTCGCTGTTGATGAGGATTTTGAAGGTGAAGTTGGTCCCGAAAGAGAGATTTGGCGCGAGAATGGTCAGTTATGAGTTCATGAATCGGCAGCTTGTTTGGGCTAGTGCTACGGTACGTAATGTTGTGGAAGCGACTTGGAGCTGATGTTTCCCAGGAATTCATGATGTTTGCGCTGCCTTTATTGCAGCCTTTACAGATCCCTGAGCGCTTTGCAAGTGCGACTCAGAGTATTCGAAAAGCATTGGAGAGGCCAGCAGTAGTCGAATATACCCCATTAACGAATCCACCAAAGCTCGGATTCTCCAACAGCAGCCCAAGCACGACTCGAAAACCCCAAGGCAGTCTAGCGCATCTCTCCCTTCAAACATGCGCAATCTGCTACCTCCGTCTCTCTACAAACCCAATCCCACTAAGCAACGTCGGTTCAGCACATTCAATTTCATTACCGCCTTTGGAGGCACCGGGTGAGGATGATGAGGAGACTAGGGTCTTCGTGGAGGCCAAGGCGGACTGTTGGGGAGGGTGTATTTATTGTTATTATTGTGTGATTGGGGCTTTACTTGAAGTTCGGAAAGGAAAGGATGGAGAGGAGGAGGGGAAGGGTTGGGAATGTTTGAGATGTGCTGGACTGGTCACGAGTGCTGAACGGGTCGTACCGGCTGATGAAGGGTCACACGACGAGGGTGGGACTGTAGAGAAAGTCAATCATGCAATTGGATGAATAAACTAGTAATGTGATGCAACTATGCTCCTTCCTCTTTCGCCTGCTCCTCGAGCGGCTCGCCTGATCTCGCGTCATCTTCGTCTCGCGACTTCTTTTTCGGCCGACTATCCTCATCATCATCCTGCTCATCCTCATCAAGTCCCACACCATCATCACCGTCCTGCGACCCGTGCGTATCAGCATCAGCATCAGCCTCAACCCCAGCTTGGCGCTTCAGTTTCCGTCGAGCACCCTTACTCTCATCCGCGGTCTTGAATTTCCGACTCGGCATCACATGATCAAACGCGTGTTTCCAATCGCGCTTTTCAATATACTGCAACAAGATCTCAAGAACCTGTGGCGTCAATCTCAAAACACAATGGGGCAGAGTAGGAGGCGTACATGGTTGACTGTGAGGACTTTACGCGTTGGTAAATCAGCGATAAAAGTACCTATTGGAAGTCTAGCTGTTTTGATCCCTAGTCTTTCGGCTTTGCCTTGACATAGGTTCTGCGCTGTTAGTCTGTATACGTATGTAAAACTTGCCTTGTGGCGGTTCTTATCGACTATACCTCCAATCACGTAGATCTCATCTTCCCTCAGCTCCGTCAGCTCGTTCGGCGAGTCTGCAGAGAGGTAGATGAGCTGATGTGTTGATGGAAATGGCGAGACGTCGGTGATGCCATCCTCTTGCTTGCTTGTCGTGGCGGATTCGATAGCTTTCAGCGAGGCTGTTTCGGCGTCCTCGTCACTCTCGTCTGGTTCTGCAGGCTTGCCGACCCGCTCAATGAGATTCTCGACACCTGCGTCCCACCAATGACACCGGCCCCATTTCCGGTGCACACCATGCGAACCTCCCTGTCCATCCATCCTCGCTCGCAAACGACCATTCAAAGACGTATGCAATACAGCGCTGAATGGATGCACAGCAGCTCGATTCGCAGAATAGCAATATGAAAGCTGCGCATGGATAGAAGAGATTTCCTGCCTGTCAGCTTGGCTCATAGAACAGCTTACGTTCTCAGTCATAAGCTCATCAAAGCCCATATCCATCACTATACCTCCTTTCCACACTCCTTCCACCCCATCCGAAGTCTTCTTCTTGATCTGAGCTCGTTTCTGCTTGTGCTGTTTCTGCTCTTCGAAAGCTTTCTTTTCGAGTTCGGTCATGGTCCCTGCTGCGTAGGCCTCGCGCTGCTGTTCTAGACGTTGCCGTCGACGCTCTTTCTCTGCTGCTCTTTTCGCTGGTCGAGCTTCGAGTTCTTTGGCCTGAGGACAGTGAGCTATGAGATCAAGCTGGATTTCATACCTTGCGAGCTGCCTTCTTCATTGCGCTCTTGGACATTTTGGGCTCTTCGGACAGGTGATTCATTTCGAGCTCTTCGAGGTCAATGGCTGGCAGCTGGCTCGGCCCTGCCTGCGGTGTTGTATCTTGCATAGCTGCTGTATAACACTCGTTACTGCTCTGCTTTGCTCTGTGATCAAATGTTGGTCGTCGCCGGATAAAGTCGTTAATGACCTTTTGGTCGGCGAATTCACGAGGTTCAGACTTTTTCGCGGCACCAACAACCTTTGAACCAAAACTCGTCAACTTTTAACTTTATCTCGACTTGACAACTCCTCGAGCCCACGCAAACAAGCAGCTACCTTCGCTGAATCATACTACATAGACAGACTCGTCACGAACCCCTCTGAGCATCTCCAAACTTCTGAAAGCATCCAATGAACCCATCAGCTTCAATGAACCCACCTTCATCTCGCCGAACATTGTCAAACTCTGGCGCTTCGAGACTCAGTACAAGTGGTCTGGTCTCCAAGCCTCTTGGAAGTGGGTTGAGCAATGGTTCCGGCGGTGTGCACCCTCTTCGTTCAAAGTGAGTCTACCCGCCAGTCCTGCGGTACTCCTTCTGACAATCCAGCTGGACCATCTCGTATGTGCACCGTCCGCCAACAGCAAAGGTCGTAGAGTACGAAAAGGAGATCAAGCGGGTCGCAAGCTTCGGTTCAGTACGTGCATAGCTAGCAAGCTCGCAGGCTCAAGCTAACAATCAGATTGAATCATTCTTTTCCATCTATGCCCACCTCACTCCAGCGTCTGAGCTTCCACCAGTGACTGATATCCTCCTCTTCGTGTCTAGAATCACTCGACCAATCTGGGAGGAGCTTCCTCGGTGCGTCTCTCTAGCCCAATCACGAGCTTGCAGCTAATACTTGCCAGGGGCGGAAAGTTCACGCTGCGTCTGCTCAAGCCCGTGTCGCCTTTGTTGTTCGAATCATTGGTGCTAGCGTTGATCGGTGATCAATTCGACGATGCCGATGGTGTGGTAGGTTGTGTTCTTAGCGTGAGAGCGAACAATGAGGACGCATTGTCGATCTGGACAGAGGAAGAGGGTGACATTCCCGCAATCCGGTACGCCCATCCCCTTCCCCACGTCCCTCCAGCTGACAAAACTCAGCGAAAAGATTCTCAACCTTCTCTCGCTGCCACCAACAACGACATGCGAATATAAATCCAACAGGACGCTACTGGAAGGCGCCACCAAGCTTCAGAACGCACCGCATCATGATCGTGCAAATGGACACTTTGCAGGTGGAGAACGGAACGGGTTTTCGAGGCGTGAGGGAGCGTATAGTCGTCAGCACCGAGGTGAGCGGCAGGAGAGGGGGGAGAGGACAGATGGAGGGGAGAGAGAACGGGAGCGGTCATAGCGAATGCATGACTTGTCGCTTCTCCAGTCGCGTGCAGCATTATGACAGGGCTTATTTCGCTAGACCAACAGTTGGCCAAAGAAGTATACATGCATGAAACTCTATAAAGACATCTAGGCCCACTTGGCAAGAAGCGCCATCAAGCCGCTACCAAGGAGCATGCACCCAAACACATATGCAAGTTTGCCAGTCGAAGCCTTCATCATCCTCGGGTTGAAGATGACTTCATGGCCGAGCAGCTCGACGAGACCGGTGTAAAGCAAGATACCAGCTGATGTTGCGTCAAGGACACCAGAAACCATGGCGGCTTTGGCGCCGTTGCCGTTGTACGAATCGCGGACGCCGAGACCGATCGCGACGCCGATAGGACTGACATGTAAGCTCTTCAGGAGGGGGATAGGGGAGAAGGGTACTCACGTCATGATGGCGTAGATGCAGCCTGCGATGTAAGGTGCGAATTGCCAGCGGGTAGGAAGGTGGAGCGCAGAGAGACGTGAACCGAGACCGAGACCTTCGAACATTTCTAAAACAGGTCAGCAAGGTTTATAGAACGCAACGTGACTCACGGTGAAAGATGATAACGACAAAGAGGGTGATAAAGTCTTCATTAACAGCAAGTGTCAAACCAATGATAACACTGTGCAGGATAACACCGAATTCAAGAACAGCAACACCAATCAGCTGACCCGTCGCTTCGGCGCTCGAAGGCGAGTGAGCCAACGTCGAATCTGAATCAGACATTGATTTCTCAACGTCTCTGTTCGCCTTGACGGGTGACGCAAGGTGCGAGTGGCCGTGACCCTCAGAGCTGGGTTCCGAGTGCGAATGCCCGTGAGCATCAATGGCGGCTGAAGGTTCTTGGTGGGCACTGTAGTCGATCCCTAGCTTGCTCATGCGCCTTGAGCCAATTCGGTAAGCTGCGACTTCGGCGAAGAAGATGCCATATACGCCTGCCATTGCAATTGCAGTCGCCCAGGGCTGAAACGTTAGTCAAAGTCGATGAATTGAGACGCACGTATTCTGTCCATGTCCCCGTCAAGCACTCGCTGCCCAATGCCTCAAACGCCGGTGTCAACAAGCTGGGAGATTGTCAGCTGAGCTTCAGTAACCAGCGCAAAACGAACTGCATAAACGCCGTAGCGATAATGACACCCGATCCAAAGAATTTCGCAAACCTAAAACGTCAACATAACCCTCCACATGTCGGTAACTGACTCGAAGATTGAGCGAGGCACAAACGATGCTCGTTTCAGGGCGATAGGCAACAATGTCCCGACGAGCGAAGTGACCTGTCAACGTTAGTCTTGTACCTCTATCAGCTGCCCGACTCACGAGAATGATGAAGATTGACGCGATACGAAGACTTTGACGATCCGTCGAGTTGTTCATTGCGCACGCATCTACCTCAACTTCCTCAAATCCAAGCCCTGCTCCTGATTCCTGATCCGACATGACTGGTGCGGCTTGTCGTGTAAACTGCTACCTATTGTCTAGGTCGATGCTACTCTTGTATAATTGTGAGATCCCAAGAATAGCACCGATGAAGAACTTTGGAAAGGTTACGTGCAAAAGAGGACCTCAGCGGTAACCGCGCCGGTCCTCGAAATCACGCGAAATCTGCCACAAAGGTATCGCCACTTTCCGACAGTGGCAATTTCAAAGGGCAACGACAACCTCAGCAGTCTTCATGTAGGGAAGCAAGCTTTTCATAGATTTCTCTGGCTACAAATACGACACAGTACGAGCTCCTCACTCGCTACCAACCGCAATGCAGCTCTTTTGCTAGTGACCCTCGCGGTCACACCCTGCAGCACCTCCATGCCGCAGCAACAACAAAGACCGCTTAGAAGACTGCAATAGTTAGTCAACGACCCTGCGCAGTAATTGAAAGAAAACTCACGCAAGTCTCCCAGCGCGGCCATCTCGGGACCGGCTTGCTCCTTGATACCGAGTTCAAAGTCTAAAGATACGTCAGCGAGGAACAGACGATATTTGGCAAGAGGGACGAAACAATCTGCGAGAAGATAAAGACAGCCAAGCACAGCATGTACATGATCGAGAAGCGGAAGCCTTTACCTTTTCATGACGGAGCGACAAGCAGTGGTGTTGTCGTGCAAGCAACTGCATTCTGAGCTCCGGGATGAATGACCGAGCGGCAGTTCGAGATAGATCATAGCAGCTAATCTTGCTCAACAACGCCATGTATCCGCACAACAGCTTGACAGAATCAATGACCGGTACCCGCTCAGCTCTGCAAGAGGACAAAAAGTCCAACTGATGCAATGGCAAGTCCACATCAAGCAGCTCATAGCACTCAAGGCTCCGCCCAGCATGAGGGCATTAGCGCAAGAGTCCCGCAGTGCTATGCATTGGAACAGTGCACTCTACCGCACTTGCTTCATTCGCGTCCTGAAGACGGATAGCTAAGCTCTGGCAGACCCAAGAGCTATTCAGTCGTGACGCCAATCACGCAGAGTCCGCGCTGCGGCCAAGCATGCAGCTACGATCTGGACCCCGAATGCACACTTCGACGTGCATTCGTGGACATGCAGATGGAGATGGAGATGGCTGTAGCTCTGATCGAACAGCGGAGCACGGCATCTTGTAGCACAAGCAAGCGCAGCTGACATTTAAAAGACCACACCCCGGCACGCAATGACATTCGCCCATCGCAGCTGCAAAGCAAGACGTGGGCGCCAGATGGCGGCGCTCCTTCATGTTGTATCAGCTAAAGTCGAATGTCAAGCAAAGCCGGGTGTGTTTCCCGTACCAGCTGATCTTACCGAACCATCTTCAGCTGCAGATATTAGCCCCCTGCAATTGCAGATGCCTCACCACACCTCGATACAGCTAAGTTTCTGGTCGAGAGGGAAAGCACGAGCGGCTTCTCGACGACCATCCCTCAGCTGCAGAGCTGGTCGATGAGCGGGAACGAGCGACTTCGCGCCAGCATTCATTTATTTCCCAAGGCCAGACCTCGCCTCGCCTCGCCCCAATCACCGACTGGTGTCAGGATGCGGACTCCTGAGTATCAAAGTCAAGGGGGCGAACACAACGCTTCGCCACAAAGAAACAAAAAAAACCAACCCAACAATCGCAAAAGTGTGAGGAAAAGTCACTCACAGCCATAGATGATAGTCGTAGCCATCAAGATACCTATCATCATCAGCTTTCCATCCCCAACCCCAACAACACCTACCCGTTCCGGATCCAAGAGCACCCATCATATCCGCCACAACACTCAACAAGCCCAACGTCGCTCCACCAAAAGCCGCAGCAGTCGGAATAACCCTCTTCAACTCCTTGTAGATACTAGCGTCTCTGTGACCGCTAAGTGTCATGCCCTGATCCTTGAGCTGCTTAGCGACGTCTCTGGGACCGGAACCGGAGACTTCAATCCAAGTCTTGGAGAAGATGGCGCATGCGGTAACGATGAAGCTGATGTAGAGAACAGTGTGGAGAGGGTCGAGGAGAGCCGAGGAGATAGAGTGCGGGGCAGAGATGTAGTATGCAAGACCCGAGACGGCTGTGAGCTGGGATGACTCGGGGAGAGGCTGGCTGTCAGCTAGGTCTCAATGCGGTAAGACTGACCTCCCAGGTACCGAGCAAGCGGACGAGCAAATTGTCCGGGAAGCGGTTCCAAAGCATCTGCGAGACAAGGAAGACGTTGGACGTCAATGCCGATTCAAGCATGATAGGCATGTTGGAGGTGTAAAACAGCTTGATGGGATAAGATCCACGCTGACCTCTAAACTTGGAGCTCTTGACGGGGATCTCAATCCTGAACCCTTGCAGATAGATAACAGCCGCAAAGACCGCCACCGTTGCCAACAAGTTCATTACGTTGGGCAGTCTCTCACGATAGAAAGCCTCTTTCAACGCGCGCGATTTGTCGTTCCACGTGAACAACAAATGGAAAAGCGCGATAATAGCACCTTCGAATTCAGGTCCACGACCCGTGTTGACGGTCGTTGGAGAGAATGCCTTCCAGACGATTGATTCGCAAATGTTGGTTGCGATGAAGAGGGAGATACCTGAGCCTAGACCGTAGCCCTTTGTGAGGAGTTCATCGAGGAGGATGACGATGAGGGAAGCGCTGACGAGTTGAAGGATCAAGAGGAGGCAGACACCTGGACCGAGTGACGAAGGGGAGCCGTAAAGACCTGAAAGGACGTGAACGGTCGCCTGACCTAACGCAATAATCAACGCGAACACTGATCATCAGCTCCATGTCATCCTGTCGGATACTTACGTTTCTGAGCACCGCCGAAAAGAGCACGGTCATCTTTGAGGCTGAAATCGACTTCGATCAACTGCGCACCAGCAAGAAGCTGCATGATCATGCCAGAAGTGACGATGGGGGTGATACCGAGTTCCATGAGGGTACCGCGGTTGGAAGCGAGAATGACACGCATCCAGTAGAGAGGGTCGGATGAATCAGACGACATGATACCGTAAAGTGGGACTTGAGAGCAGACGAGAAAGATAAGGAGCGTGGTCGCGGTCCAGAGAACCTTGTGGTTGAAGATGACCTGAAAGTGAGCATTGTTCGTGAAATAAACCATGATACACGCGGCGTAGCTGCATTACAGCTACGCTGGTATGCTTAGTGTATCCGACTGAGCTCACCTTGCGTTCGGGCGTAGCGACCTCGGGCAAGATGGCCATGAAGGGGCGGACGAGCTCGAGGAAACGGACTGAACGCGTTTGTTAGCTTATATTCCGCTTTTCACTCGTCAGACTCACATCCCATGATTGGTGTTCCTGTGTTAGGTATACACTGACTTGCCAGGGAAGAAAGAGAGGTGAGTACGAGCTGAAGGATACGGGCCAAGTGGGGTATGGGCGCTTCGGTGTGTTGGCACTTGTGGAGAAAAAGAAAAGAAATAGATTGGGGAAGTGTATGGGCTGCAGTGAATGTATGCCATGTGGACTCGTTATCAGCTTTGATGCTATGTATGTTCGAGTAACCACAGCGAGTAGAGTCCCAAGGTGCTAAGAGGCTCCAATTGCTCTGCGATCGTGGACAGAAATCTTGCATTCTTTTGCATCGGTAAATAAGACTTTGGACGATCTCAATTGATGGTGCATGCAAGTGCCACTTTGACCATTCCGTCGCTTCAGGATGCATTGATGCCATGGCCTCTTGTTTTTCACTTGGCAGCCACTGTAGCGAGCTCTGTAAGTAGCCTTGCAGTGCCCAATCTGTACCGCAAAGGTGGTTGAACCCGTCTCGGAGCCAAATATCAGCGTTAAAGATCTGCGGAGATCTACCCATGTGGCACATTGTTATCGCGTCTTTTCAAGGTAGTCATTCGCTCCTCCTCGAAGCGTTACATCCCGCTGACCTAAACTACCCTTGTCTCATTGTATTCGTTTCATCATGCATGACTGATTTGAACCCCTTTGTCAATCTCAAACGCCAGTAGTCGATCCCGAAAGCGGGGGATTGAGACAATGCCCCGGTTCTCGACCCAATCACGTCTGTTTCTAATCCATCCAGATTTGTTCAAAACGTGTTGCAGTCTATCACAGCACATCACATTAAACCATTGTCACTGGATGAAAGGCTTAGCAATCATCAAACAACAAGCAATAGCTACATAAAAATGCCATCAAGGCCGGCATTCATCCATACTCCCTCCGACTTTCCACTCCCACCTTCACCTTTTCAAACAACAGCGAACCCACAAGCAGCACCATTCTACAGCCTCAATTCACCACGAGCATCACAAGTCGATCTCACTGCTTTGCGAAGAGGTGATCGTGATCGACCACTACATACCTCCTCCGGCGGATGTTGTACATCGGCGCCAAGTCCACCGAGGGGCTTGATACAGTGCGTGAGGGACAAGCTGTTTCCTAAACAATGGAGTGTTGGTTATGCTTTGATGCTTGGTTGGGTCGTGACGACTGCTGGATTCGTGGTGGCAATTGCTTTTTGGCGATCCGAGCTTTTTCAAGGTATGTTCACTTCCCCTTGCCTCAACTCTCTTCTTAATTAACATCTTAGCTCTCGATAGCCTCAGTACAGAACTCAAATCACAAGGTTTACAAGGCAAACTCATATTCGGCTTTCTCATCTTCCTCACTACTTTCCGTACGTCCAGTCGCGAGATGTACTAACAATTAGCACCTCTACCCTTGTATTCGACGTTGATTGTCATGTCAGGTTATGCGCTTGGTGCTTGGGATGGGTTCGTCGTTAGCTGGCTAGCTAGCTTGATCGTGAGTTGCCTTCCTTCTCTGTTTACTGTGATTATGATTGTGGATATTTGCGTTAAGGAACGGTTTCTTGAAACATGCAGATACCACCATGGCTGCGAGGTCAACGACATCAATGTCAGCACCATCTCCACGACAACAGCAGCTAGTCGACCTAGGGTGGCTGATAGACGTCTGTGCATCGCTGCGACGAAGCGCAACGCTTCTCAGCTCGCGAGAACTGTATCTAGAGGCTGCCTCTGAACTGCAGCTGCTTGGTTAAGTTGACACCCACGGACTGCATCATTTGCTCCATAAGCTTCGCTATGTACTTGGCGTGTCATGCACGAGAAGGTTCGACGCCGTTCTGCTTGAATGCGGTAGCGAGTAAAAGGCAAGGACAACGGAAGCTTCAGGTCTTCTTGACCTGCAGTACCTGCGTGCTCCCTTTTGCTGCTGATTGCACTTGCTGGTCTTTTGAAGATGGCACTGTCAAGCGGTAGGCTTTGGTTCTTGGCGGCTTGTGGTTTGCGTGTGAACAGCTGAAAGACGCCATCTAGGTTTTTCGCATCCAGCAGCTGCGCAGGCTTGCGCAGCATGTACTGTTGTGGATCACTAGATGGTGCGCGTGACTCACCGTGCAGACTTTCAATGACAGCTCGCATTGCTCGCAGGCGACGTCTGTCTTTCGACTGGTGTTGGCTCGTCTGAGCAGTCTGGTGATTGATTCGAACCGCCGCCCGCCTGTCTGACCAATCCTTGGACAATCCACAGTCTACACTTTTTCTCATGGTTAACTCCAAGATGAAAACATGAATACCTTCCATCTCCATCGCTGCCTCTCTTGCTGACGTCTCAGGGCGCTATGGTCGTGTTCGGTCTATCGAGGACCTTGCTGAAGGACGTGATGGGCAAATGGTAAGCTCGTCCCGCAGCTACACTGACACTCAGCCTTGCCAATTCGCCAACCTCCGTGACGATGCTGTCCATCCTGCCAAAGAATCCCCATCTGATTTTCTTGATTCGCCTCGCACCCTACCCCTACAATCTCCTCAACGTCATTCTTGCATCTTGCCCTTGTCTTTCCTTTCAATCCTTCACCCTCTGTACCGCGCTCAGTCTCTGCAAATTGTTGCTGCATACCTGGATCGGCGCTGGCATTCACGATTTATCAGAAAGCTATGCCGAGGGTGAAGAGGAGAAGGAAATGTCCGAAGATGAGCTGCACCGAATGCACGTCAAACATCAGGCGACCTGGTGTGGGATCCTGTTGTGCATCGCGCTTTTCTTTTACCTTACCCATCTGGCCCGACGATCTCTACATCGAGCTCAGATGGCTCAAGATGACCACCCCTCACATAGAAGTGACGGTTCGGCAGAAGAGGCGGAAGCCTTTTTGTCACCGAGCGGTCGCGCATCCATCGATGATCGCGGTCGCGGGAGGACGAGTATGAAGGAAGCATGGGAGGGAAGCCGGCGGAGTGCGAGTGCGGGAGCGAGCTCGAGTGTGTAAATAAACGGATAAACGGAAACTCCTCATTGTATGCATGTATTGCGAGAACTCTAGGTTTTTGTCGATACACATTGTCTTAGCACCAAAAACAGGCTGCATTCGCATCCGGACGCCACTCTGCCGTTTCGCGCGTTTCACCCATCATCCCAGAGACCTGGCAGGCTTCTTCGCGCCCCCTCGTCACGAAGTCGTCCCATCCACTCTTGGACAGTGGTGCAAAAGACTCCGACGGCTCATAGCTATCGAGGGATACCCAGATCGCTGCGCTACAGGCAGGTCGCCGAGCGCAACGCCTCTGAGGTTGGCCGGCCCTCGGTTCAAAGTCATCAAGTATGAAGGTGAGTCTTGGTCGTGTGGGCTCGCGTTTCAATGCATCCACGGCTCGAAATTGCTTACTGATATCATCTTCTTCCTATAGTACCTTCTCAACTTCCTAGAGACGCGATCCGAGTCTGTCGGCCTTTCGGATGAAGAGCTACAGAAGCTCTTGATAGATGTTCAAGTCGGAAAGGTCTGTACTGTCTTTCTTGCCCGGCTTGCAGTTGACAATCCTTCAGAGCTCGACCAAGAACAATGATGACTTCTACGAGAGCATGGAAAAGGTCGTCAACGAGCTCAAATCATCGGTGCGTTTGACCTTGTCGATCAGGTACATGCTTACTCTCAGCCGGAATCTGTAGCGTTTCACAAGCCCGTGTCAAAGCGTGATGCTCCAGACTACTATCATGGTATGTATCGAGCTGCGAGTATGGAGCTGATTACTTGCAGTCGTTACAAAACCCATGGATCTCACCACGGTGCTGAAGAACATTAAGAGTCATAAATACAAAAACAAGGCCGACTTTGGTGCCGATCTCGACTTGATCTGGGAGAACTGCTTGCTTTATAATTCATCAGAGGTGAGTGTACTGTCTGATTATGCTGACAGTAGTCACATCCCTTGCGAAGTGCATCCCGATACATGCAGCAAAAGACCAAGCATCACCTTGAATTCTTGGTGGACAGGGTTGATCGCAATGCAAGAGTCTTCAGCCTTGGTGCTTCTCGAGCAGGATCGTTCGCACCGTCCAACGTGCAGCCGTCGCCAGCACCAGCTGCGCACGATGATGACGACGTCATGGACGAGGACGCAGAGGGTGAGGAGGATACCGAGGGTAGGAAAGGGTCCAAGACTACGAACATGACGAATGGCACTGCGCATAGGTCTGGAACGCCAAACGGTGGGTGGTCTTCTGGGACTTTGAGGAGCAAGGTCGAGTGAGATGTCCGTCTGCTCGACGCACTTGCTCCGTCGTGGCGTTTACTGACGACTCAGGGAGAAGTCGAAGTCGGAGTTTTCGTGACGGGTCTCAGGCTGGAGCCGCAGAGGGCAGAGCCGCGAGTAAAGTGCCAGTGAGTATAGATCTCGTACATTGTTGCTGATATCAGTCACCATCCCGTTCAATTACCGACTTCAACATCAACACTACGCCCGCAATCGTCAGGACTGCGGCTGGCATGAGTGCCTTTTGTCAAACATGCGAGGCTGGGCCGTCTTACTCGGACAAAGGCAAAGCTAAGGAGCTACTTCGACCGTATGCTCCGCCAGCGTGGTATCCTCCAGTCGAGGAGGGAGATGCGGATGCGGAGCTGGATGCTCAATGGTGGGGTGCGCTGGGAGCGGGGACAGCTCTGGCCAGTGGTGTGCCGAGTGTGCCTTGTCAATTGGAGGTGCCCAGGCCACCCGTGGAGAGGCGCAAGGGTCGAAGACAATCGACCATCGACCATAAGCCCAACGGCGTCGCAGGGATCGACAAGCCTCGGCGGATACGACCCGTCAAGCTCGGAAAAGTCGTGATGCAGAGCGTCGATGATCTGGCGGCGATTCGGCGGGCGCAGAATAAACTTCTTGAGTTCCAGCGGCTTGAGTCAGAGGGCGCGCCGTTACCTCGGGTGGTGGATCCAACACAGGACGAGGATGAGTTGGATGCGAAGGACCAGACGCAACAGCATCGAACAGCGATGCAGGTGGAGCAGCGGCAGGCGGCAGAGCGTGGGAGGCTTGGGGCAGAGACGGGAGAGACCGAAGCGGTAGAGTCATTGAGGCAGGCGAGTGCCGCTCTGTTGGCTCATGCTGGCTTCGAAGGTGAGTGAGCTGCGTGGCGTCGCTGACAGGCAGGCGCGAATGAGACCGCGTTGAATACCTTCACCAAGGTCGTCGGCGATCAGCTCGCCAACCTGGGCAGAACATTTCGGCTGCTCATGGATCATTTCTCAGAGCGGATGTCACCGGAAGAGATTATCCTGCACGCGCTATTTGAGAACGGTGGCACGGCGCCTGCGGCTCTCGAAGGCTACATCCGAGATGATATTGACCGCACCGCCGTCAAGGTGGCTGACGTGCTGAAGAAGACTCGGCAGGCTTATGTCGATGTCGTGAGTTCCTAATGTGAAATCTTTGGCTGACAATCAGGCGAGAGCACCGGTGATCGAGGACGACATGCTCTTTGCTGAAGACGGCGAGATGCTAATGACGTGAGTGATATTTTTTGCGGCTTTACTGACCTCTTAGCGGCAACTTTACCGAAGAGCTTGGTGAAGACTTCTTTGGTTTGCGAGAGCTTGGTATCGACAAAGAGTATGGCATGTCTTCACTCAGTATCCCGGCGTCGCTGTTCCATGGGCGCGGAAAGAAGGCAACGGCTGCGGTGCAAGAAGTTGGACCGGCAGCGCCCGACTTCCCACCTCCTCCACCATTCGTGCCACTCACAACCGCTCAAGTCGCCTCGCAGATCGGTCTTCTTCGTCCCTTCTTCACTGCACGCTTAGAAGCCGGGCTCGACCTCGCCGACGACGACTTTGACCCAACACACGCGGCCATCGGCTCGCTGGGCCAGGTTGTCGTCAAGTCTGTCAAACACACTGTTACCAAACGCAAGGTCATCAGCGGTGCCAACGGGACGGTAAATGGGTCAGCCTCGAAGAAGAAGAAGACTTCTGCGTAAGTGTCTTCGCGTAGACGAATTGCTGACGGCAGCGCTCAACCCGGCGTCGGCAAAGGCAATTGGGTTCGCCCACCGAAAGAAGAGCGCCAAAGGCGGGCTGAGGAGAAGCGGTTGCGCCTTGCAGCTCATCACAAGCAGCTCCAAGCCAAGCAGGAAGCTGTGCCTGCGCCAGAGATTTCAGCAGTTTGAACGACTTGATTTTCATATTCAACATTGCACCATTAGCTTCTGCATCATCCATGCAACTTGTCAATTGTGCTAATACGCACTCGTGAGCGATGATCTTCATGACGACCGGCATTCATCCTTCGCAGGCATTGCAAAGCCAAAGTCAAGTAAGCAGCACGTACAGCTAGTAAGGAATCGGTTGAGTGGTATCAAATGTGTCGACGCTCTGCAGTCCGCGCGAGTGTCTTGTTTCTCGACGACGCATAAATGGCTTCTTTGTTCCGCTCGACGCGACTAACACGCAAGAAAGCAAAGCTAGAGTCAGAAGCAATCAACTCATTGCGCTAGCGCTGCTAGAACGACACGTGACTGTTGCCACCACTGCAATGAGATTTCTGCTAAGCTGCGCTGAGCACCATCAACGACCAATAATGCCCCATAAGCGTAAGTGGATGAGCTCAATAATATGTGTACTAACTAGCAGGTGCTAAGAGATCCATCAGACTCGAGGAGACTGCCAAACGGTGCGTCTCACAACCTGACGAAGCTCACAAACAGTGGCGTCAACCTCCCTCCCCAAACACACACCAACAACTCCACCTATTCAGCAGCCGATACCCCACGAGGCGGCGCTCGAATCCTCCAGTCCCTTCAAGTTCGAAAAAAGTTTCGCGAGCAGCACGAGAACGGCAACGGTCGGAAGAATTCTGAAGATACTGGCGAACGTCGTTCAAAAGCTGGTGGATCTAAAGCGCCTCTGAGCAAGAAGGCTGCGCCTCTGCCCAAAATTCTGCCGACTGAGAGTATTGGAGATTATAACAGAAGGTTGGAGGCTCATATGAGGCCCGCGGTGTCGGCTGCGATCAAGGACGCTGCGGCCATCAAGGCTGGGCAGGAGAGAGCAGCTTGGCAGGAGAAGAAGGAGCGTAGACTGGCAGCCAAGGAGGCCAAAGCTGCAAAAGACGCCAAAGAAATGGCTGGGGAGAGTACAGTCAAGGAGGGCAAGAAGAGGGCGCGAGAGGAGAAGGATGATGAGGAGGAGAAGCCGCAGAGACCTGAACGGCCCATCAAAGAGTTCGCCGCTGCTCCTGGCCCCAGGCGCCTCAACGACGTCGCTTTGGCACCGCCTGTCTTGCCAGGTCTCCGTCGGTCAACAGCAACCACGTCAAGACCTGGCGAGGGTGTTTTCAAGCCTACAGGGCGTACACCCCTGTCAGCAGGTCAGCGGCGACTGATGGAAGAAGAGCGTGAGCGAGTCATCCTGCGCTACCGCGAGCTGAAGGAGAAGAAGCTGCAGGAGCGAGCAGCGGCAGCAGCAGCCGAGGCAGCAGCAAGCAAGCCAAAGCCAAAAGTTAAACGGCCGAGAGCAGAATAAGACATGCATTCCTAGAAATCCAAGACGTCTTCGGCCTTGAGCTTTGGGAGCTTTGCAACTTCTTTGCGCACGATAGCGAGCTGATTCTTCGCGCTCTCGTTGGCAGGTTGGAGCTTGAGCACCGCAAGAAGATCTGCTGTTAGCAGAATCGTTAGGTCTACTCACCTTGTTCAGCTTCACGCCAGCGACCAAGACCTTTGCGAGCGACCGCGCGCTGGTACAGCGCCTTGCCGTTCTTGGCGTCTTTAGCGAGAATGTGCTTGCAATCGCGCTCGGCAATTTCGTGCTGACCAATGTTATTGAGCGCAAGAGCTCGGTTCGAGTAGTAGACTGTCTTCTTGCCGTCGAGCGAGATGGCACGAGTGTAGTATGCAATGGCCCGAGCGTGGTCACCTTCACCGACAAGCGCGTTACCCTGCCGTCAGCGTTTCCATGACAGAACCAAAACTCACTCTTGTCTTCTCACGCACACCAAACTCATCGGCCCACTTGTCCATACAGTCTTGCCATCTCTTGACTTCCGACATACTCGTCGTCTTCCTGCGCATCATCGACGGCTCGACCAAGCGACGATAGAGCGCAAGAGGGTGGACAGCAGAAAGCTCTGCAATGTCTTGAGCGTACGTGGCGTACGAGAATGGCGAGACGGAAAGCGCAGTCTGATGAAGAAGCTGGGATGTCAGATTGCTGTCATTTGCCGCACGACTCACGTTGACAAAGTGTCGAAAGGTCAAAACAAGAGCCATGTTCCTCGAGCCAGTGGGCTCTTTGAGCCAGCCTTCCGGCAGGGAACTCTTGGGTGGCTCCTCTTCCTTGGGTGCCGTCTTCTTCGCTGCCAGCGCCTTGATGCCATTGGGCGGCCCAGCAATCTTGCCCTTGAGCTTTGCCTTGCCTTTTGCCTTGGGTCTCGGCTTGTTGGCTGTTGGCCGGTCTTCATCTTGCCACATGTCATCGTCATGGCCCTCGGGACCTCCAATCCCCGGAATGCCCATACCCATACCAGCTGCACTCAGCGGTGCACTGTACCTCGCTTCCGTACCCGCATCAGGAGCTCCCATCTCCCTCAGTCGCCAACGCATGTGCTCCTCGACCGCGAGCACATCTGTCATCTGAGGATGCGCAAACAGAGGAACAGCGCGCTGAGCTTTAGCCTGATCAGGCTTGAAGGTCCTTGGGTCTCGAGCCTCAGGCTTGTGGGAAGCTCGCTGAGTTCGGATCAAAGCCTCTTCGATCGTTTCGATCTCGCCTGCAAAGTTGTCGATGAGATGAGGGATCTTGCTGAGCTCATGTGGAAGCTTTGTGACAGGCCCTTTGCGAGTAAAGGTGTGGTTGGCGAAACAGTCGAGGCATGTTGTGAGTTGGCAGAGACAGTAGGAATGATTGTCGTCGGGCACAGATACAGATGTCGGCCGGTGCTGCTGAGCAAGGTCGTGAAAGCAAACGCCGTCGCGCGCAAGAGTAATATGGGCCACGGCATTCGCGCCCGGATCCAAGCCCGAAACTTTGCCACCCGCACCAGCACCAGCACCGGCGCCGAACATGGACCCAACGCTCATGGCCATGCCAGGCAAACCGGCTGCCACAGCTCCAGCTGTAGCCATAGCGGAGCTTTCAGCGGTCGATGTCGGGACTGGTCGCTGACCTGCTAGTCGGCGATCGTGCTCGGCGTAAAGCAAGGAAAGCATGTGAGTTTGGAAGATGGTGTCAACCGATGCACCGCCGTGGATGACGCTTCGACGAAGGAAAGTGGGAGAAGATCCAGCTTGGATGAGAGAGATGACGAGGGCTGGAAGTGATTGGGTAAAGACGTGATGGAATGCTTCTGTCCTGAGGATGTCAGCGTGAGGTAAAGGCAAAAGAAGGGCGCCGAAGGGCGATTGAAGCTCCGATAATAAAACCTGACTTTTCACACATCAGCTCACTGGTGATTAGACTTCATACGCGCGAACGTGTGTTCGTCAGAGTCACCGGTTCACTCGGCTCCCACTTTCCGAAAGACGCCGAGCCAGGCGTAAGAACTCGACACGGACGCACCAACTGCGCATCAGGCCGCCATTTAATGCAAGTCCTGGCGCATGTCTGCATTTGTTCACCCGCCACCCACGTCTGCAGCGTGTTTTCAATCTGGCTACCTCTTGCACACTGCGTTAGCATCTAAGAAGCTGATATCATGCAATGTACAGAGCTCGCGAGAACAGATTCGACACGCCCGCGAGCGTATTGATCCGTCCCTGCGAGCTCTAACTCGACGTCAATCCTCCGATGAGCGATCTGGCTTGTGTTCAAGAGCTCGCACGACTCAGGCAGACAGGACACGCACAAGCGCGTGTTTGAGCTGCACTTGCAAGCTCTTGTTGAACCTCCACTGTGTTCTCGCGACATTACCGTCGCGGCTGCAATGTTCAAAAACACACAGGCTGTCTCAGCGACATCTTGAAACAGAGATCAAGTTAGACTGTAGCTTGTTGAGGCCCCAAACAGCAGATTTATACACGCTCAGAAGAAAGCCGTTGATGCGTGTCTATGAGCGCCTGCCTTTTCGACACGACTTGACTGCCGCGGAGGAGGTCGCTGTGAAGCAGCTGAGATGACACGCAATTGCGTGTCAGATCGCGTCAGCGAGCTCTGCAATCAGACTTCCTCTCATGCGAGCGCAAACCTATGCATGTGCAGGAGCTCCTGGAGCAACTGGCGTACGCACCGTTGCATGATCAGCTGTGCCAAAGAGCTCTCGCTTTGCGCCGCCGAGAACAAAGCCAGCTTGTACAGCTGCGGATTTGAGCAAGACCTCGATGAAAGGGACTTGAGAGACTAGGCACGCAGAAATGCGCACAAAGGCATGTCCGAGCTCTTGACTGGTCAGCCCCATTCCGAGCCAAATTTTAAGCCCTCGCGATCATATACAAGAGTTCGCTCGCTTGGCTCATAATACACACAGATGCGTATCCTGCCTCCTTCGCGAGCTCTTGCGGCTGTGAGCAGCTCTTCACAGCGAAGCTCGCAGACTTTGCCAGCTCCACGAAATCAGATGCGTGTTCGACCTCGGGGCTTGATTTTTCTTTGCACAAACCAAATTCCTTGCTCTGCGCGCGAGATTGCTGAAAACGGCTCCCGAAGCACACGAATGTGTAATGAACCGCGTCTGCGAGATAGCGTCCAGAATCCACCTGGCACCAAATGACTTTATTTGGCGTCCGCCTCAGCTCGCCAGCCGAAAGAATTTACACGCGCCAACGCGTGTCAGTCTATCACGCCCAGCCGAGCCTGTGCTCGGGACTGCCGAGAACGACAAGAACTCACATTTTGGCATCATCCTACGCATGCTTGCGTATCGATTCGCCGCATCTGCGAGTTCCAGGTCAAATCCCCTGTCCTTCATCAAACCATCGTCATCTCAAGCGTGGACAAAATACACAACTGCGCGAGTAGCTGCAGAAGCAATCTACTACGATGAAAGCTTTAAGCTCGCCGAGGGCAGAGGCTGACACGCCCAGTGGCGTGTTGGCTGTTCTCATTCAGCTCCGGCCTAAATCCAGAGATATCGATCGACAACGCGAGTCTGCAAGAAGAGTTCATCAGAGAGAGCCTTTTGTGCATGAATGCGTGTCAAGCTGTATCCAGAGGCTCTTCTTTGCGACCCAGTGTCTTTCGTCGTCCATCGTCCACCAACGCGCACGCGCCACCTCAGCAGACCTAGGTCGAAGAGAAAGCTTCAAACCAAGGGCATATCAAGCTCCCATTCGGCAGATCATCACACGCACAGAAGCGTATTGAACAGTCTCAGTGAGCCTTTGCCTCGTCTTTCAGGATGACACAATGCTAGCCGCACACGGCTCGCAACCAATACAAAATACGAACTTGCTCATGCGGACGTGTCAACAGGACTGATCAAAGCGCAGAGCTCTGCGCTGCGCAAGAGCTTCTAGCCAGGGCGCAGCTTGATTCGCCGTGCCAAAGAGCTTCTGCGCGATCAACACCTGCATTTCAAGCTAGCATGCGTCTTGGCGAACCTGCGAATTCGGTACACGAGCTCGCTGCTATTGGGTAGGCGTGCCCGGCCATAGCTGCGAGGTTCTGCTCAGTAAGAGTGCCAGAGCTAGCTTGCACGCAAGAGTTCGCTGCAGCAGAATGCCACGCATCGAATGTGTACCATGCCGACTTTGCGAGCCCTTCATTTTTTGTGGAAGGTCCTCGCCTTTGGGCTCGCATAGCTCGAATCTTTGTCACGCACAGATGGGTATCAGTGCGGCCCGATTGCAAGCTCTTAGCTCGAGTCTCTTTGTTTGAGCCTTTCCGCGCAATGTGTCACACGATTGTGTAAGAGCCTGTGACTGCAACCTCTTATTTCCCTCATTCAATCTTTCCAACCCATTCCCAACCCACCCCCCGCCCCATCACCTCAAGAACTCACCAGCAATGTTCAACCCAAACATCAAATTCCCTCCTGAGCACACACCCTACATCATTCACGAAATCATCCATCTCGTGCTCTGTCCACCTTGCCTGTGCCAACCTGGTCTCTCCATGGCCAACGCGCCACTGTCTACCGTGTGGACAGATTGCGTCTCCCGGTGTACTTTCTTGATGTCTAGGTGTGAGTTGAAGGGCAGGAAGTTGAGGTGGTGGTGGTGGTTGAAGTAGAGTTGCTCTTGTACGATCTGATAAGAATGAGAAAGGTGGTGCTGCTGATGAAGGTAACATTATACCTTTACCTTGCATTTTTCCCTCTCCCTCCCTAGTTATAGGATCAATGAGGATGAGAGGTACTAACACCCTCTTTAAATATCACCCGAGTTAATAACCCCCATCCATTCCTACTCCTAGCAACCTTCTAACCTTTTAGTCCATACAACAACAACATGGTAGCTTATAACGGAGACGAAGTCTCTGCTCTCGTCTTGGATTGTGGTACATCAACAACAAGAGCAGGTTATGCAGGTGAAGACTCTCCAAAAGTAGTCTCTCCAACCGCGTACGGCTTTGTTGATGGACCCATTCGTGCGGATGGCGGACGAGAGCGCACGTATCATGTTGGGGAGAATGGTGCACCACTTTGGAGAAAGGGGCAGGAAGTTGGGAATATGATGGTTGACGGTGTAGGTGAGTGAGCGAGTGAGAGCGAGCGAGTGAAAGCGAGCGAAAGCGAGCGTTAGAGGAATGAGTGAAAACGAGCGAGCCAGTGCGAGCGAGTGAACGTTTGAAAGGTTGGTAACGGGATGGATCAACAGCAACAACTCCAACACCGCTCTCAAGCACGTCAGCTCGAACAGCAATAGGATTCAGGAGCGCATCCTACCACTCCTGCCATTGCTCGAGCCGACGGCGTTCCAGGGCGGACAAAAGATACGCGCACAGCTCGACAGAGAACAAAACAAGTCAGAAGACGCGTTTTTTTTCGCTGGGGATTTGAAACTGTCGAGCTGTTGAGTCAAGCAAGTGCGACCGGAGCTGTGCCAAGTGCGGTTGGCATTCATGTCAGCTGTCTGATCTTGTGAAGGCGTGTGACAGGTCTGCTCCGCTGAGGGTGTAGCCAAAGTGGCTGAAACTTTTGAGCGATCTAGTCACGCGTTAGAGGAAGCTATAGCTGTCCTCGCTGGAGTCAACCTACTGCGAGGGGCAAGGCGGCCAATTCTGAAGAAGCAGGTATATTCTCGAGCTAGCTCACGTTTCAAATTGGCTGCGAATTAAAGGCAGTTAGGTAAGCCACTGCCAATCAAGCAGCTTTGGCGGCTCGCAGCTCTTCGCTCGGCGAAGACTTGGCAGACTTTTATTCTAAAGGATCTCGTTCGGTGGATTTATCGAGACTTGCTTTGCCGCTTGGAGATGGCTCAGGCATGTACCTCGACCCTGACGAAATTTCATGGTGAATGTGTAACGCCTGGCCGAGTCGTTCATTGCTCTGATTCAGGTCATCTCGTCGTTGGCAGTTGCAGCTCTTAGGTGTTGCATTGATCAAGACTTTTGTGCACAGCTCTGGGACCTTTGCTTCTGGCAAGGAGCTAGCACGTGAGGTTTGCGAGCAAGCAGTGTATCAGCAGCTCGACGACGTATCAGTCTTCAGGAGACTCGCTCGGTGCTTCTTGCGCTCTGTTCGAGCTTTTGGTGACACGAACGACTGGAGGTTGCCTGAGGCAGTCAACTCTGCCTTGCTGCTGATGAATGCGGGAAAGACACCTTGGAGCGCAGCTTAGCTGGCTATCGTGGCTGATCAACGAATACTTTTCAGCATGATCGGCCATAACTGTATCTGTCCGTCCAGTCAACACGGTTAGGATTTGAACAAAAGCGCGACTTTTATTATGGTCTGCACCAAGCTGACATCATTGGAGTTTGTTGGAGATGATGAACGGGACTATTGTCTTGGCTGCTGCTGCTGCGTCATGGTCGCGAGGGCAAGACTTCGCGCACTTCAGCTCCGTGAGGGAGGGGAGGGTGACTGAAGAAGCAGCAAGCAAGCGTGCCAGCGCAGCTCGATCAGAATCTGCGATTAGGAGTTTCCACCTATCTGTAGAGCACACTCGAGCTGTATTACTCGCGGCGTTCTTGCGGAGAGTCGGCACCGATGGCAAGCATGTTCGCTTGTGAAAAAAAGCATGACCGGTCACGTTGTCCGTACAACGGCTAGGTATGGCTGTGCTCGCTACGACCTGGTCTGGCCAATGCTGGTCCGCTCTTGCTAATTCAACCCAGATACTCAAAAGCATCTGCTGACTTTCCAGTTCAAGATCCAGCCCCCCTCCCACATCTGATCTCCCACATTCTTCAATCCCGTCTGTCCATTGACCCGCGCGAACATCCCCTCCTCATCACCGAACCCGCTTGGAATCCCCGCACCTCACGAGAACTTCTCACAGAGCTTGCGTTCGAGCAACAAGGTTCACCTGCCCTTTACCTTGCCTGCCAATCCGTTCTGAGCGCCTTTGCAGCCGGCAAGGGCACTGCTCTTGTCCTCGACATTGGGCATGATCTCGTCAGTGCTGTGCCAGTCTCGGAAGGTTATGCTTTGCGTGCTGGGACCATGCGCCAGCCCCTCGCGATGGCCTTGTTGAAGTCGCAACTCGCAGCATACTTTGCTGCGCCGGTCAGCGGGCCTTATCGGGATGGGGTAGTAGATCTGACGCCGTATCAATTACTCAACAAGCGGCAATTGCGGAAAGATAGGGTTGAGGGTTCGACGGAGAGTTGGAAGACTTGGGCGCAGGGGAGGGTTGTGGAGGACTGGATCGAGAGTTGCGCCGAGGTGATGGCTCCGAGGGGATATGACCTTCAGTGAGTCTGCTCGAGGTCAAGCTGTCGCAGAGCTTTTGTGAAGATTAGCTCATGTTTGACGGACTGCCAGCTGGCAAATGTCGTGACCGCTGCTGTGGGAATGTGCGCTGTCTTCCGCACGGCTCAAGGACTTGTGAGCCGACCCGGCTAGCAAAAGGACTTTTGACCAAGAGACAGCTCGAACGTGATCCGCCTGCCTCGTTTTATTCACAGCCACGATGCTGACTCCTCAGAACAGCCAAAACCCTCCCATCACGGCAGTACGAGTTTCCATCTGGTCAATCCCTCCAGTTCGGCGAGGAACGTATGCGCTACCCCGAAATTCTTTTCAACCCAAAGAACTACTTTGATCAATCGATACCCCCTCCGCCATCTCTGACCTCGACACCGAGCTCGCCTTCGTCGCACGCCCTTGGCGAGATGGTCAGCCTCAGTCAGCTCGTACATGATTCCGTCAACGCGTGCGATGTGGATTTGCGGCCGGGGCTGCTGCAGAATGTGATTGTTGTAGGGGGTGGAAGCTTGATTCCTGGGTTGATGGAGAGATTGGAGTATGATTTGGGGATGATGTTGCCTGGGGTGAGTGTCCTCTCTTTCGTTGTCATGGGGCAAGTGGCTGCCGTCTTCGTACGCTTCTTCTGCTGCGGTCGATGCAGTCGAGCACGCGAGCACGACGTTGCTGTACGCTACACAGCCTGTGACAAGCTGCTTCGATTGGTGTTGCTCTTTGCAAGAGTATGATCGCTGGCATGCTCGCCGCCCTGTATGTGCACGGTGCTTGCCATTTCGCGCCGGTGACGGAGAGATGAGCGGCCTGGCCGCATGGGCCGCAGCTTGCCAGATCTGTATCAAGCTTCACCGCAACACCGTGCTTGCTCGACAAAAGCATTAAAGGCTCGATTTACTCTTGCAGAGGATAAAGTGCACTGCAGTTGTACTTGACTACATTGCGAACCTCTGCCTTGCACCCGTGCTGACTTTGCAGCAACGCGTCAAGATTCACGCACCAGGCGTTCCATCCGAGCGCCGCTTCTCCGCCTGGCTCGGTGGCTCCATTCTCGCTTCGCTCGGCACATTCCACCAACTCTGGGTCGGAAAGCAAGAGTACGAAGAACACGGGATCAACATTGTTCATCAGCGTGAGTCTTTATCCTCATCTTCAGGACGCAAGTTGACATTTCAGGCTGCAAGTAGAATAGTACAGATGCATACAAGTCACGTATATCTCATAAAGTCATCATTGGCGCCTGCGCCATCTTGCGCTCGTTGCAGCAGCAGCAGCTCACGAAAGCTGCAAGCCTTGAACGTTGAGACCGAGTTGTTCGACGAGCTTGCGATCGACGTTGGGCGTGCCATCGTGTTCACCATCTTCTTCGAGAGCCGAAGCTGACATGGCAGGCGAGTTGGCGGCCCTCGAGACGTCGCCTGGCGTGAGCATGCCAACGTTTGATTCGGGCGAAGTGAGCGAGGACAGCGAGGCAAGAGTACCGTCTACAATCTCAATCTCGCCAGCTGCGAGTACGAGCATCTCGGCTTTGATTCTGCGAGTTGTCGTCTCTGATCCATCGGTAACGTGATCAAAGATGCGGACTAGAGTCTGGGGTGCTCCGTGAAGGGAGATGAAGATTGTATCTGCAAAGTAATCGATCGTGGCTTCGTCGAGGTCGAGTGAGGCGGGAAGATTACGCAGAGAAGGAAGGATGGATTCAGAGAGGGGGTAGAGGGTGATTGCGCTTGGAAGGGAAGCCGTTTCTTCAGCAGCGATCAAGCTAGCCAAATGTTTGAACAAGTGGCTAACGGCTGCGAGGATACAAGGATTGGTATAATTTCCTTGAAAAGACCAACGAAGTTCTTGAGCGTACCACGATTCGAAAGCGTACGCAAAGCGAGGCTGGAGTGTATACTGAGCCATGCGCTTTTTTTCCTTTTTTTCTTCGCTTGCTGCTGCTGAAGGAGCGACAGGCTTGATGGAGGTGAGAGAGGGAAGAGCTGAAAAGTAGCTGGTCATGTGGCTGTTGTGTGATGGGGAGGGCAGAGGGGTGGTGTAGGGTGTGATTTGGGGTGTTGGAGCTGTGAGGTTTGGAATGGGGTAGCCACCTTGAATGGTGAGTGTGCGGAGGTTACCACCGTGTTCAGGAGATGACCAGAGGACGCCGAGCTCGACGATGGCTCGATGAACGAGGTGCGTTGAAAATGTTAATGCGTGTGTGTGTTCGGCCGAAGTGAGCCTTTCCAAGTCAGTCCAGTAGAGAGATACAGAACGCTCAAGAACTCACCATTGGACTTCAACAGGTCTAACAGCTTCAAGAACTTCAAGTAAAGCTGCAGCTCTACCTTCTTCTTGAGCATCATCAAGACAGAATTCGCCACCACGAAGCGTGACTTTACACGCGCGAGGGAGGTGAATCTTTCCACGGGGATGTTGATTTGCGTTGGGTGGGTTCACAAAACGGATATCGATCTCGAGGTGTTCGATACTTGAACCCGCTAGAGAGGGGAGGCGAAAGATGCCGTTGGTGGTTGAGAAGAAGAGATCCCAGTGTGAGAGGGAGGTTATTTTTGCGTGGGTTGGAGTGGGTTGAGGTGTTTGTTTTGAGAGAGGGAGGGCACTGGAGTTAGTGTTGGGTTGGTGGGAGGGAGACGTACCTGTCTGCACCACGAGAAGTCGTGGGAGTCAGTGGCGAGAGGAGAGAAGCTGCGATTGGCATGGTGAGAGGATGGGTTGTTGGACTGTTGATATTGTTAGTGGGTGTTTTGAATTACTGTGGCGGTGATATCTACCTTGATAAAAGCAGGTGGAGACTCTTTGTGAAGAAACTAGACTGACGTCTATCAGTTTCTTCTTGGTTCCGCCTCACGGCTACGTACTGTCCGACGTGTAAGAATTGACTGCGCTTATTTGTGAAATGGCAGGTGAACGACGGGCAAGGTCGTCACAGTATGACAGATGGGTAGCAGTGGGTGTTAATGAGAAGAAAGGAAGATGAGGGGATGGTTGAAATGTTTTACCGTTCTTTTATGGACCCTTGAATCACTTTTTTCCTTTGTTGAGGGGAATGTGCGAGATAAACCCCTCCTTTGACTATAGTGCGGGGGAGGATCACCTGCCTGCCAAGCCGGCGGCAAGTCACAGGCACCAATGACACTAAACAGTGGGGTTTACGCGAATCAAGCCTCTTTCTCAGGGATATTGAACTCAGAACAGGGGATCGTTACCCTGAATCCCATTACAAGCGATGATGCACCAGACGCTACAACAGTCGTTGCTGCCCAGTGGAGCTCACAAAGGAGGGGCTGACACGCCCGTTGTACGCCGACGTAGAGGGTGACGAGGTCGATGAAAACTGCCACTGTGGAGCTGGAACGGAAGGTTCAACTACCCTTTCCCATAACAACAGATCAGCGACTACCCCTCAATGAGCCGCAGCTGCCGCCGGCCAAATCTACGCCGATCAGGGAAAGGGTCCACGAGGAGAGATGTGCGTCATGGCAAGCGGCGCCATTCGGTAAACCCGAGTAACCACATACATCCAGACTTCTCATCTCGTCTTGTGACCTTCCGAACCTCTCCAGAAGCCATCAGCCCCGGTACATCCGTCAACAATCTTCCGCCCCACAGGGCGCCTAAAAGGAAATAGATCCACAGCGGGTGATCGTCGTGGCACTCCACCCAACCCTCTCGTAGAGGTTGTAACGAGATAAGGATGCCGATAATTCGATAGAATCGGGGTCGACGTTTGGCTTGAGTTCGCTTCTCGCCGAGGTGAAGGAGGGGGGACGTTGATCTCGAGTGTCTTGACTTGTCGACCTTGATTCTTCTTCATATTCGAGGGTAACTTCCTAGGAGGGAAAGAAGAAGAAGGGAAGAAGAGTGTTGAACGTGAATGCGAATGCGAAACGTCGAGATCGTCATCGTCATCATCGAATTCAATATTATCCAATCGTGTCATGACGAAATCAGCCGGTAATCCCCTCTCAAACTGAAGTGAAGCTCTCGGTGTCCGGACCTTTCCAGTCAGTCAGTCAATCAGTCTACACCAAAAGAAACTCACATCTTTCGCAAACATGGGTCTTGCAGTCTTCGGACTCGGTGCAGAATGCACTAGCACTAGCGGTGTACCAGGCGATAGCGGGCTCGGCGTCCGAGCGGCAAATCGCGTCTCATGAGGATAAGGCGTTAATCGACGATTGGTAGGTCTAGGTAAGCTTGGAATCTTGACGCTGCGCTGGGTGTTGGTCTTTTGTTGCTCCATCTCGGGTTCAGTTTCACTCTCGGTCATGTGGGTATTCTGGAAATGTATAGGCATGGCTTGTATATCTGGGATCAAGCGGCTATGCTGCTGCGCCACTAGAGTCGTGCACTGATTACAACCATTCTTGACTGACGATGCGATGCAGCTGTAATTCAAAGGAGTGAGAGGGGTTGAAACGTTTTGATGGGCTTAAAGGATCGTCTGACTCTGGGCTGATCGTGCGATCCGGGGTTCGGATTTTCAGAGAGGAGAAGGGAGTCTCGAAAGGTATGCATTCTGTTGATCTGCTGCTGCCGTTCAATCAGTCGTCGTGGTCAAAAGGTTTCAGCAGGGAGAAAGATTGTATGGGGACGACCTTTGCGTTTTACCGAGCCACGTTTGCAGTTCACCTCTCTTAAGCAGTGCAGAGTTTCTCATGATGCATTTTATCAAATCAGAAAACGTGCAATAAGATGAAGAAATTACAGAGCGTTTGACAATTTCTCTTTCGTCGTTAGCCAGACGAGGTCATCTTCAGTTCACACTTCACAGAGCCGAGCTGCACAATCTTACGAGGGGTTCCAGTTGCCGCTGATAAGAATGTCGCTTAGTCGGCCGTTTCTCTCAAACGTCATCAGAGCATGACTTATTCTTTCTGAAAACTCATTGGCATGCCGAGCGAAATCAACAGAGGCAGTGTGTTCATGTCAGGCCGACTGGGAGAATCGATGAATTTTTACGAACATCATCAGACTCTGAGCCTGGATATCACCGCCTTTTGTGCCGGACGACAGCGATGGGACAACGAGCAGCAGTCAGTAGACAAACGACGACATCAATCGCCTCTTGGCTATCCTTTGATAACCGACAAGTCCCGTGACACAGTAGTTGCGTTTCGAGGACCCCAAAGTGCAACGAAACCAAACAACGACGACCACGAAATCGTAAAGAGTCACTTTTATCTCTTTGGCAAGCTACTCTTAGAGCCTCAAGGGGTCGTAGTACGCTTCAAAACTGCTCAAAGGTCGTACGGTCCAGCAAATAGCTGACAGTGACTCCTGCCTTTCCTCAAACCTGGACTCGACAGTGGACACGACATCCGGCGTGTCCCGGCGTATCCTTGGCTTGGAGACACGGGTGTCATCTCTGAGAACAAACCCCATATCTCGACTACACATACGCTCCTCAGCTCCAAGACGGAATACAGCATCTCACCACTGGGCGCACTCCCCCTTTTACCACCTCACCTCCTTTCAAGCCCACTATGCCGTCGCCCCTGGTCAAGCTGCCCGCAAGGTATGTCACCATCGCGCATACCCTAGTCGCAACCACCGCCTTTGCTGGCGCCTTTGTGATCGGATCGGCTGGCTATTACAAGCAGCTTTGCAAGAACGGTATAGCAGGTGAGAAGACGTCCTTTGGCAAGCTGACGATAGGCTGGCCTCAAGAATGGTTCCCTTCAGTATCAGCAACGTAAGCCTTGAAATAACTTGGTTTGACCCGCAGCATAGGAGACCATCTACCCCCTCGAATATGGTTTCAGATCATGATCGCCCTCTGTTCCGGCCCACGCTTCCTCTTGGTCTTTCTGCAGTATCTCGTACATCGGACTGTTGCACCGGTCGGGCTCGACGCCGGTGAGAAACCACAGAGAAGGGAAGATCGGGCGAGGCTCCTGGCGGCAATCGGTGTACTCCGTACATTCACTTGGTGAGGTCCTTTTGAAGCTCGCTGCTGACGTGCAGCGGTGGCTGGGTCTACATTACCAGCACAGATCATCATGGTGAGTATGGACAGCTGTAACGCTGACGAAAGACTCTCACGACTTCTTCATGATCTTGTACCTTATTCTCACCTTGCCTTGGATGGTCTTGAGCATCTCTGCCGCCACACAAGCTTCTGTGCGGAGAAAACGGTGAGCTGTCTTATGCATCGACGCTGCTGACGGCGCAGAACTCAGATTGCGACACTGTTCTTTGCGACGATTGTACCTATGATCTACTTCTTCTTGCGCCATACGGTACAGCGGATACCTGGAGGTGAGCTCTACGACGCAAGCTCGGCTGATATCTCAGCTTATACCTACTACTCTTTCTTTGAATGGAGTCTCATCATCTATGATCTCGCATTCGACTCTGTTGGTGCCTCCGAGGTGACCAGACTTCAGGTACATATCAATCCTCGCGTAATTCTAACTTGATAGCTCCAAGTCGTGGACCTTGGCAGAGCCACCGAACACGACGCCACGCAGTAGGTTCCATCCCCGAGATGTACTCGTCTGAAAGTCAAGGAACATTGCAGTCTTGAATCCTAAATTTGCATTATCTGAGGCTCACCATGACGGCTGGGAGATCAAGTCTACGGGCTCAGACTGGCAGGGTTGGCGAGCTCCTGTTGCGTGGCTGGGAGAAGTTTTCTATGGTGAGCCGCAGAACAGACTTTGCTGACGGAAGCGTACGCGTTCTGGACAGTCTTTACCTCCTTGGGTCTGCAACTCTTCTACTTTTCCGTCTGGGAGCTAGGTACGTCCTCACTACGACGAGGCTAAGTGTAGCTTTGTCCGGCTCAGAAGCGACGCTGCTGTTCACGGTGTCTCCAGTGCTGCTGGCCAATCGTACTTTTGCTACCTTTGCTTCGTCACGGCAGGGACAGATCACGCTGCGAAGTATGACTTTGGTCCTTGGGTTGGGCAGCTACATCATTCCAGGCCCAGGGCTTCGTTTGATTGGCGTCTCTTTCGGTACGGCTGCCGGTTGGATCGCTCTCGCCAGTGGCCTTGGACGGTTGCAGGGTGGTCGTGACGCTGCCAACGAGGGTGCAAGTGAGTAGAAACATTGACAGGACTGATTAGCAGCGCTTGGGCTTGGGCTGGTCACAGCCATGTTCCTCAAATACGCAAACAAATCTACCAACCCATTGTGGACGGTCACGAATGCTGCCTCTGGTGGCTGGAACAAGACTGGGCTGGTCCTTGCATCTGCATACATCTACGAATACGCCACAAGACCTACTTCACTTCACCCAGCTGCACCAATCGCCACTTTCAAGAAAAATGATGACCTCGCTACGTCTCCAGCTCGTGCTACAGTCCTCGCGCGGCATCGAATTCCACTCGCGGCAGGGCTCGGTACACTCATCTTCCTGTTGCAAATGTTCGTGATGGACGCTGGCACTATCATCTCCTGGACGTGGACAGGGTATACGAATGGTGTTCCTAACGGTCCAACATTACATCCCTACTCGGGCTGGGTCATCTTTGCCACTTGCGCCGGCGCTCTTTTCGGCACCTCCAGCATTCCACAGAGTCCGTTCTGGTCCTTGGCCGGCATGGGCAGTGCCTGGGCTCACTACTCCTTCCAGAACGCGACGGGCTACTATGCAGGCCTTGGCCTGGTGTTCTATCTGATGTCGCTCATCCCAATCTACTGGAAGGCAGTCTCCATCTCACCTCCTGCCTTCACTTGGGGCTGGGCAATGGGTCTGAACGCCATTCTTGACGTCTTGTCAGTGGTCACAGCTGCCTATGCGTTTGTACCGTACGGTCATCTTGTCCGAGAGCGTACAGACTTGGTACTTGGCTTCTCCATGTTGGTGCTTGCCGTTGGCGCTGGAGCAGCAAACACAATTGTCGCTCGTCATGCTCCATCCGCTTCCGCAGAACATCCGACAGTCGGCCCTCGCCTGCAATCAGCAGCGCGTTACTCCATTCGCTATCTCCTTCTCCTGGCAGGCGCTGCGCTAGGTACTGCACTTTACCTCGCTCGCAAGACGAGCGTGAAGCCGACGCCATACTATCCCGCCGAAAGCAAAGTCTTCTCCGGCGGGATCTTCACCGTGCACTTTGGTCTCGATGTCGATGCACGAGACAGTCAGTATCGGATGAAGGAGCTGATCGAGGAGATGCAGGTCGATGTGGTACGTCCTTAGTACTTCCTCGACGCAAACTGACTCGCAGCTCGGACTTCTGGAGACAGACTGTACGTTGGACTCGACGGAGTGTGTCTGACAACAGTGCACCGCTTTGTGTATGGGAACAGAGATTTGACGCGAGTCATTGCGGAGGATCTCGGCTACGTGAGTGTCATTGGAAGGAAGCGCTAACAGCAGTACGTTGACTTGGGACCTGGACCCAACAGCCACACCTGGGGCGCAGCTCTCCTGTCAAAAGTGAGTCAGCTCCAACACTCAGCTAACATCAGTTCCCAATCATCAACTCGACCCATCACCTGCTGCCGTCGCCCAAAGGAGAACTTGCACCGGCCATTTTTGCCACTCTAGACGTCTTTGGCATCCACGTCAACGTCATGGTCAGCCACAACGGCCAAGGTACGTCAAGTGAGCGCCAGCCACTGACGGAACAGAGGAGGATCTAGAAGACCGTACTTTACAGACAACAGAGATTGCCCGACTCCTCCGCGAGAAGGGCGATGAGCCAGCAGTCTTCCTCGGCTACCTCGTCACACGAACCGGCGATCTTCGACCATGGCCTTATCAGATCCTAATGGAGGACGGCAACATGCTCGATATCGAGATGTGAGTTGATGTCACGAGCGGACTGACATGCAGTGGCGATCGTTGGCGTTGGTGCGAGTATATCGCTTTCCGAGGTTTGTGGCGCGTTGGCTTTGCTCGAGTACACGAAGGCACGATCACCGATACCGAGCTTCAGGTATGCTTTCCTGTACGTGGACCGCGCTGATTGCTAGGTGGGAAAGTTCATGCTGCCTGATGCGGATCGACCGGCGGTATATAAAGACAACAAGGAGCTGTACTGGCATATCGGCGAAGAGCATGTGAGTCTATGAGCCGCGACACGCTGACGCTAGATCCCTGAGGAATGGCGCTTTCCACCGCAATTCCGAGACAAAGGTGTACGGTACGTCACGCTCTCATCCAAAACACGCTGACAACCAGAGGTCACTACTACCGCGTATGGAACGGGCCACTATACTACTGGCCACCAGGATACACGAACGCAAGTTAAATCAATGCATAATGATTATATCCAAGATATTCCGCTCGTCCCTCACAGCGCCGAATTATCCACATCCGGTGCACAGTCCTCATTCCCCGTCAAGCCCAATAGATTCTCTCGCGAAGGCACTTTCTTGACTTTTGATAAATCAAAGTGGACTGCACCATCCGACATCCGACTACTTGTCCTTGAAAGCTCTGGCGTCTCGGCTGGTTCAGCGCGTTTAGCATCTAATGCCTCGTTCAGACGTGTTTGCCAGCCCGCCCATTCTTCCTCGTCTTTAGGCGGCCACTGTCCTCTCATGGCCTTTGTCTGAGGCGGCGGCGGCGGGCGAAAAGAATGTAAAGCCATTGAAACACCCACAGCCGCCAGACCCGTCACCCTCCTACCAACCCATCCAATTGCCCTCCCAAACGGCACCACAGCTTCAAAGACTTCGCGTAGATCAAGTAGATCACGTAGGTATGAGATTTTACCGTTTTCATTGAATTCGACGACTGTGACTATGCGCAGCTCGAATCGAAGGAGGTGGGTGATTGCTTTGGTGAAGAGGGATTGAGGGAGGGTGGGGACTCGAGCGTATATAGGTTGCTGGTCGATTTCGGGGGGTGGTGGGGCTGGGAGAAGTGATTCGGGTAGGAGATGGGGAAGGAGATGAATGTTTAGTGTTCTATTCGTTAGCATCGATTTTGATAGTCAAAGCCAAGAGAACGTACTGATCGATCAAACCGAGATGAAAACCATCGAAACATTCCATCCCACCAATCTCACCGCATTCACCCCAGACATCCCAAGCTTTCCACCACGCCGCGGGATCCTGCTCTTGAGACGAGGAGATCAATGCTGCGTTCTTGAGATGGCGGAGTAGGCCGATGGGTGTCAAGGATGGGAGGAGGATCTGGGAGAGGATGGAGCTGAGATGGAAGAATGAAGCTACTAGTGGCCTGGTTGGAAGAGTTACAAAGGGTGATTCGTATGCTATTTGTCAATTTGATGCGAGAGAGAGGGAGAAAGGACGTACCGCAGTCTGGTTCCAGGAATTTTTCAACGATCTCTGCGACCTCGTCATCTTCCACAACGACTTGACGTTCCTTGCCTTTGCCCTTTCTCGCAAGACCGCGTCCACCATGATAAAGCACGCGTTGTATCTCAACAAGCGTTGCCATCTGCACAGCCGTCAAGCCGACGCCCGTACCATCGGTATCGGACAGGCTATGCGTCGAAGCTCTAGCAGCCGCTCCAGCCGCTGCAAACGCGAGCACCGAATCAGCCCGTGAACGAGATGGGTTGGACCGTAGCGTTGACGTTGAGCCGTGTCGTCTGTGGTTGAGCATACTGCTGCGAGGTGGCCTGTCAGGTGTAGAAGGTGCCGTTTGTACTTGGCGTGTGGGTGATGGAGGGAGAGCGAAACGTGGATGAAGGCTTGATGAAGAGGCGTGGGCGGGTGCGACAAAGGGGTCGGATAGGTGGCGTATTAGAGGTCGTGGGGTTTCGTCTCCGGTTGGTGACAATTCTCTACTCATGCTCTGTTTTTGATTGCTCAAGAGGCGGTTTATATACTGCTGAGTGGTTGATAAGATGAATGCAAGCTAAGAGTTTGGATAGAGTTGTCCGTTTTCAGCTATCTTTGTTGAACCTGCTGCTTCCGGGTAGTTTTAGTGGCGTTTACCGAGGTAATTAGAAGAAATGAACCGCGTTGGGCAAGCTCTGATGAATTACATCTTTGTCCATCTACACGAGCGTGTCCTGCTCTTGCGACCTATGATACATGCTACCTCTGGATCATTGCTGCCACGTAGAGAGCGAAAAGCACAAACAAATCTTGGTAACAAAAAAAGGCAATAGCCGTCATGCCTACCTTTGAGCGCAGCACGCCTGTTGGCGCACCTAAATTGAACGCGCCCCGCACCAAAATGTAGACTCACAAGCTTTCGCATACCTCCCCGTAAACCAGTTGATGCTCTCTCGCTTCACACGAAATCTCTTTTCTCCATCACTCTTCTCTCTCTCATCTCAAATCAGAAGCTACAAGCACAAACGTCCTGCGATTCCATACGGTCCCATCATGTCGGCCGTCACGAAAACCGATATCCTCGCACGGCTCGCCAAGCTCGGCGTCAGCCATGACGCCGTCATTGAGCATGGTCCCGCTCCTAACGGGACGCATTGGCAGGAAGAGCTGTACAAAGTCGGAGGTGGCAAGCAGGCTGCTTTGACAAAGACGGTGAGTCAAGTCGACGGCGAGGCGGGGCGGAGTCTGGTGAATGTTGACTTGATACTGACTCCTTTAGCTTTTGTTCAAGCCTAAAACAGCTAAAAGCGCAACCCCCAACCCTGTTCTCGTCCTCGCAGGTGAACACACTGAAACTTCATCTTCATCCATTGCCCGTCTACTCAACCTCAAAGACCTCCGTCTCGCAAGTGAAGACTTGATCAAAGAAGTCCTACCCGGCGTTGCCTCCAAAGACGACGTTTCGGCTCTCTTGCTCCCTTCTCCTCTCAACGCAAACCTACACATTATCCTCGACTCGTCGCTCGCGACATCAGACCAGCTCTTTGCACTCCACGTCGCTTCTTCAAAAGAAACAGTCCTCCTCAAAGGCACAGACATCAAAGCTTTCATCCATTCTTTGCGCGCAGAAGACGCACCTGAAGTCACGGCTACATCGACTGGTGTGCGCGAGGTTGACTTTTCGGCATTGAAGGCTCAAGAACTTGCGGACAAGCCTGAAGGCGTGACCAAGGAAGGCAAGCCTGCGCCCGTGGAGAAGAAGGCCAAAGCGGCGGCGGCGGCGACTGAAGAGCCTAAATTCGAAATGGCGATTCAGTACAAGAAGGATGTTGATTTCCCTGGATGGTATACCGATGTCTTGCTCAAGGGCCAGATGCTCGACTACTATGACATTTCGGGATGCTACATCCTCAGGCCTTGGTCGTACTCTGTCTGGCAGACTATTCAGAGTGGGTTGATATGAAAAGGGTCACAAATCTGACGGCAGACTGGTTCGACGACGAGATCAAAAAGCTCGGTGTTCAGAATTGCTACTTTCCCATGTTTGTCTCGAAAGCTCGTCTTGAAAAGGAAAAGGACCATATCGAGGGCTTTGCGCCTGAAGTTGCTTGGGTTACCAAGGCGTGAGTGGTCGCTTGGACGCTGTTTCTGACATGCAGCGGTAACTCGGACCTTGACGAGCACATTGCTATCCGTCCCACTTCCGAAACCGTCATGTACCCTTGTGAGTCGACTGGTGCTGGATCTTATCGTCAGCGCTAACAATCAGACTACGCCAAGTGGATCACTTCGCACCGTGATCTCCCTCTCAAGTTGAACCAGTGGAACAGCGTCGTCCGCTGGGAGTTCAAAAACCCCCAGCCCTTCCTCCGTACCCGCGAATTCCTCTGGCAAGAAGGCCACACTGCCTTTTTGACTGAAAAAGAAGCCGGTGCCGAAGTTCTCGATATCCTCGACCTCTACCGCCGCGTCTACGAGGAACTCTTGGCCGTTCCTGTCATTCCAGGTGTCAAGTCCGAGAATGAAAAGTTTGCAGGCGGTCACTACACTACCACTGTCGAAGGCTTCATCCCCACCACAGGTCGTGGAATCCAAGGCGCAACATCCCACTGCCTCGGCCAAAACTTTTCCAAGATGTTCAATATCGTTGTTGAAGATCCTGCTCAGGCAGGTAACAAGGAAAAGGTTGATGTCGGTGCTGGACCGGGCAAGATTTACCTTTGGCAAAACTCTTGGGGTCTTTCGACGAGGAGTATCGGTGTCATGGTCATGGTTCACGGTGATGATCAAGGTTTGGTCATGCCTCCTCGGGTTTCGTTGGTTCAGGTGGTGATTGTTCCCGTTGGTTTGAACAAGGTTGCTGGGCACAACGAGTCAATCTATGATGCTTGTGCTCAGCTAGAGAAGGATTTGCTCAAGGTTGGCGTCAGAGCCAAGGCTGATCTTCGTGAAGGATACACGCCTGGTTGGAAGTTTAACGACTGGGAGCTGCGTGTGAGTCTCATCAGACAAAGTGAACGGAGCTGATTCTAGGGTGTTCCTCTCCGTCTCGAGCTCGGTCCTCGCGACATTGCCAACAAGTCGACGCAAGCCGTCCGCAGATACGACAACCACAAATACCCTCTTCAACTCGCCGACATCACCGAGACCGTTCCCAAGCAGCTCGAAGAGATTCAGCAAGGCATGTTTGATCGTGCCAAGGCGACGTTCACCGAGCGCATCAAGAGTATTCGCGAATGGAAAGAGGTGGTACCGGCTTTGGATGCCAAGAACGTCATTGTTTTCCCTTGGTGCGAGGGAAGCAAGTGCGAGGATGAGATCAAGGAGCGTTCCAAGAGCCGGTGAGTTTGTTGATGAGCAAAGGTAGGAGGGCTAAATGGGGACAGTATCAACCCTGATCAGGCTGAAGATGAAAAAGCACCTTCGATGGGTGCCAAATCACTTTGTATTCCATTTGATCAGGAGCGCTTTGGCTCGTTCTCGGAAGATACAAAGTGTATCAACTGTGGAGAAAAGGCAAAGCGATGGACCATGTTTGGCAGAAGTGAGTTTCATAGCTTATTGGAGGGCATGACTGATATATTGCAGGCTACTAAGCAGTTGGAGGAGGAGCTGGTGCTGGTGCTGGGTTTGTCGGATAGGCAGATGACGTGTAGATATCGATGAGATGGATTTGATGCCGCTGCCAAAACCGGTACAGATAGAAGCCGGTCGCGTCCTTTGACCACTTTATAACGACCATTCCATTTCAAAGTGTCAGTAGATTCATACTGGCCAGTGTCGAACAAAACACAACTTCGAAGAACACCAAGACATCTTTGGACAAAGCACACGCAAGATGGTGAGTGGATGCAGAGATAGACAAGACTAACAAACAGCAAGTCGACATTGAGCCATTCAGGCCTTTTTCTGCCCCTCCCGCGTTCTCAAACGAAGACGCATGGTCTAGCTCGTACAAACTCCCTGTCGCCTGCTATGAAGAGTGGGACGAAGAGAGCGTTTCGTCTATCGAATCAATTGATGACTTGCCGCCGACTCCTCGCGGTGACAAGGCTCTCCCTCTTCCTATGCCTCTCAAGGCAAGGAACGAGATGTACCTCGTCGACACGCCTCCTTCGTCTCCTCCTTTGACGTTCAAGTCACCTAGAGCAGGGAGTAGCCCCACCGACGCCAAGTCGTGGACTAGAGACTTGACTCAAGTCTTCAAGTCGAACTTTGGCAACGTTGGTCTGGGCTTGACCTCTTTCGAGCCGAGCCGCAAGGTCATCCAACCTGATAGCCCATCTCGCATCTGGCAGGACGACAATCATCACGCCCACGCAGTTCACAAGGCAATCAAAGATCTCTGCAACGAGATCTTCGAATTCGTCCCGACGCCCAATAATGTCACTTGGCACGTCGAAAACTTTTACTCTCTCATCGCCGGTGACGACGAGTACTTGCGTTCAGTCTACCTCTCGGATCTCACGATCGATTGGTTGTGTGGTCTCAAGACTTGGCTTGCGGGACCCGAGACGAAAGATGAAATCTTTTGGTTCGTGGCTGCTCTTGGTCAGGCTCTGGAGGTCAAACACGGTGATCTTCTCGCCAAGATGGTTCGCGTTGAAACGTTCAAGCGCCGTGCCAGGCAGGCACCGACGATTGCGGAGATGCCTTTGACGGGCCGCGAAGATGAACAGCTTCGCAACTTGAAGTATGAGCTTTCGGATCTGGTGAGTCCTAAGGAGACGGAAACGTTGCTGACGTTGTTAGCTTTTTGCCATTGTTGACAACTATCCTGGTATCAAGGACAAAATCAAGACTATATGTCTTTGCAAAATGTGTCATCGCCAGTGGGCAGACGTCTATGCGTTCGGCCGCTCTGACTACTACCACTAGGCAAGACTCGCCCCTTCCTTTCCCTTTTCTGTACTATGTCTTCTTCTTTGTTTCATTACTTCATTGTGAATACTTCTACCATACGCATATGCATCGGCTTCACCAGACTTTTCGTTCAAAGCGATAGATATCTGCAGCTGCTGCGCCACAATTACCGGCCGTCATGGTCCGTCAGCAGTTGGACCTCCACTTTGTTCTTCGGAGGAGTCTGAGAGCTGCTCCTCGACCTTTTTTCAGATCTACCACATTCTCTACAACTTGGAAAGCCATCATGTCTACTGAAGGTCAAGTGAGTAGCATGCTATATAGCTGAGAGTGCAATCCTGATCCTCAAGGTCATCACCTGCAAAGCTGCCGTTGCCTGGGAAGCAGGTATGTGTCTTCACCGGTCAGGATCGAAGAAATCTGACAGGATCCAGCCAAGCCTCTTGTCATTGAGGACGTAGAAGTCTCTCCTCCCAAGAAGGGTGAGGTCCGCATCAAGATCCTTTAGTGCGTGCAGACTTCATGACCGTGAAGGCAGCTGACCCGGTAGCACTGGTATCTGTCACACGTATGTTGTTCAAGTTAGTGATCCATTAGGGCTGATGGGCTAGCGACGCCTTTACTCTCTCTGGTAACGACCCTGAGGGTGTCTTCCCCGCTATTCTCGGCCATGAGGGTAAGTTCCTCAATGGAGCGGATGCTGATCTGCAGGTGGTGGTGTCGTCGAGTCGGTCGGTGAAGGCGTCACCTCTGTGAAAAAGGTTATTCCTAACTCTGCAAGAACAGCCGCTGATAATATCAGGGTGACCATGTCATCCCGCTGTACACTGCCGAGTGCCGCGAATGCAAGTTCTGCAAGTCGGGCAAGACCAACCTCTGTGGTGCCGGTAAGTGAACAGACTTGGCCGATGTCAATGCTGACATTTCAGTCCGCGCTACTCAGGGTCAGGGCTTGATGCCTGACAAGACTGTGCGCTTCAAGTGCAAGGGCAAGGACATCTACCACTTTGTACGTTTCTATTGTATCACGCGCAAGCTAATGGTCAAAGATGGGTACTTCGACTTTCTCACAGTACACTGTCGTCTCCGAGTATTCGGTCGTCGCAATCAACGAAAAGGCTCCTCTGGAAAAGGCTTGTCTTCTTGGCTGCGGTATCACCACCGGCTACGGAGCTGCTACCAAGACCCCCGGAATCGGCAAGTCGCACAAGGCCAGCATCAGAAGGCTGACAGGCCGCAGAAGGTTCCAACGTGGCCGTCTTTGGTGTCGGCTGCGTCGGTCTCTCCGTCCTTCAAGGTGCCCGTGCCAAAAAGTGCAGCCGTGTCTTCGCCATCGACACCAACCCCAAAAAGGCAGAGTGGGCCAAGAAGTTCGGGGCAACAGACTTTGTCAACCCCAAAGACCTACCCGAAGGCAAGACGATTGTCCAGCACTTGGTCGACTTGACTGATGGGGGCTTGGACTTTACCTTTGACTGCACTGGTAACGTTGATGTCATGCGTCAGGCTCTCGAGTGCTGCCACAAGGGATGGGGTGTCTGCAACGTTATCGGCGTCGCACCTGCTGGCGCCGAGATCTCGACTCGTCCTTTCCAGCTTGTGAGTCTCGCGCTGTGCTTGGATGTCAGCTGATGAACGTAGGTTACGGGTCGTACCTGGAAGGGCTCTGCTTTCGGTGGCGTCAAGGGCCGCACCGAGATCCCCGGCATCGTCGAGGGTGGGTCGGAATCAGGACCACAGCTAACTTGCAAGACTACATGAAGGGCACTCTTTGGGTCGACGAGTTCGTTTCTCACCACCGTCCTCTCGAGGAGATCAGCCAGGGCTTCGACGACATGCATGTGAGTTCCATCATTCATGATGAGTGCTGAACTGACCTTTAGGCCGGTGACTGCATCCGCTGCGTTGTCAACATGGGCTTCGAGTAGAGAATACGCGATGTAAGACATGTTGGTTTGCTGCTTGACAACAAAGCTTGTGACGTCTCCCATCAACGGCCGTAGGAGATTGCCGACTTCTCCGATGAGCGAGGTCCTACCGAAACTGGCAGATTCAGCTACCTCTAACCGGGGCTGAAGGGAGAGATCGGCATCCTTCAAGATCGGCAATGCTTCCGTGAACCGTGTCTCAGAATTTCTTATCGCTGGTGCTCACGTCGGTATGAGATCCCGCTAGCTGGATCAGCCCCGTCAGCAACGACCAAACATGCGGAGAGTTGACGAGCATGCTTCTTCTTACTGACAGCAAAATATATAAGAGAGCTGATGAATATGCAATGACTCATGAGTTGGCAGTATCCTTACGCAGGTGATCACATGCTCCAATGGGACAGTTTGGGGCATGGGGACGAGCCGCTAGAGACAGAGGACGATCAAACTACGAGTTCAGATGGTGAGTGTCTTTCAATGCATCGCTGACTACCTCAGCCCTGACGGTGAACGACATGTGCGTAGATTTGGCTAGGCATTTCTTACCATGATAGACTGTTCAGCGTCGTGACGATTCAGGAGCCAGAGCGAGGTCGAGTTCTTCAGCTCGAGAGGCCAGAACAGGTGAGCAGCGGTCTTGTTCAAGACTGACTTTCGGTAGTCCTCCGCGAGGCTATCACCGCCGCCCATCTTTCAGCTTCTCATGACCGATTCGGACGGCTATGACTTGGATCTCGAGTATGTCGGGCAGCTTGTCGATTCCCAGCAACTAATGATGACAGCTCCCCTGCGGTCCAAGGCGTTCTCTTCAGCCTTGTGGCAAGACTCACTTTGGTATCACCAGATGGAAGTGAGGATCGCTCTACCTTTGCTGTGGCATCCTTGACGGGTGAGCATGCGCTTGCGATTGCGCTGATCGTCAGGCTTCGCGGTTCCGACGTGGTACTCACCCGAGTCCGGCATCAACAGCGCTTATCTCATGTCAAGCTTATGGGCCGGCACAATACAAACACCGAGTATACTGAGTCGTCAAGGGACTCCAGGCGCATACTTCATCTTCGCGGATCTGGTGAGTCTGCGCAACTCGACGGAACACTGATGGCAGATCGTGAGACCTGCAGGAGAACACGCTTTACGCCTTGACGTATATCATCTGAGCGGGCAGACGGCGGACTGTCATGTTGCGAGTTATTTGACCGAGCCTTTCACAATCTAGTACGCCGAGGTCGCACCGGACTGGTCTGACACTCAGTGCCGCGGGCTACCCGGGAGCAGTTGCCGTCACTCAGATCTCGTCAGAGTTCGCAGCCCAAGGCTACCGAGATCTAGGAGTAAGTACTGCGATGAATTCTCCCTGACAACTCAGTGCCGAGCTCGTTCTCTTGATGAAGATTCTCTCGAAGACTTTGACGGAGATGACGAGGCGTAATCCAGTCAAAGTCGCTGACTTCAGGCATACAAAGGCGACTGTGACGGCGATTGCATGCATAATCTGGTGTGCTGCGTTTATCCATCGCAATAGCGTCTTTTCCAGTTGAAGTCAAAATTGTAGACATGCTGCAAGACGAGCCTTTGCCTGCGTGAGATTGCAAGAGTGGTCAAGGCAACCGAATTACGTGAAGCGCCTACTACGTAAGTGCTATCCGCGCTAGCACAACGTTAACCCCTTGAACCCAGTCGCGTTGGTTAGAGTCGTGATCTCTATAAGTTGACATCCTGTACACCATGGTCAGTAAAGTCGAGGACGCAGCTGTCTCATGCGCTCAAGCTATGTGTGCTACAATCAGCGCTGACGAGAACAGAGCAATCTATCGCTCTACACCGTGACAGCGTTGCTAATTCTCGACGGCGACGGGCAACGGGTGGTCGCCAAGTATTACAACCCTCCACACCACCAGGATGGTGTACAGAACGTTGCCGCAGAGCTCGGTGCAGGTGCTGGAGGTCCGGGGTCATCTGGGTTGACGACGCTCAAGGAACAAAAGGCGTTTGAGAAGAGCATTTGGGAGAAGACACGACGTGGAGGAGGTGAGTCAGGACGTTCCAAGTAAGTGCGACCTGACACCGCGTGCAGAGATTCATCCACTACCACCACATCTCGTTCTCTCGCGAACATCAACAGATCTTCACTTTTACATTGTCGGCTCGCTGGCGACGGCCAACGAGCTCATGCTGCAAGCGACATTGACTGCTTTCCACGACGCCGTCTCGCTGCTCTTGCGCGGGCAGATTGAAAAGCGCAATGTGCTTGAGGGTCTTGATCTTGTGCTCTTGGCGGCGGACGAGACTGTGGATGACGGGCAAGTCTTATCAATGCGCTTTGTCGGAGCTCACTCTGCAGGATCATCCTCGAGACAGACGCTGCGGCCATTGCGTCGCGCGTATCACGGCCGAGAGCAGACACGACGGACATTGTCATCAACGAGCAGACCATCATGAGCGCTTGTGAGTGGACGTATGGCCTCTTTCAGCCGCTCACCACGCAGACTCGACTATCAAGGAGCGCATGGTGCAGAGGATTGGCCAGCTTTGAATGATTGTCACGACTTTGTAGATGCACACTATAGCTTGCGGCTTCTATTGCGTCAAGATGCCTGCATCTCAACGACTGCCGATAACTCTATGATCAAGCCTTTTGAGAGGCTAGCTGTTCCAGCTCGGCGGCGTTGACAGGTGTGTTCGGCATGCCAGTCTTGATGAACTGGATGATATTATCGGCCATCTCGGTATCGAGAGCCGGAAGAACCGTCTCGTTGAGGGCGAGAACATGCGGGGACAACGTCTGAAGGTTAGTGAAGATTTGCAGCGCGATGCTGGACGCACGACGTTGGGATGCGTCAAGAGCTCCGGGTGTACATTGGGCTCGTCTTCGAATACGTCAAGACCGGCGCGCAGTACTGAAGGTGAGCTATCGATTGCAAGGCGTTCAGCGTACCTTTTCCGCTCTTGAGAGCTTTGACGAGCTCATCCTCCACGATGACCTTGCCACGCGCCGTGTTGATCAACAGCACTCCATCTTTTGCTTTCGCAAACTGCTCTGCACCAAGCAAGCCAATGGTTTTGGGCGTCAAAGGGCAATTGAGACTGATGACGTCTGACCGCTCGAGCAGCTCATCCAACGAGACATACTCGTACGGCGCAGATTTGCTCTCCTGGCGACCGTGGTAGATGATCTTGGCTCCAAACGCGGTGGACAAGATGTCGGCTACTTGACGACCAATGTTTCCGAGTCCCACAATACCGACGGTGCTGGATCGCAAATCCTTGGCAATCACTGAACGATCATGCCATTTCCCCGCTGCGATAGACCGGTGCTATGTCTGTCAGTTGGGATCATGAATGGCAGGCTGTGTACGCACTTGACGCAGGAATCCTCGAGCTACCTCAAGGATCAATGCCACTGTCCCATCGGCTGTTCTCATGCCGACTTCTTTCGGTGCGTTGGCGTAGAGTGCTCCTCTGGCGAATGAGAACGATAGCGTGCATTGTGCTGCAGAGACTCACGATCGGGTCATGAACGGCACATCAACGCGATCGTAGCCAGCTCCAGGTCCAACCTATTTCGTCAGCGCCCGCAGCAAGCCATTGCCAGGCCTGAATACCCACATATAGCCGCGTGGGAGGTTTCGATTGCGCCAAAGCACCCAGAAGCCCTTCATCGAAAGGCGCGGGATACGGCCGGCTGAAATCGATGAAGCCCTGAAGATCAGTGGGGATCTGATGATGATCTGCAGATCATGACTCACCGCCCACGCCACGAATGGGCCCTGTTCCTCTACCGTTTTCTTGATGAGTGCAGCTTGCTCGTCATGAGGTAGCTGCTCGATCACGACACACTCTGCGTGCTCTTGGAGGTCTTTCCAGGCTTGCTCGGATTGGCTCGGGCGATTGATGAGAAGGATCTTGGGCTTGCTTTGGATGGTCATGATGGATTATGTAGTGGCAAGATACAGGCCTTTTTCTCAGATTGCTAGTTTATGAATCACATCAAGACTGAACGCTTTGACATTTTTCAGTCTGAATCACATAGCGATGGCGTAGACCCGTCGGGTATGAATGACAATCTTGCGTGCTCCGGCCGGTTACCGAAACCGACCGTGCCTAAAACTTAGATAACGGGCAATGCTTGAGAGTTGCAGGAACTAGATTCAGGCAGCTCGAGAGCGGGATCGATTACAAAACAGGCAAAGTGCACTCGTACATTCGTCTACCGTTGAATCCCTCTACTTCTTGTTCTTCTTCTTCGTCTTTGACGAAGCAGAAGCAGCCTCTGCCGCTGGGATTGCCTCTCCCTCTGTCTCGGCAATCTCCGCAACGGCCTCATTAGCAGTCTCAGGCTCTTTCGTGTCTGCGACAGTTAGCTCACAGATCATGGGCACAGTATAGACATACCATCTTCGGTGCCGACTGTCAATTCCTTGACCTTGTCCACGACGGCCTCAATTGGCCCTTTGGAATCACCATTGGCCGCAGCAGGGGTCTCATCGTCAGCGACACCAGCCGATCTCGGCGCCTCAGCAGCGCCATTTCGTGAAGCAGGTCCGCCACCGTTCTCGTTGACCCAGCCCTCTTCAAACAAGCTCTCGTCCTCCTCGGGATCCGCAAGCGTCTGCGCAATCTTGCCCTTGCCCTTTGACTCTAGGTCGCCGCGCCATGACTTGACGATGGAAGGAATAGAAGCTGGAGCATATGATCGCGCGAACAAGGCAGCCTCGGGCAGACGGTCGGTCTTCGATAGCACCTCAATGCACGCCGAGGTGTCGCCAAGCTGCAAGAAGCAGGCAAAGGCAATGTTATTTTGGCCGCGTTCCACTATCAACGTTAGATACGGCCCTGTCAAGAGCAACAACTCACAAGCCAACTTCCCGAGCCTTTCCATACCATCACGATCGCTCAACGAAGTGTACAGCAGCAACAAAGCTGCGAGATCACCAGCCTTCTCATAAGATTCCTGAGCGAGATCCATCTGCCAAGCGGCCAGCGCCTTGTCTCCTACAGTCTTCCATTTGGACTGCGAGCCAGCCTCTGGAACGGCGCGTACAAGCTCGAGGGCCTTCTCAAGGTCATTGAGACCAATGGCAAGGTCGAATCGGTGATCGGGATCGGTCGAGACTTCCAAAGCGAGCTCCTTGAGATCTTCGGCGTCAGTAATGCCAAAATAATGCACCCACCTTGTGCCTCGAGGAAGCGGGCGATCCGGTTCCGCTGATCAGCTGGAACGTTTGGCAATACGGCCTCTGCAGCCGCCATGTCACCACGAAGGATGGCCGTCTGATACTCGACGACAGTCAATGACAGAGCATAGCCAAATACGTTCATGTCCTTGTCGGCGACGTAGATGCGGTTGTGAGCTGGAATGTAGCCCAAGAGGTACATGTCACTATATGTCAGCGTTCACCCCTGTGATCATGGAACGAACTGGTCAAAGTGGTTGACGGTGTGTACCTGGTCGCCGATGAGATAATTGAGACGGTTGGTAGCGTTGGTGTAGATGAAACAGTCGCCAACCCATTTGGCCGTCTTGACGGGCTCAGAGATCTCGGCAATGAGCTCGAAAGCCTCCTCGACACCCTCGTCGCCGATCAAGTCGCCAGAGTCGAGACGAGCAGAGTAGGCTTCCCGGTCGAAGCGGAGGATGTAGAACGAATCTTCACTGGTAATTGCGACAAGAGTTCCCGAGCCTGACCAGGTGATCTACAAGATTAGCAAAGTCTTGTTGCACTGTGCACTCACGTTGGTAGCGTCAACCTCGATACGACGAACAACAGCTCCAGTCTCCCAGTCCCAAAACATGACAAAGCCGTTTCCACGAGCACTCAGCAGCGCACCACCATGCACACCCTCGACCGCCCATCCGCCAGCCGACTTGATGAGTCCTGGACGCTCCTTGAAGTTGCGGTAGACACGGACGCGCGACTTGCCCTCTTGCACAGCGTACGTGTTCGAGTCTAATGCCCATGCGAAAGATGTACCGGTACCGAAAGCCTTGTTGCGCCATGCGAGAGAAGTGTAGATGATGTACTCGCCGTCTCCACAGACGGTCACGAATCGGCCGTTGGGACTGTGCTGCAGGCTTTGCGGGTAGACCTCGGTCGTGCCAAGATCTCTCGTGGATAGCGGCAGACGCTGGCCGTCGACTTGGTCTTCTGTAGCCGCTTGTACGTTGGCCGTCAAGATTTCCGTATTGCGCGACCACACAATCTTGCCCTGAACATCCATCGAGACAGCCGGCTCTTCCCGGCCTAATTTGACGACGACTGCACCCTCGTCGAAGCCCACAGCGACCTCGTTGCCCGACTTGCGATAGGCAACACACCATGCGCGCTCGAGGCCATAGCTGAGCGTGTTTTCGAGACGATACGTCGACGAGTGCCAGATCTTGATGGTTCCATCTTCTGAACCAGAAATGATGATAGGCAAAGAGGGGTGGAAGATGGCAAAGGAGACGTTGGCAGTGTGTGATTCGAGGGTCTGAATGCAAGACTTGGAGTGGTAGTCCCAGATTTTGACGAGGCGGTCGTCACCCGTGGTCACGAGGTAAGGCTTGTCACCTCCGTGGTAGTATTCGACGTAGTTGACGCCCTTTTCATGAGCCTCGAGTGAAAAGTTTGGTGACGGCGAGCCGAGAGACCAAACTTTGACCGTGTGGTCAAGACAGGCCGAAGCGAATGTTTGCGAGTCTTTGGGGTTGAACGCGAGCGACATGATATAATGCGTGTGACCCTCGAATACCTTTGCGTCAGAGCTGCTTTCAAAGCAGACATACCTGCACGCATCGCCAGGCCTTGTCCCAGTCCCAGCATTTGATCGTCATGTCATCACTTCCCGTCAAGACCAAGCTGAGCGTTGGGTGCACCGTCAAGCATCGAATGTAGTCTGGGTGGGCCTCGAAAGACGTGACTTTCTCTCCAGTTGAGACGTTGTACACGCGCAGTTGAAAGTCATCGGATCCAGAGACAAACTGTTGTCAGTGGAAATCCATCTACTTGACATACCCAGTTCTTGCGAGCAATGTACCTCACGCATCGGACGGGTACGTCGGTAACCTCAAACGTCTTGAGGTCTGTTTGCGTCTCATAGTTCCAGATCTTGACTTGGCCATTGCTGTTGTTAGTTCTACTTGATGTCAAGACGCACTAAAGACCGCAGATGACATGAGGTTCCGTCGGGTGAAAGTCTACCGACTTGACACGATCCGAGCGCGCAAGCAGCTTTCTCTATGGGGCTGTTAGTACAAAGCTAATCTGTCGACGCAGTACACACGTTGATGTCAAGAAGCATCGGCTGCGACACGTCAGTCTATCCCATGCAAGCTCTGGCTCACCATTCTCGCTCGTTGTTTCTCTGCTTGCTGCTTTTCGCGTTTCTCTCAGCAAATCTTGTTCTTTTTGTATCTGTAGCGCTTCGCGTCTGCCCGAGACTGTCTCGAAAGGATCAGGGCGAGGTGTAGAAGACGAGGTATGTTCTTACTTGAGCTTGAAGGTCGAGCACCAGCAACGCGGCTTGGATTCGCCACTTTGGGCAATTTATGGACGTGGCAGGCCGAGTGGCACTGACAGCCATGAAACTCGACTAGATAGTATAACATTGCTATTCTCCAACACCTCCATATGCCTCGTTATTGGATCTCAAACGTCCGTCATGCCATCCAGAACCCTGACCCGCAGCAGAAGCAGCTCTTCCAGGGTTCCAAGGCGTCAAGCGCCTATCCCTCGCCTGATTCTCATTCTCATCAAGCGCCTCGACGTCCCCTCCAAACGACGAGATAGTCATACTTGAAGACGGAGGCCGCGCTTTGAATGGGAGCGGAGGTACTCGATGTGGTAAGGGTGGCAGTGGGATCTCGGGACCCCCGTTCTCGCTGTGATGCTGCACCAAGCTACCTAGATCGCCTTGCGAAAGGCGATTCGAGCGGCCACCCAGTGTACTTCGGGAATTTCGTCTTGAGCGCGTCGTTGTACCGCCATATGCTGGGGCAGACTTGAGCAGAGGCGAATTGTATGGCTTGCGTGCTAGATGAGCTAGTCTAGAGACTGTCGAAATGAAGGATGGCGTAGTTGACTGCCGTCAGCCCAAATCCGTCTAGCCACGACGTCACTCACTTGATGCTTGTTCCGAGTTTTATTCCCAAGCGCCTGATCCTGCCAGCTCTCCCTCCCTTCCTCCTTCGCAGCGCGCCTCCAAGCGAGAATCTCCTCATCGTCTATACTGAGCTCCTCCTCCTCGTCCCTCTTGCGCCACAAGTGTCTCAATTCCGCAATTGCTACACCGAGTATCATGAGACCAACCAGCACGCCAAAGATTATGCCGACAATCTCGCCTGTGCTAGCGTTGCTGCTGGTGTTGCTGGCTGCGGCTAATGACGTCGAAGAGGGAGACGGGGATGAGCTGGCGAGAGCTTCGTGGTAGCGCGTCGATGTGATTGTAGATTGCGCTTCAGCAGGTGGTTCAGTCGATGTCCCTATGTCTACAATTGTGGAGGAGGAGGTCGAAAACGGAGCTGGGGAGGCGGCGGGCGGGCTACGGCTAGACTCGGCAGGCTGACTAGGCGTAGCTTGCGCCTGTACAGCCTGACTTGGCGTCGCCACTATCGAAGTCGAGCTCACCGTCGCAGGAGTCTGCACCACAACCGGCACCACCGGACTCGTACTCGTCTCCTCCGCAGCCCCACCTCGTTCCCCACCCTCCAGTCCCCGTCCACAAGGCACAGTCTTGACACCCTCAACTTTCGTCTCCGTCACAGTCTCAATCCTAGTCACATCAACAGTCACCCACGTCAGACTCCCAAAAACATCGACGTTATCCGTCTGCACAAACGGTTTCTGACAGCCACGCATCTCGATGCCTGGTGGCGCTGCGCAGACTGTTCGGAGGACTTGTTTGGTGCTGTGGGTTGGGATGGGGGACTGGGTGCTGGATTGAGTGATGAGGTTTGTAGTGTGTGAGATGAAGGCGGTGCTGTAAAGGGTTGTGGGTGTACATGATGATGCTGGTTCTGCGCCTTCGGCCGCTGGCGCTGGTGGGGGCTGAGGAGCAGCCATGGCTGGCAGCAGTAGCACGCGAGAAAGAAGAATCAGTAACACACAGCTCGTAGGCTGAGGTTGGGATGAAAGGAATCCAGAAAAGGAAAGTGGCAAAAGGCACCTTGGGTATTATCTCATCTCAAAGGTCCTTTCCCCTTGCAGTGGCTGTGTTTCGATCGATTACGAGGAATGCATACCAATTATACAACACACTTGCAGAAAGACCTAGCGCTTGGCATAGCCAGGCTGGCCTTGGGCCGGTACAGCGTATCCCTGTTGCGGTTGCCCGTAGCCTTGGCCGGGTGGCGGCCTGCCATGTTAACCTTTGTATCATGGCTCAAGAGACGTACGGTGGTGCATGGTTCTGCGCATACCCTTGCTGGACGTGATGACCTCCCATACCACCGTGAGGAGGCTGAGGATCGGGCCCATCACCGACTTTCATCTCCCAGCCTTGATTTTAGTCAGCTTGTCTGACCTTTATGTATGTTCAAGGTCTGACACTCACGACATGTACCGCAAATCCAAATCTCCTTCTTCGTGAACGGGATCAAAGGAATCCAGAACAGCTCGAACCACCTGTTCGCAACGAGTTAATATGGGTTCTGATGATACGCAGGAGAAGTGGGGGTACTCACATTCGAGAACTGGCTTTGACGACTGAAGCTGCGATTCGTCAGCGAACGATGGCTGTGCGAGCGATTCAGAATCTGGAAAGGCTCTCGTGGAGCTTGTAGTACCCTGACGAATTTCTCATCGCTTCTCAAATGAACTCACGGTTGTGACAGTTTGGACACATGCATCCCGGTGTGTTTGACTCGAGTTGCTTGATCTGGTATGATCAGCTCCGGACTAGACATGGCATCCAAATAATGACGGACCTTGGTGGGACATCCGACTATCATAGGCGTTAGTCACTGCATACCACTCTTGTCAAGTAACTAACAGATGATTGGGATACACACTGCTTGTGAGCTCGATTCGCACGCCGTCAACTCACTGTTGAAGGATCAGTAGTGATGGACAGTGCTGTTGAATCTGTGCGATAATACTAAGAGGTCTTCTGTACTCTGCTTGATGTATGGTCGTCGATGTATGCTGTGCACTTCGCAGCCGCCAAGATTCTGAGCGCGGGTGGCAAAACTCGCGTCATCATTCCTGAAGGGGTTAAGACTTCCCCTTGTAACGTAGATCCCGTTCAACACCGACAGGGGGGTCAAGTGGCCTCCTCTTGCGTGTACCCATGCGTAGCGATATACAGCACAGGACAGCAACCTATAGCTCATTCTACGACTACACGAGCGTGAAACGGGCATCACAGTAGCATAGAGCGAATCTACTGCTATCGTACGTCGATAGGCGCGTCGCGAACCGAGCTGTAAACCTGACGATACGCTTAGTTACACTCTACCTTCCTGCCACACGCACGCGTACTGAGCTATCAACAAAGAGTATCAAGCTATACACTTGAAGTACATCGCTAGTAGCGTCCCCCTCAACTTCTTCACTACCTCAACCAACACCCTCCTTTCATCATGGACAACTCTACCGACGTCTACCCCATCCACCTGCTCATGGACGAGCTCAAGTCAGACGACGTCGTCTTCCGTCTATCTTCCATCCGTCGGCTCTCCACTATCGCTCTCGCGCTTGGACCTCAACGAACACGCGACGAGCTGATCCCGTTCCTGCAAGATCAACTCGACGACGAAGATGAAGTCCTGCTTGTTCTTGCCGAAGAGTTGGGCAACTTTACAGAATATGTCGGTGGGCCGGAGTATGCTCATTTGATACTTGGACCATTGGAGAATCTGGCGGCTGTAGAGGAGACGCTTGTGAGAGACAAGGTGGGTGGCATGGGTGGGGACGCAACTGCGCTGACGGATAGGCTGCTGAGTCGATTGCAAAGCTTTCGTTGCTGTTGTCGCCTCAGTCATGTGACGCTCACTTTTTGCCATTGCTCAGAAGGCTCACAACGGGTGATTGGTTCACTTCGCGTTCTTCGGCAGCGGCATTGTTTGCGTCGGCCTACCCTATCGCCAACCCTGAAGCTCAAGCCGAGATGCGCAAGCTCTTCACACAGCTCGTTAATGACGAGACGCCTATGGTCAAGCGTGCTGCCGCCAAGGCACTCGGCGTAAGTCTGTTGACGAAGATTATAACTGACATTAGCCCTTTTCCAAGGCATTCGCAAACCAGCACGATCTCCTCATCAGCGAGATCATCCCGCTCTACCGTAAACTCGCGAGCGACGACCAAGATTCCGTCCGACTGTTGACAGTTGCTGCATTAATCGCCATTGCCGAGCAACTTTCCCCACTAGAAGTCAAAGAGCAGCTTCTCGTACCTTTGCGCTCAAGCGTAGGCGACAAGAGCTGGCGCGTGCGCTACATGGTCGCCAACGAGTTTGTCGGTCTCGCGACGTCGGTCGGAGACGTCATTGTTCGTGACGAACTTGTTGCTGCTTTCGTTGCTCTGCTCAAAGACAACGAGGCTGAAGTCCGAACGGCCGGTGCGGGGCAGATCCCAGGTTTCGCAAAGTTGCTCGATCGCGATATCATCCTCGCTCGCATCTTGCCTTGTGTACGCGATCTTTCGGGTGATAGCAGCCAACATGTCCGTGCTGCCCTCGCAACGGAAATCAGCGGTCTCGCCCCTCTGCTCGGTAAAGACGGCACGACCGAGCACCTCCTTCCCCTCTTCCTCAAGCTCCTCAAAGACGAATTCTCAGAAGTCCGTCTGCACTTGATCGGGAAACTCGACATGGTCAACGAAGTCATTGGTATCCAGCTGCTCGCACAGGCACTCTTGCCTGCCATCATGGAGCTGGCCGAAGACAAGCAGTGGCGCGTACGTCAAGCTATCATTGAGTATATCCCATTGCTTGCGACTCAGCTGGGCGTCAGCTTTTTCGATGACAAGTTGGGCAACCTTTGTATGTCTTGGCTGGGTGATACTGTCTTTTCCATTCGCGAGGCTGCGACTATCAACCTCAAGAAATTGACCGATGTATTTGGGGTTGAATGGGCGCGGAACACTATCATTCCCAAGGTGTTGGCGATGGGTGAGCACCCAAATTACCTTTACCGCATGACGACCATCTTTGCCATTACCGTACGTTTCTGTATGTTACCAAATGCTGATAAAAGACAATTGCACCCTCGCTCGACGTCGCCATCGTTCGCGACAAGGTCCTAGACGCAGCCTTGGCCCTGGTCAACGACCCGATCCCCAACATTCGCTTCAACGTCGCCAAAGCACTCGAGACACTTGCCATTGTCCTCAACACAACACCTGAAGGTCAAGAGATTGCTCAGCGGAGAATCGTACCAGAGGTGTTGAAGCTGCAAGAGGATTCAGATGCGGATGTCAGGTATTATGCTTCCAAAGCGCTTGAACGGACACAGGGACAGGAACCGATGTGTGAGTAGTTTAGATGTTTGGTGGTTGGGAGATGTGCTGATGGTTTAGCGATCGCTTGAGTGGGAAAGAAGAAGGAAGAAGTAGAATGTAATGACGGGCCACTATGAGATCGATTTCTTTGCATCCATTCCGGTCGTCGCGTCGCTCACGTCACGACTTTCAACGACCACTACTTTGAACTACAACTGAAGATGGCTTCACCTAGAGCTCCAATCAGCGCAAGCGAGATCCTCAATGCTCTACCACAAGCGTTTGAAGCTGCGCGCGAGTCAGGCGAGCTATTGTTCTTCGATAGCGAAGAGAAGAATGTAGTTTCTGAAGGTTATCCCGTACGGTCCTCCGCAAGATGGTGTCGAGTCTGACAGCTTAGTTCAACCTTCGGATCTGTCCTGCTCTGCTACAGAAAAATAAAGAAAGTGAGAAGAAGGCTGACGGTTCGCCTGAGCCCAATAGGGTGAGAGTCGCGAAGCAGGAGCCTTTCAAACCTCCTTATGTCCCGGAGCTGTATGTCGGGAGCTTGGCCGGCATTGAGGGCGAAGGAGATCTTTCCGTCTTGGTAAGCTGCTCCTCTACACATCTGCTAATGAACAGCTGAACAAAGTATGAATGTGTTGAACGCTACATGGGCTAATTATTTCAAGTATGCCGTCCTACCTCGTCATTTCCTACTCTGTCCGCAAGAAGAACAACCTCAAGCTCTCCCTCCTTCACCACCCCAGCTAGCCCAGGTTTACAACCTTCTGCTGGCAGCCTCAAGAGAAGGTCGTCGTCTTCTGGCATTCTATAACGGCGGTCCAGGTGCAGGTGCGAGTCAGACTTGGCGGCACGTCCAGTTTGTCGAAGTCCCTGTTCCGACTGGGGCGCCTGTTGAGCAATGGGTATCGAATCTCCGAGTGGACCGTAAAGGTACGTTTGCATCTGCTGAGCATGAGCTAACGATAGATAAGCCATTTTATCACCCTTCGCTGCCTTATTTACACATTCTGCACCACCTTCCTGAACGCTCGTCATTTACGGTGCCAGCTACAGACGACTCGAACGAGCGCCTGGTCGATGCCTTGGCGCCGGCGCTCATGGCTGTGCTTGATACCATGTTCGATGCCTTGCGGCGAGGCGGCGTTGACCGCAGTGGCGGCTGGAACCTGCTCATGACTCTGTAAGTGTCTGCATTGCGCCTTGAGCACACTAACATTCAGCGAACACCTTCATCTGATCCCTCGCTCATCTCCATCCTTCGCTTTGCCCTCACCCAACAAGTCACTTGAGGTCAATGCCCTAGGCTACGCAGGCATGCTGCTCGTAAAGTCAGCAGAAGAACTCGCCGTGCTTGAGCAGACTACATCATCCCCAGATGACGCCAACAGCGCAACCGGCCTCATGCGCGTGCTGAGTGCTTGCGGCGTCCCTCGCGACTGGGTCATCGACGCGCAGCCCCAAGAAGAAGAAGGACAGCTCGCAACCTAGCCGAGTGCATGCATTTCTTGCAGCGTACAAATTTCAAATCAAATCCCACATTTTATTGCCTCTCCCCTAAAGCTCCATGTCGAGGTCCATACCTGTGCCAGCGGCCCAACCATCCTCCTCACTGTGCATAGCTTTCTTGTCCTCAATCTCCTCGCTGCTACTCTTGCCTCTGCTGTCATATCCCCGCCTGTAAGGGTGATCTTCTTCTTCCGACTCTTCTTGCAGGGCGCCATCCATGTTACCGCGGACGGAACTGACAGAGCTGCGTGGGACACTAGCGTTGAGACCGTATGAGCCTGTAAGACCAAACATGCCACCACCGACCATGCCGACGCGCGGTGCAGAGCCAGGTAGAGGCGTGTTGCGACTGACGGGCGTAGTACCGGAATGAAAGTGAAGACCCGACATGTCAGGCATGGAGCCGACGCTGTTGGGAGTCGCGAGGTTCGGGATAGAGCTTGACAAGCTCGAACCTCTACGCGAGGCGTCGATCCCTTGAGGCTGACTGCCACCCGAAATTTCTTGAATTTCGAAGCCAGTAGAGGACGTGGTAGAGTCAGAGCCAGGCGAAGTCTTGCGGCCTTGAGATGAGGCTTGGCCGAAGCTTTGGCGGTGGGGACGACCATTGACCATGGGAGAGGCTGTTCGGAGGGAAGAAGGCGTTAAAGGTGCAGTGGTAACTGGTGGTGAGCGGACATTAGGAAGTTCGCGCGTGCTCGAGCGACCGGAGCGCATCAGAGCCGCGTTGTTGGGTGGCGGCGAGAGCACTGCAGGCCAAAGCGATTTGTCCGATGGTAATGAGCGCCCCGGAGCGACTGTAGGGTCCATGTGCATCAAGATAGCAGCCGCCTGATCATCAGCTTGAGCCTCAGCTCAATCATCCGCCACTTACCTCGAGCATCTGCACCTGCTGATGCTTGGACATGCTGAGCTGCGTGGGTTCTTTCCAATGAGGCGAGTGCTCCCATCGATGCTTGACGAGACAAGAAGGGTGACGATACTCTTTCGAGCAGTTTTCACATTTGAAAACCATGCCTTTTCTCCGACCCTTGACACCACCGCTGCCCGTCCCGAGCGCAAGCTTTTCATACGCAGGTTTATTCTCTGCGTCTTCAGCCGAACCTTCGTGTTCTGCACTGCCGCTCCCGTCTTCTTCATCATCCAAGAGGACCTCGTCATCATCATCGTCGAAACTCATGTCGAGTTCCATGCCGTCGTCTTCGGCGGCTCGAGCGAGGTAGCCTGCGGATGTGGCGGGGAGACTAGCACCGAATTTGCCATTCCGTGTCCCTGGTTGAGAGTATGAATGTACGGGCGCGACTGGTCGACGCGTCGAGTCGGTCTTTGCAAAGTCGAACAAGACTGGGGCGGGGTTGGTCGCGGATGATGTGCGGCGCGTGATGGACGGTGCTGTACGACCGCTAGTCATCAGCTTTTGTGTGTCGTCTTGAAAACTCACGAAGAACGACTGATAATACCGAGGCCAAGCCCCGAAGGCTCGCCCGAGTTACCAACGCTGGTGCCGAGCAAGCCGGTTTTGCCACGACCAAGAGCAGCAGTCGTCGAGGACGACATTCTCCGTGGGCGCTGCATGCCCGTTGATACGGAGGCTGAAACTGCGCGGGGCTGCGTCTGCCGCACCGGAATAGCGACAGAGTCTGTCTCGGTGGTAGCCGTCATGGAAGGGTTGTGAAGTGCGAGGAAGTCTGCGTCGTTAGCTTGATGAAATGGGATGACAACTCACCAAACGCGTGTGCGTGCAGACCTTCATCACCTGCTGAAGCGTGCGAGCAAGGGGGAAGGAAGGATGGGTGGAGAGTGGAGGAGTTTTGGTTGGATTTCTGAGAAGTCTGATGGATTGTAGCCAATTTCGGTCCAGCACACGTCAAAGTTGATTGGCGGAGGAGCGAGGATATCATATAATTCGGAAGAGGAGTCGTTACATGCAGCCAGAGCAGCGCGCGATTTGAGCGTGAATAGGGGTAGGTTCCGCGAACAAGAAGGCAAAGGGGGTGATGCGGTGAAGACAGTCCAAGAGGAAATACAGGTTGAAAGTGAATGCGATGACAGATATGAAGATAGTGAAAGAATGGACAGGGTTACAGGTGAAGAAAGCATTTGTCAGTAAATGACCATCTCATCCCTTTGTTCCACGTCGCCGTCCCAACTTTTTTCAAAGTCGACCGGTGTAACGTCCGCAAAGCAGCAACAACCACTCACCACTTCTCCGAGTTCTTCTGATCCCCCCTGAGGTTGTTGCGAAGTCGTCATGCTGTGTGGTGGTGAATAATTTGGTAGATAGGGCAGGCTAGGCAAGGCGGCCTGTGATGCCGAGAGGTCGAGGTGAGACTGAGTGGTAGTAAAAAATGGAGATTACCCAGGTGCGGCTATCTACTCTCGTGATTTGCTACCCTCTCGCTGTTTCCACTCTCTTGTTTGACTTGAAGATTGTAAACGTTTGCGTTGTCGAGTTGAATTCTTGAACTTTCTTGGAACTTTCTTGGTAACGCTTCCACCGTCGCGTGGTTCAATTCCAGTAGTGGCGCTCGTGATCACCGGCAATCAAGCCGACCAAAGCTGTGAGAGCTGACGAAGGTCAGAGCAAAGAAGCGCAGTAGATGCACGCAGCAGATTACAGGTAGATTCTACCGTAGCAACGAGCAGAGCTTCACATGTCTGGAACACTAAACAGCATTTCTAAAAAGTATATCTCAACAAGTCAAGTCCAAACGTGCCGAGAGTGGCGATCGATGGCGTCAAGACGTTCAGGGAAGCTCAAACGTTGCAAGCTCAAGCAAAGCCAGAATGGATTGTGTCGCGCCTCGCAAGAAGAGAATCAGCTATTCAAAATCGTGATTGACGATCAGCGCAGATCATCATTGAAGTCGGGCCGAATTGACCGAACAGCTTCCGACCTCAAAACTTTCATGACTTTTGAACTTCTCTTCTGCCTCCTAAAGCTTGGCCTTCGCCTCGCCACCACTGACGAGCGTCACAGCCGCAGCACTCAGCGCGGGAGCGTTGCGCTCCTTGACCTTGGTAGCTGGAACCGTTAGCCTAGGTCCATCAAGTCGGTAGACGTACTGAAGATGACCTTGTTTCCTTCCTTCCACATCTCAGTCACGAGCGTCTCTCCGGGAATGACCGTGCCGGCAAAGCTATTCCGTCAGTCCATACCAGAAACCTCAGTGCAGGGTACATACCGGACCTTAATGTCAGAGTACGCGCCAAACGTCTTGTAGACGTGCTTGCCCGCAAAGCCCATGGAGCAGAGGCCGTGCAAGACTTCAAGTCAGCATCGCCGTCACTTGCAGCTCGAAACGTACTGGGCTTCTCAAAGCCGCCCATGCTCGCAAAGTCTGGGTCAACGTGCAAAGGGTTGTAGTCTCCTGAAAGACGGTACAGTGCCGCCTGTGACTCGGACGTCTTCTCCTCGACAACCGCATCGGGCTTGCGCTGAGGTGGGGTGTTGGCCGCTGAAGCCGCTCCACGGTCTGTCCATCAACCCATGCTTCTGGAGGAGTCACACGACTCACCCTTGCCAGTCTTCTTGCCCTGAAAGCCGCCACTGCCACGAAGCATAACAGTGCTCTGATTCTCAAACACGCTCTCGCCAGTCGCTTTGTCGACAGTGTCGATGTAGACGGTGACGGCGGCGGCCTTGCCTTTGTCGAGCACTTCCATGATCTTGACGTGGTTGACAAATGTGCCGCTCGTTGGCACGGGACCCTTGATCTTGAGATACTGCTCGCCGTGAAGGAGCTTGGCCTGGTTGTGTCAGCAGCCTGGCACGGTAGAAAGTGTCAGCGTACAGGGTTGAAGTTGGGAACAAAGTCCATGCCCATCGAGCTCGATGCGCCAAACGAAGGAATCACACCGAACGTCGGCAAAGCCTGTCATGTCAGTCAAAGCAGAGCAAGCAAACGCTACGAACACAGAAGTCATCAGCATTCTCATACGTCCACTTGAGCTCCTTGGCCGTGGCGCCGATACCGAGGTTGTACAAGATGACGTCGCGCTCGGTAAACTTGTACTCGTCAGGCTCGACAGTCGATCGCTTGGCGGCTTTAATGGCCTCTGGGTCTTCGTCATCGACAAAGTCATCCCTGTCGCTGGATGAGGCTGCGCCAGCAGACGACACGTTGTCAAAGTTCTCGATGATCTAAAAGTCAGATAGGCCGAAAGAGCGGCAACTCGCCTGCTGAATGGCTTCTTGCGTTGAAGTCGGGTTGGTGGCCCGTGCGTCTTGATGTCAGTCCCTCATGAAGCTAAAAACGTACCAAACTTGGTAATGTCGTTCCAGCGCTCAAGGATGGATTCGGGCTTGAGCTCGCGGTCGTTCGGGAACGAAACACTGCAAAATCAGCAATCGGCATGCGAGCTGAGACGCACCCGCCGCTTCGCTGCCAGCGAACCTGAGCCGCCCAGCCTGCAAAGACCTCGTAAAGTGTACCAGAGTCCTGGCACTGCTCTGAAGACAAGAAGCCAACGACTGGGGCAACAAAGTCGGGCTTGAACTTGTCAACCATCTCTCTGGGACGTCAGCCTTCGACTTGAGCATCTACGACGCACTGGGGCCAGATCGTCTTGGTCATGGCAGTTCCTGCACTCGGCGCAATGCAGTTGGTCAAGATGTTGTACTTGGCGCCTTCAATGGCGAGGGTGCGAGTGAGACCGATGATAGCGGCCTTGGCAGTTGAGTAGTTGGCTTGGCCAAAGTTGCCGACTAATCGTCAATCCCTGCTGCTCCTTCAAGACTCACAGATACCGACTGCAGAGGCAGTCGTCACGATCCTACCGTACTTCTGCTTCTGAAAGACGGGCCAGACAGCCTTTGCGCACTGCCATTGTCAGCTAAGCTAAGTTCAGAATCTAGGTTGACGTACCTTGAAAGTGCCACGGAGGTGGACAGCGAGGACCTGGTCCCACATGTCGCCGTCCATAGCCTGGAACGCCTTGTCACGAAGGATACCAGCATTGGCAACGAGGACGTGTACAGTGCCAAAGGCGTCAAGAGCAGTCTTGACAATGGCCTCGCCGTCCTCGGCGGAGAATGGAGCAGCCACCGCCTTGCCACCAGCTGCAGGTGTTAGCTCCTCCAGATAGTCAGATGTGAGACGCACCCTTCTTGATCTCGTCAACCACGGCTTCGGCAGCCTTCTGCGAGACATCGTTGACGACGACGTTGGCGCCAAGCTTGGCGTACATGAGAGCGTACGCGCGGCCCAAGCCGGCGCCAGCACCGGTAATAATGACAGTCTTGTCTTTGAAGTCGACGGCTGGAGAAGCCTGCTTGTTGGCAGGTGCAGCTTTTGACTGCTCCAAAAGGGCCAAAGGGTCCTTGTCCGTCATGTTCTCTGGGAACTCGGAACCGCTCGAGAAGTCCTGGACTTCTGACCACTTGGCAGCGACGGCCGAGGGCGTGAAGAGCTCGTCAGTCTTCCAAAGAGCGCCTGAGGTCAACCAAAGTCTGCAGGTTTGGACGAACCCATCGCGCGCTCCCAGCGGACTTCGGAGACAAAGCCAGCGCCAACTTCAAAGATGCGACCGCTGATTTCGGGCCCCTGCAGTGAGTTAGTGTCAAAGTATTCTTCTCACCTCTGGAGCACAGAGAACGCCGACAAGAGGAGCAACAAACTCCGGCTTGAGACCCTTGAGCATCTCTGGAGGCATGATCGTCTCGGTCATGGCCGAAGCGGCCATCTTCGCGGTCAGTCTCTTCGTCAACTACACTCGGACGCACAGGGGCAATAACGTTGGCACGAATGTTGTACTTTGCACCTTCCCTCGCCAGCGTCTTGGTAAACGCGACGAGACCCACTGAAAGCTCAGTTTACATTCCAGTTCCCACACTTACTCTTGGCTGCGGAGTAGTTGGCTTGGCCCATGTTACCGTACAAGCCTGCAGCACTGGCAGTGTTCAAGACACGTCCAAACTTCTGCTTGCGGAAGAGAGGCCAGCATGCCTTGGTGCAGGCAAAGGCTCCCTTAAGGTGAACAAGAGTGACGAGGTCCCATTCCGCGTCAGACATGTTCTTGAACGATTTGTCGCCTGAGACTTCAGCGCAGCCAAGCCACATCAATGAAACTGACGCAAGATACCAGCGTTGTTGATCAAGACGTGCACGGTTCCAAATGCGTCTACAGCTTGCTGAATGACCTTTTCACCTTCGGCAACGGATCCCGGAGCAGCAACAGCTTTGCCGCCGGCTGAGCTGTCAGCTTTTTCGATATCAAACAACATGCTTACCGCCTTTGATCTCATCGACGACCTTCTGAGCAGCCTCTGCCGACACATCGTTGATGACAACCGAGGCATGGCGGGCAGCGAAGAAGCGCGCATAGCTGTATGTCAATTCACATCCGTTGCATCCGCTTTGGAGACTCACACTCGGCCTATGCCACTCCCTGCACCTGTGACTACTACCACAAGATTCTTATATGAAATGGGAGCTGCCATGATGGTTATTGAAAGCTCAGTCTGCGCGGTCCTTGAGCTTGTGAACGGTTCGGCTTCACCCGTAGCCGGTTAACGCGGGGACTGTATAAGATGCACCTTCGCCGCACCTGTGGCCATACACAACGCGAACAACAACTCTTTCCGACGTCATATCGCATCCTTCAGAATGTCCTACTCCGTCAATGCAGGTACAAGCGCAATAAGCGATTTTCTTCTTCAATATCGCATGGGTCTGGCACCGACGACGGTCATTTTACCGCCTTCGGCGCGAGCCAGGTCTCACAAGAAGAAAAAGACGACCATCGCGCCAGTCGATAAGACCTACTTCAAAGACCATCCCACTGCTTGGCTCGAGTACCAAATGGCTCTTGGCGGCGAAATGACTCCAGCTGACGAAGAGGGACTCAATCCTGTTCAGCAACGACACCTGGCGGATGACATCCTTGCCTCATACAAGAATGCCAGCAGTACGTTCACGCTTGTCCAGGGGTTCAGCGCTTACTTGCAGTCGGAATCACTGCTAAGCCGGGGCCAACGGTGCGGCACAAGAGCTACTCGCATTATAGAGGAATCCCTGTTGTGAAACCGAAGCCAACGATAATCACTGGAACAACAGGTTTGAGCACCTCTACTCCCTTGAAAACGGTACAGGACCACTTGGATCATCATGCAAAGGTTAAGAACAATCCGTGAGTGACCCTATTGCCTGAGAGAAGCCAACTAACATCGTCAGCGTCACATACAAGCGGTATACCAAGTCTTACGCCCAGAAAGAGAAGGAGAAGGTTGCGCGTTAGGCTCAGGTCGTCAATGTACCTTCCCAGTCTCCAAGGCTGCTGAAGGTGTGGATATCGCTTCTGTTGGTACGGCTAGTGATAGGGGTGGGGAGGGATCTGATGTGAATGATGGTGGTGCCGGCGGTGTCCATGATGCGGCTGGGGGTGGTGGTGGCAGTGATGGGCTGAATGGCGAGAACTGTGCTTTAGATGGCAAGGACTCTGACGGCGTTCGCTGGTGGTAACAACCAGGGCGGTGGGGAAGACAAGGGCGGCGGCGATGGTATTGTCACGGAGACTGAAAAGGAATACGCCTCATCCGTCTCAATGTATGATGAAGAGCAACAGACGAAGCTGCGCCCGCAGTGGTCGGTGGTACTGCTCGGCTGGATGGATTACGTCGGTGCTTTCGTCTGTGAGTTGTGTTACAAAATGAGAGCGCTCAAAGCGTACAAGTGCAGATGCGCGGGTCGCCATAGGGACTACTTGTGGCTTATCCTTTCCCTCGTCTGCGTCAGCTCTTGCGCTCTAGGCCTCATCATATTGTCGCATGAGTCAGTTCCGAAATGGATGATGGGAGATGGTCTCCGTCACACCGGGGTGGTTTGCGCAGGCCTATTTGCCTTTCGCTGGGCATTCCCGGCCCATCTTATTTTGTCTTCAAGATTATGATTGGTCTCTCCAGGTTTTCTACCCTGCAATATCACGCAGACCAGCGTTTGGCATTCAATCTCCTGTTTTTGGTGTCTGCAATTTCTATGCTTGCACACAAGCACAGACGTCTCCAAAAAAGCCGTTGGGGCCTTCCTAGAAGCGCGCAAAGCAGCAGAAACTGCAATCAGCCTTCCGAACCCACCACCTTCCACATCCCTTGCGGCCGACACATTCCAACTCCAGCATTCGCCCAGTCCCAGATCGAGTCTTCGCTTCTCGTCACTTGGTCATCGGCTTCGGCCAGCAAATCAAGTTCCACTCCTTCGGTGCCGGGCTCCTTGTCGCTCAAAATCTCTCGTCGCTAGCAATGTAAGCGCTCTATTCGGATGACAGTGATGACAGATAGTGCAGGAAAAAGTGCGAGCCGCATCGCGAATTGTTCAAGGTGTTGATACTTGTATGGACTGTTATGATTATGCTGTTGAACAGTGCCGATTTCTCTACGGCACGTTAGCAGGGCATCATCTGCGGCTCTTTTATATTCCTTACATCCGCAAGCACAATTCGTCGACAGGCCATGAGATAGACACGATGCACACCTCTGGACTCAGACGATCGCAGTGTTCACACCAGCCTGAGGCTCAGATCGCGTCGTGCAAAAGACGGGTCAAGCAAGATAGCAAATCGTTCATGGCCATATACGAAACGAGCATCAAGAAATCCTTCGCCGTTCCTTCAGCTCAAGACTGCACAAACTCAATCTTTTACACGGAAATAACAACCCACTTGCATCAAAAGCCAGGATCGACTTGGCACCCTATGACAAACGACCTGCACAAGCTGACGAAAGTCGTACTGTATCATCAGATTACGCATAGTAATTACGACGCAAGCACACAAGATTGTTTAATCAGCCAAGAGCGCAACACTTTCGCGCCTCGCCAGCAATTCTCCCATGATTCTCGATGAGCACTACGAGGGTCAGCAGCTACTCGGCTCAATTCCTGAAGACTTACTAAAGCTGTCACTCTTCTTTCCTCCCCTTCGGCCCCTCCGTCTCCTGCAGCTCAGATGAAATAGGCTGTTGAGACGGATGCCAGAATGATGCTAGCGTCTGGAAAACCCCTTTTCTAACTGGCAGGCTCATGGGCCGTTAAACTGTCACCAGAGCTTGCATTTTCCTCCAGAAGTCCTCTTGAACGAATTCGAGCGCCTCTTCGAGCTCATCAAAGTTCGTGGGACGCGGTGTGGGCGGTGACGCTGGACCGCATATCGCAGGGTCGTCAAAGAGTCGTCGAGGAACAGACTCGGCCGTAAAGGAGGCGTCATCTCGGTTTGACGCGTAACCGGTGATGGGAAGAAAGCACATCTCAATGTGCTGAAGACGTTCTAATAGATCGCGAAAGTCGGCTATTGCAATGTCAGAGGTGCAAAGCAATGCTGAAACAAGCTCACAGAATGCAGTCGATGCCTGGAAGTCAATTCGTTCCGCCGACGGCAATAAAACTCACTGCTTGTTCCCAATCTACCTCTTCAGCCGACTTCGCGTGGCAGCCCGGTTGAGTAAACAGTGGACATCTCTCCTTGCAGCCGACCTGCATAGACGCTCAGTATGGGACAAAGATTGCATCCGACCGGTTGGCCATGACGTACCTCCTTTGCCCCTAGCTGCGGAGCTGCTCGCTGCGCGTCCTCTCCCAACTCCATATGGACAAGGTGCCGACGCAGCCACTCTATGGCCAGAAAGTTTAGTTTCGCTGAGAGAAACTCGCGTTCGTACTTCTTGACGCTGCCGTCCGCGAAGTCTACAATGAAAGTCTCATAATAGCAGCGCGCTCTCTTGCCGCTCGGCACGACCTCGTCAATCACGCGATATGAGCCACGATGATCGACGACAAGCGGAAAGGCATCGAGGCCGTGCCGGTAGTAGTCAAATTTAAAATAGGGTTGGTAGGCGAGCATTGTGTGCATCCTCAAAGCGTTGTGTTGAGACGAGATAATAACCAACAACGGAAGCAAAACCAGCACAGCTTATTAGGCATGTGCACCAGGTAGGCGTGTGGCGTGGCGCAGCGATATTTGCTTCCATGTCGCGCCTGACTTCCCCTTCTTCTGCTTTGCGCATTGCAAGGATACATACCATATTCTCACAAGCCGCTAGCTTGTGCCACCTCGTATACTTACGCGCAAACAACACTTTTCAAGGCTGCCAGCGTCTCACTCCATCTTTCAAGGCAATGTCGCAAGCTTCAACTGGTCCTACCTCTGGCCCAGCAACTCCAACGAGAACCATGTACGGGACTCAATGGGCAGTAAGTCGACAGCTTCCCTGAAAGGCACGCGTCTGACGTATAAGGACCTGCATGGAAACGTGTCCGTTGGTAAAAATCAGCATGAAGACCCTTTAGCTTCCGCCGGCTCAAAGTACGAGCAGGGACGCGGAGCATCCCCTCCCATCAACCCTTCGCCGCCGACACCTCGTGCGCCCGGTGCCTTCTCCCCAACGAAACGCTTTACAGGCTCTCTCCCGACTTTTGTTAGCAACAACGTTCCGGTTATGAAAGAGCCGGAGGCTGAGTGGGTCATTGGCGCCAACATTGGCAAGGAAGAAGCAGGTCATGTGTAAGCTTCAATTGGCAAGGATGACAAGGGCAAAGAGAAGGAACCGCCTGTTGACGTCACGGGCGAGAATGACAAAGGAGAAGGAGGATCCGGCCAGAAAAAGTTTGCGGGTCTTGATCGCCGGATTCAGATCTTCAAGCAGGTTAGGGCCAAAGATGGCGAGGCGGGTGCTGCAAACAAGGAGGAGGAGGAGGAGAGGGAGAAGCAAGGCCAGATTCAAAACAAGAGATCAAAGGACGAAGGCGTTTCGTCTTACGACGAATTCGAGCTGAATAAGAAGAGGTGGTCATGGGGCCAGTGGTTGCTGAACTTTGTTGACGCCTGTTATATCCTCATACGTGAGTGGTCTTTCACTTGCATGAATACGAGCTAATCATAATAGTTGCTCAACAGCCGTTGGGCACGCTCATTTGGCTGCAGCTGTCACTTGTGGCACTGTTCACCGCTCTCCTACGGTTCATCGGAATGTTTGCGTCCAAGAGCGTCCCCAGCTGGATGATTGGTGACACTTTACGTGTCCTTTCTCTCGTCACCGCCGGCTTGGTGTGTGTACGGTGGGTCAACACGGCGCTGCTGATGGCCGGGCGTATCAGTAATGGTGCGGCCAAGCTCGCGACGTGGAACACCCACACGAAGGATAGACAAGCATTCAATCTCTTAGTGCTTGCGACTGCTTTCGTTGTCGTTTACAACGGCACAGACATTGTACACAATGTCCTCAACATTTTCGCCGAAGTCCGAAGGGAGGCCAATATGCTCGTCTCCTATGACAGCTGTCCCTCTGTCACCGTGACCTCCACGATCACAGTCACAAGCAGTACCGACCCCGGCAATGCCTTTGTATCCACGATCTACACAGCCGACGCCGCCACGCAGTGTACTATCGTACCTTCCGCGCCATCCACCGGCCTGCCCATAGCACTGAGCTCACAGGGCACCCCGCTATAAACCTTTTCTTCTGTATAAACATGACACGAACTTGTACAAAGGCGAGAGGTGGGATGATGATGAGGTGTGATATTTGACATGACGATCAAGGCGGCTGGTGTGTAAGGAGTAGTGTATACATGAATTTGAGTGATCACGTCCTTGTACGTGCTCTTTCTAAAGCTAGGCTGCGCAGACCAGAAGGCTTAGCCGGACCCAAGTTCCCTTGAATGTTTCTTGACCACATGGAACAATCGCTCTGCATCTGCGCTATAGCTAGTGCCGAGCTCGGACGCCGGTATCCAAACTGGTCACAAATCACTAGGAGAGAGACGCAGACTAAGAGACGCAGATTGGATCACAGTATCCTTTACCAACGCAATGCATCACCCATACAAGGTAGCTCTGCACGCTTGCCCGTCGTGGCAGCGCATCAAGTCGCCTTCTCCTCTCGCCACTGCCTCAACCAAGACTGCACAAACTCGATCTCCTGCGCATGGATCTTGCGGATCCTCTTCGGCTCCAGGGTGTGATCTGCGAGTCCAAACTGCTCATCAGCGTCCAGGTCAATCTTACTGTCTTTTGGCTCACCTCGTCATAGTGATGTACGCCATCTTGCAGCTTGTCAACACCAGCGGCAATGAACGCAGAAGAAGACTAACCGAAGATGATGAACGCAGGCTTGTTAAGTGTATTCTCCCTTTTAGGCTGATCATCCGCCTGCGGTGTCTTGAATCCAATCAGCCTTCCTTCACCACTTCCCAACCCCCCAAGAACTCACAGCAGGCCTCCAAGGATCCCGATCACCATCCACAAAAGCCAATCGGTCCTTCTCAATCCCAAAATCACCTCTCCGATTCACCTCTTCAACTCTCGGCACATTCGGCACAGCAAAGTGCTGACCAGGAGGGAAAGCCTGTTTACAGATCTTGGAGGTATATTCCAGTGTGAGACGTTTGGAGACGATGCGTGGGCCTGAGAGGGGTGCGGGCATGAAGTAGCCCCATTGAGTGCAGACTTGGAAGAGCCAGAGGCGCCAATGCTGGTCTGCGTCTGTCACGCGGAACTTTTCATCGTCGTACGAGTCGAAGCACTGTTATCAGCTCCCCTTGTCTTTGCTGACGACTTACGTTTTCGACGTCGCCGTTGGGACAACTCGAGACGACGTTCTTCTTTATCAGCGTATCTCAGCGGACAGGACTCACCTCCTTGATGTACTTGGCATAGTTTATCACGATCGCCGGGCTGCCATCAGCCATGATCACTCGGAGAAACTCACATCTTGACGGCCCCAATGTAGCTCGTCGCATGACCGCTAAGCAGGGCAGAACAGAAACCGTCGAAAGCCTGCGCACCAGCTACCTCTCAGCTGTTTTCCTTGCCAAAGAAAGACTTACGCGCTCTCTCATTCCAGTTCTTAGCCTGCCAAAGACCTACCCATCAGCCCACTCAAGCCTCCCAGCCGCTAAGCAAACTCACCCAACGGACTCTGTATCACGTCCGCAAAGTCATCATCATGCTGCAGATCTCCAAGCCCGAAAAGCGACTTCAAGCCGTGAGGAATCGGTGCAGGCAAGTCAAGAATATTATCAATCGTCTCGACTGCCAACTCGAGTGCTGCGATCTGGATTATCAGCGCTGCGCCGGGATACACCGGTGAACGCACGCAATGTCTATTAGCATAGTGTTGGATCGGTTTCCAATAGTCTGGAAAGTCGACTTGTTGTCAGTTGGCATCTGATAGCATGCGCACCTTGAGCGTGAGTGACAGCTGTATAATATCAGCACTCTTCAGAAGATCATGGTAACGCACCACTACTAGCGATCGCACCCCAAACAAGCTCAGGATACTGCACACGCATATGCGCAGCCCTCGCACCGGCATAAGATCCGCCATAGTAGATCCATGGCGTATGAGGAGGGTTCAAGGAGACATTGCTCTGGAAGGAGGCTGCCTTGGGTAGAGTGAAGTTGGCAATGAACTGCTATATCAGTATCGTGTATCGCGAGAGGAAAAAAGGAGGGTACAGACGTTTGCTGAATCTGCCATTGCCTGTTCATTGTTCAGGAAACGTAGCGAGTCGGTCGTGAGGTTTTGGACGGGAAGCGATGCGCCTATCCAGCCATCAGCTCACCTACACACTGGAGGAGTCAGCACGGACCATAGTAGCTAGTCGTCAGCTACACCCATACGCATAGCTCACCGATGCTCAAGCACAATCGCCAATCCATCAGTCGCATTCGCCAAAATCTCCAAAATCCCTCTCTCCAGAAACTCGAGTCTATTCTTGCCACTCGTCTCGCCTCCATCGAGCACGTAGACTGGTCCACCAGGCTTGTAGTGGCTTGCATCTAGCCAGTAGCGTTGACAGAATGTTTCGCTTCCTTGGGTGAAGTGGTCGATTGGTTGTTGGAAACAGTGTGCTGGGTAATGGGTGTTGATATTGGATTCCAAAGTGAAAGGTACTTGCGCTGAGGTCCCGTGGGGACTTAGGATCTCCGACAGTCTTTTGTCAGTAAGTAAGTAAGAGTATGAGAGCGTACTTGGGCTCCTCGTGCAGCGCTTGCCACAAAGCAATCTGAGGTCGACCAGCTCTCAGCAGCTGATGATCATCCAACACCCTCCCATCCTTTGTCGTGACATGAACAGCAGACACAAGCACCGGTAACAGTGCGAGCAGTCCCGTGTATACTACTCTCATCCTGGTTCAAAATTGATTCAACACAAGCTCAAAGGCAGCTAACACACGGTTGCGCGGTGCAGGCACCCATTTATCGGACATGTCCGATCCTCGACTTGTCATGCCACGTCTTTTATTTTAGCTCGCGTGGTTGTTATCAATCGGTTGTCATGTTGACAGTCTAAGCGTGTCAAGCATCATCAGTGGCAGAACGGTAGCAACCCTATAATCAGGGTAACAGGGATACTAGGGTGAGAGGGAGAGCACTTGTAGGGGAGTAGAGGCAGCACTACATCAGCAACAGCTACAATGCCAAGAACAGCACCTCCAAAATCAATTACTTTACTACTCCCACCGCCAACAGCTTCCTCTTCTACTTCTTCAGCCGAGGCATCTTCATCCACTCCAATACCAACACCGACGCGCCAAGTCGTAAAGATAGCAGCCCAGCTCGCCAAAAAGAAGCGTCAAGTCCTAGACGTCGCGTCCATCGCGGCGTCAGCGACATCTAGAAGACGCAGCGGGAAACGTAAAGCTGTTCAAGACGAATATGTCGAGGTTCAGGCGGTGACGAAGGATGAGGTCGAGTTGGACAAGAGTCAGACTAGTGCTGGGTACTGGTATGTCCTCTTGCGACGGTGGAGCGAAAGCTGATGGGTAGGAATCATTTGGTCATTGAAGCCAGACGGTCTCGGGGGCCGCAATGGGACTTTAGCACTCAAATGTAAGTCTTTGCGACTGTGCTAAATTGACTCTTCGCTGATCTGAAGATACCTTGTTGACAAGGGATCACATTTCTACTATTCCCAAGCCCATCTCCCAGATAAACCCGAATCAGTAGCCTCGTCCTCGGGGCAGCCGGTAGACAGTCATCCGCAGCAGCAACATCCTTCGCACCAACAACAGCAGCAACACCAACACCAACAGCAGCAGCAATACCGTGCAGCCCAGCTACCTCAGCAATTTATACCTCCAGCAGTCCAATATGCCGGAAACTCGATGCAAGAGGTTCAGGCGCAGCAAGCTCAGTTGTTACTGCAACGACAACATATGGCAGCTGCTGCTGCCGCTCAACAGCACACACAACAGCATTCTCAACAGCAGCAGCCGCATGTGCAGACCTTGCCGCCTGCCGGCTATCCGAATGTCCCACCTGAACAAGTCGTCATGTTTCGACAACAATACTTGCAGCAACAGCAACAGCAGGCTATGCAAATGCAGATGAACGGTGGCGGCGGCGGCGGCGGAGGGCAGAGAGGTACACCAGGTCAACCTCAAGGTGTCCCACCGCCTTTCTTCCCGCAGCAGATGGGTCAAGGAGGGATCTATCCGCAGACCAATATGCGCATGGGGATGGGACAGCAGCAGGCTCGGGCTCAGGCGCAGGGGTTGCGACCTGGGGGAATGAGTGGGATGATGCTCGGTGGTCCTCAACAGCAGCCGCAGCAGGCTTGGCCTGGGCAGCTGAGGCCATAGCAAGGGAGAAGAGCGAGTAGTGTACATTTTAGTGCAGCGTTGTATATTTGCCACGATGAGATGATACGAGGATGCTAGCGGCTGTAGCGTTTCGGACGACCACTGCAGTTGTTCAACTTGCCAGCTGTTCCCTAGACGAAGAGTTTGTCAGCCGCGGTATAAGCTCACATTGCCACTCAACATGGTCAGCTCCTTCCTACCAACCAGATACATAAACTAACGCCCAGGCAAACGCATCAAGTAAGCGTATAGCATCAGCAAACGCCCGCGCTCTCCAAAACCTCCATCGATGCCTCATCCTCTCAAACATCACTCCCTTTCTCATCCGCTTCATCCTTCGTAAACCCATCATCCCTTCATGGGGTCCCTTGACTTTATACATCCTCACAACAGCCATCTCCTTAGTCCTCGCATCGCATCTGACGAATGTAGGCAAGGGAAGGAGAGATGCACAGGGTAATGTGAAAGCTGGAGAGGATCTCAGTGGTGGTGGAATTGTTGAATTTTGTTGGGATGTGTGCGTGCGCCTGTCGGGTGAAGGTGATTTCATGCTGATTGGTATAGGATTTACATGACTTGGCTTTGTGCGAATGGCAGCGCTTTGATCAGTAATAAGATCTGGTATCTCTACCTCGCTGTACGTCTATTGACTCCCCTCCATGCCTTGTATCTGACAGCAGATCCCCGGCTATGGCGCATACAAGCTCTTCAATATCGCTCGCCCACTTCTAGGCATGGCTCTCCCGGGCATTTTTGGTCCCAATGCTCCCTCCAACGCCAAAGCCGGTACCGGTGCCAACGCCGGTGCAGCAGCACCAGGCGAACCAGAGCTCTCGCGCAAACAACAAAAACTAAAAGCACGAATGGACAAAGGCGACAAACGAATCCAACAAACCTCCCAACGTCGCTAGTAGTTTATCGAAAAGTAAAAAGTAATCACATGCATGACATGGCAAACGTATCGCTCGCGTAACCTCTCTAAGGGGGGGTGGCTCTAATCAAGCCTTTTAGTTTTGGTTGGGGGTTGAAAGGGTTCGTGATGGTGGATACAGTGCGGCGAGTGGACGGTAGTGAGGGAAGGAGGGTGGTAGTGGTGGGTATCGATCGGAGACAAGTTGAAATAAGAGAGGAAAGGGAAAGAAAAGGAAAGAAACACACAATCAGAAACACAGACGCTCATTCGTACTCCTCCTCTTCCTCTTCGCGCTCACTCAGCACAGGAACATCCGACTCATCAACTTGACCGACCGCAGCCAGACCGCCAACCCATTCGCGCAGCCGCGCATATTCCGCCTGCCACCTCTTGGCCTCGGCTTCGAGGCGGACCATCTCCCTCTCCCTTTTCTCCCTGCTTTCCTTGGTGGCACCGCAAGCCTTGAGTCGCGCAGCTTCAATCATGTCGCCAAACTCTTGAGCAGTCTCCTTGTGCGAGTCGGGGACGGCCGCAAGTAATGAGTCGAATGTGGGGAATGAGCGGAGTTGACTTTCAGAGAGACTGGTTGCGCGTTGAGCGTGGCCAGACACAATGTATTTCTGAGGGACAACCTTGCGTGCGGCGCCTCCGGCTGGACGCGCCTTACGCTTGGTGAGAATAACGGCTGGAAGAGGAGTGACCTTGGTCTTCTTGGACATTGAGCCTGAAGCTTCAGAAGAGGCTGTAGACTGCTTGCGCTTAAGAGCTGACGAAGCGGGCGTGTTGGCAGGAACATATGCCGACGCCGACATCGAGCTTTCAGAACGCTGCATCAATGGTGCAGGTGGCATGACAGGCGATGCGAGGCCGTGGCCAGGAGGAGACTGCAATGCCTGAGGTGAGATGCCAGTAGTACTAGCCGTCAGAGCTGCAAGCAGCTTGTCGTCGACACCGCCACCACTGAAGTTGAGACCGAAAGCAGCAAAGCCAACGTCGTTGAGGCCGCCAAAGGCGGTGTTGTCCTGGCGGTACTGGGAGAATGCGAGCTCGAGGGGGTAAGGAGCGGGCTCGGTAGGAGGAGCGGTTGCAAAAAAGGCGTTGAGGTCCATCTCGAATGGAAGGACTGCGTTGGGTACTGCAGGCGTCATCTGGGGCGGGGATGAAGCACTACAGCTAGACAATGCGGCAGGAGAAGCCGCGTCGTCCGACGCAGAGGATGGAAAGAGGTCCAAAAGAGCCTGCATTGACTCGACTTCAGGGAGGGCAGTGGGCTGAGCAGAAGGTGACGCGTGCGTGAACTGGGAGAAGTCGACTGTCGTTAGCTGATTCAATCAAACAACTCACAATCCCAGTTCAAGTTGGCGTCGGCGCCCGAGGTGAGCTTGGTGTGCATCTGCATTGGATTGAAAGTGTGTGGTGTGATTATTGAATTGAAGAAAGGCAAAGGTGTAGATTGAGACTGAGATGAGGCGGTAGATCTAGGAACGGAGATAGGGGTTGATTCACGAGGCGTAGTAGAAAATGTCTTCCGTGGGAGGAGCGGAGGTGGCGGTGGTAGAGATGAAGGAATCTGTATTGGATAGAGGCCGTAGCCGGTTGTTCGATAGTTTATGACACTGCTCATCAGTAGGGCCCCTATTCAGCCACAGCCCGAGCCACTTACTTTTGTGACAAGGGGGTCGAGGGACCAGAAGGAAGCCAGCTTTCCGTGAGGAAGGTAGGAAGAACATTGTAGGGGTTGTTGTGGTTGTTGTTTCTTTGTTGAAACGGCTTGGGGGGACCTGGTAGGTCTAGGCGGAAAGGAGGAAGGCCATTTTGGCTGGTGGTAGTTGCTGTAGTGAGGGGTAGTGACACCGGGCTGACCTTGTTTCGGTCACTCGGTGGATAGCGGACTGACGAGGTCCTAGTACTGTCGTACGCTTAAAGGTCACTGGTAAAGTGACTGGGGAGAGGTGGATGTAAGAAAGGAAGGGAGCGAGAGAGCGGGCCTAATATCTCTTCCCAAACTGAGCTAACAAATTACCATAACAAGTAGATTTTGGCCCAAATTCGAAATTCCGCTCCAAAGGAAAACACTTGGAAGATGAGAAAGAATAATCAAACATAGCATAGTATACCCAGGGTATGATAGTAACACACGTTCAGCAACGCTCGTTTTGCGCGTCTCCAAGCATGAACAGTCAAATAATATCATCGGGTCCGGTCGAGTCAAACGTATGCAAGATCCGACTGTGGAAGTACGACATGCTATTCGGAGGCATTCATCTTTTCCGACGTGGCACTCACTCAGAGGCGTTCAAGGTTACGAATCGCCTCTGTTTGGGACTCATGATGCAGTGTCACAGGTCCAATGCGGTAGTCAAGTGGCGAGTCGACGAATGATCCGTGTGAGGGATGCGTTGTGGCATCGCTGATTTCAGTAGACGGACTGCAGCAACTGTTGAGCGCAAGGAGTTCACCACAGCGATGACCGTAATACCCGGAGTCTTCCCATGCAAGTCAGTGTCCAGAGCTTCAACTTCAGGTCAGAAGACGTTCATGTCAGAAGGGTCACGAGAAAGGATACATGACGTTCATTTCGTACGTCAATTGAACATGACATCTAACTATAAAACATCAAAAAGTCCTAAAGGGCTTGCGCCTTCTCCACAGCAGCAACCTGCTCACGCTCCTCAGAGCCAGCGACTCCAGGCAGCTCAGCCTCGGGCACAGTCTTGTAGAGAATAACGAAAGCGAGACAGATGGCGGCGATCCAGGCGATCACAAAGCTGCAATGTCAGTGTCGAATCGCTAGCGTACGTACTAGAAACCACCCTGGGATGAGCCCCAGTCTGCGATACCGTTGCCGACTGCGATCAAGCCGGCTTGGCAGGCGAGAGTGATGACACCACCGATCTGAGGTCATCAGCTGTGATCACGCAGGTGTTGATCATACGTACTTGAAGGCTGACTTGAACGAGTGCTCCTGCCGTTCCTGCTGCCTGTTGAGGCACCTGAGGATATCAGCTGCGCAACACGCCCCCAGAACCACGCCTACGCACGCTACGAATGACTCCGACACTGATGCGGGTCAGTTCAACCCAAAGGAGGACGAGGCCTCAACTCACTTGCACGCAAAGAAGACAAGACAAGCTCCAGAACTGCCAATGACAAAGCCAGGGAACTGCAGATATCAGCAAGTGCACAGCTACACTGTGGAGTGAACTGACCAGGAACTTCCAGTAGTCCATACCCCATCCACCATCTGAAAGTAGGACGAGCACCGTACCACCGATCATCATGATGGCCCCGACTGCCACGGGTTGACGAGGTCTGCTGATAAGGGACGGGAAGGCTTGAGTCTGAAAAGGTCAGCTCTGGCACGAAAACAGCGTCAAAACTTGCAAGACCGCCCACGACCAGACCCATGAGACCCTGAGGAAGGAGACCAGCAGCAGTGTGAACTGAAAAGAGTCAGTGATATACGCAAGTCGCGTCAAAGACTCACTTGGCGACCAGTGACGGACTTCTTGAAGATACTGAGCGAGCTGAATTTGCGTCGTCGCCCAGAATGCAAACGGCGTCAAGGCACCCATCATCAACACCTTGAAGTTGACAATCCTCAGAATACTCGTCGGCAACAACGCATGGTCCTGATTGATCCAGCGCTCGTACAAGAAGAAAGCCACGAAGCCGACCATGGCGATGACGAATGGTGCGATGAACTGAGCATTATCCCAACCTGCGATCGGGCCTTGAGTAAGCCCAGTGTTGAGGAGGGCGAGGGTGACGAGCATGATTGAGACTCCACCGACGTCAAGCTTGGCGAAGAGGGAGCCGGGTGTAGCGTGGCGATCGTAGCTTGCGCCGACCTTGGGAAGGAGGAGGAAGGTTAGGATGGAGCCTGGAACACAGACGATGGTGATGAAGCGGAAGAACCACCTCCAGCTGCAGGAGTCAGACAAGGTTCTCCACATCAAGGTATGCTCACTCTGCCAGCTGAATACGTCAGCTCCAGTCAAACGACTGTTCTATATGCTCACCATAAACAGACCAGCCAGAAGGATACCCATGACGTTTCCGAGAGCGCCAGAGACACCAAAGAGCGCGAGCTTGGCTTGTTGTTCAGCAGGGTCCGGGTACATGTGGACACTGTTGGTCAGCCTCCACCATGCTTGATTACCGTCAACATACATGAGGTGGATAGCCGAAGGGATCGTTGAAGCCCCAAAAACGCCACCCAGACCTCTGAGGACGAGGAAGGCATATTTGCTCGAACCAGCGAAAGAAGTGCCGAGAGTGATGCAGCCTAGAGCGAAGAAGCCGCCACAGAAGACGAGGCGAGCCGGGAAGAGGTCGGACAGCTATCTTATTAGCCTATAGCCTCTTTAAAATGAGCTTACACGACCGAAGAACAGGAGGAATGAGCTGAAAGCTAATAGATGTGTCAGAAAGTGTAAACTTGGGCTTCCGGCTGTGCCTACCAAGACTATACGAAGTGATGATCTGCAGTTCAGCCTTCATCCAAAAGCTCGGGATTAACTCACCCATACGCTCTGGGAGAACTGCAAGCCGGTGTCCTGAACGATCTCTGCGACAGCGATTGCTGCACCTGATACTTGGCAGCTTTGCTCATTAGCGAGATAGGGGTTAGATCAAAACAACGAACACATCAAGAAATTGCGCCTTTGAAATTAGCATCGTGATCACAACAAGGGAGCAGTTGCAACATACCATGGAGAAGATGAGCAGCAGAATACCCTTCTTATACGGCGACATTGTCGCGAGAGGTGACACATGCTGATGCTCACCACCATTCTTCTCGACTTTACCCGCATCACTCTCAGCTAGTGTTGGGTTCAATGACTTGGGTGACCCCATAGGTGCGCTCGTGTGAACTGGCGCTGACATGTTTCAAGTGGTTAAAGTCGTTGTGGTGAGATCAGACCTGTTATATACTGTAAATCTCGATTCACATCGAGAAACTGCATGACCGAGGTGTAGACCGAGACTCAATCGGTACCTGAGATCGGTTGTCGTAAAGAAAAAAAGTTAAAATCAGAGTGCGACGATGCTCGGTCGATCCAGCTCGGTCTCTTTTCTTATCAATCAGGTTTGCACCATGCGTCACTTGCACGTTCGGCATTACTCGGTAGTCCCTTTTCAAGTTGAACTCCCTCGGGCATCTTAGCCAGATCCCGAAGTAGCTGCATCCGGATCCGCTGCAGAGAGGTGGCTGTTTGAATGAGTGAAACCACCAGCCACCAATATCTCAAACTCAGACAAGCAGATCTGACGAAACTAGATATTTGTATGATACTGCATTGCAAGGCTAGTGTACATGCTCCCTTCTGCGCTCAAGCAACTACTCGAACGCCATGCGGTTAATGAGCTCAATCTCGGCCTTGTGAGCAGCCTTTGAACCGGTGGCGACCGAGCTCGTGGGGTTACGGCCAGCGTACGAAGGCACGCGGTGCTTGTGGTGCTGGGTGTTCTTGAGGCTGAAATGTTTAGCAAAGCGCGAGATCACAATATCAACTCACGCAGTGATAAGACGAGGCTGAACATAACTCCATGCACCATTGTTGAGAGGCTCCTCTTGGCACCATGTGAGCTCGGCGTTGGGGTACTTGTCAAGGTGAGGAGTGAACTGTGGTCAGCAACAAGACCATCACGAGTCAACTCACCATATCATAAGGCAAAGGCGACAACTGCTCAACACGCGAGATGGCAACATCCTTGATACCCTTATCCTCACGCTCCTTCAACAACTGGTAGTAGACCTGACCAGCACACAGAATGTGTTTCCGAATCTGCTCAGGCTCGACAAGGTTCTCGGCATGAGGCTCAGGCAGGTAGCGCTCAAAATGAGTATCGCCAGTCATCAAGGAAAGATCCGACTTGGCCATAGGGTGACGAAGCAGGTTCTTTGAGAAGAAGACGATGAGCTACAAGTTAGCATGATCTCACAACGTCTGTAAACTCACAGGTTTCCGGAACTCGCGCTTGTTCTGACGACGGAGGACGTGAAAGTAGTTGGCAGGCGTGGTAGGGTAGACAATCTGCATGTTGCAGTCCTGGTGCTGGCGGTCGAGCTTTTCAGGAGGAGGGAAGACACGTGGGTCGTCATCGGTCAACTGGAGGAAGCGCTCCAAACGACCAGACGAGTGCTCGGGACCCTGACCATCATAACCATGAGGCAACGACAGCACGAGACCAGAACGCTGGAGCCATTTGCGCTCACCGGCAGCGATAAACTGATCGATGATACATTGAGCATTGTTGGCAAAGTCACCGAATTGAGCCTCCCACATGGTAAGCGAGTTGGGTGAGACGAGCGAGTAGCCGAGCTCGAAACCGAGGGTACCGAATTCGGACAAGTGCGAGTTGCAGACGGTAAAAGTGCCTTGGTCAGGGCTGACGTGCTTCAACGGCACGTATTGCGACTCGTTCTCCTGGTCGTGGATGACAGCGTGACGCTGCGAGAACGTACCACGCTCAACATCCTGACCAGAGATACGCACATGGGTGCCCTCAGTGGCGAGCGAGCCGATGGCCAGAGCCTCAGCAGTCGACCAGTCGATACCCTTGCCCTCGGTGACAGTCTTGCCGCGGTTGGTCAAGATTCTAGCCAAGTTCTTGTGAGGAGTAAAGCCCTCGGGGAAGCTGGAAACGACCTCGCCAATCTTCTTCAGAACGCTCTCATCGGTACCGGTAGGGTGGTGGGGAAGGATGTTCTCGGCGAGCTCCTTGGGCGTCGGGAACCCGTCCCACGAAGACGAAAGCCACTCTTTAGGCGAAGTCTTGTACTCCTTGGAAGCATCGGCCGCCTTCTCCAGCATACCCCAAACCCACTGCTTGTGCTCATCAATCTCCTTCTCGGTGAACGTGCCCTCCTTGATCAAACGATCAGTGTAGATTGCAAGAACTGTCGGCTGCTTCTGGATAGCTTTGTACATGGTCGGCTGGGTGAAAGACGGCTGGTCGGTCTCATTGTGACCGTAACGACGGTAGCAGACAATGTCAACAACGACATCCTTCTTGTACTTTGCGCGCCATTCAGCAGCAAGCGTGCAGACAAAGTTGACGGCTTCGACGTTGTCGCCGTTGACGTGGAAGATTGGGGCGTCGATCGACTTTGCAATGTCTGAGCAGTACGGAGTGGAACGGGCAAAGCGGGGGTCGGTGGTGAAACCGATTTGGTTGTTGACGATCAAGTGAACGGTACCGCCGGTGCCGTAGTTGGGGAGCGAGTGCATGCCCATGGTCTCGTAGACGACACCCTGACCAGCGAATGCGGCATCACCATGCAGCAAGACACCCATCGCGCTGCCTCCAGACCCCTCATCACCCTCAAAGTGCTGAATCGCACGCGTCTTGCCAAGGACGATAGGGTCCTCAGCCTCCAAGTGTGAAGGGTTGGCAACGAGCGAGAGGGATACCTTCTTGCCGCTGGGAGTAGGACGAACATAGTTGGCACCCAAGTGGTACTTGACGTCACCACCCGCCGAGTCTTGAGCATCAGCATTGCCTGCAAACTCATTGAGGATAGCCTCGATGGGCTTGCGGATGACGTTGCCGAGGATGTTGAGACGACCACGGTGAGGCATACCGATGACGACCGACTTGACGCCAGCATCAACCGAGCGGTCGATCAAAGCCTTCATGCCCGGCACAAGCGACTCGCAACCCTCGAGACCGAAACGCTTCTCGTTGGGGTACTTGGACGCAATGAACTTTTCGAAAAGCTCGGACCACATGGTACGATCAAGGATCATACGCTTCTCCTCGGTCGAGTAGTCCCATTGGGATGGGATCTCGACACGCTCACGGATCCAGTCGCACTGCCCACGATCGGTAATGTGGACGTACTGGATACCGATGGAAGAGCAGTACATGCGCTTGAGCTCCTTAATGATCTCGCGGAGCGTCATCTTGTCGTCCTTGACGTGACCGACGAAACGAGGGAGGATACCGCTCCCAAGCTTGAACTCTTTGTCGAGGTCTGCCTCTGACCAGCCGTAATGGCTGAGCTCGAGCTCGGGTGGTGTCTTTTTGTCGAGATCGGCATAGTTGATACCAAGGGGATCAAGGTTTGCGACGTGGTGTCCGCGGACTTGGTAGGCACGGACGAGGAGTTGGACCTGTTGTTAGTCTTGCGATGCGCGATGTGCATACCTTCAAGTGATCTGTCACGCTGTCATCGCCAGACAGACTCATGGTAGGCGAGCCATCGGCAGGAAGAGGAACACCACTGAGAACTCCAGGTACAGTCTGGAAAGCCTGAGATGATGGGATGCCTTTGTCGAGGCCGGCGAAATACGTCGCCCAAGAAACGTGAACCGACTTGGGGTCCTGTCTGTCAGTACTCCACAACACTTTAACGCAGATAACAAACCTGCTTCCAATGCCGGTACATCCTGAACGTCAGTCATGCTGATTCCATCTCAATGACTCACTCTTCAGCATAGTAAGAGTTGGTACCGTTAGCAAACATGTCATTCTTGCTTGGTGGCAAGTCTGTCTCTGAAGCATAGCTACGAGTAGCCACAGTCGGCACCGCCTTGAGTGCGAGCGTTGACCTCGCTGGCCGGGTGGCGGCGCGCAACGAAGTCGAAGCACAAGATGTCACACGGCGAAACATGACGTCGATGTTTGTAACAAGAAGCGGTGAGGGATGAAAGGCCAAGAGGCAAGCCAGCTAATGCAATACTAGATCGCTTTGTTTTGTAGAGCTAGACTCGGGCTTGTTGCGTTTGCGTCTTGCAGGGTTGACCGCTAAAGTGAGAAGGCGCTGTACTGCTGCAGCGTTTATCTTTGCTCCGCGGCAACCGCTAATCCTTTGTCGCCGACCAACTCCGAATCACGTGATCCGCCTCAAACCAAAGCGCCGCGGCCGAGAGAGCAAGCACACACAGAAAAGCACAAGTTTTCATCGATTCAATAGGCTAGAGAGCTCTTTGCTATTTGTACATGGACAACCAGGACCCTTGAAAACCGAAAAGAAACAATAAACAGGTTTGTTGAAGGGGGTTTATGCAGGCGAGATGTGAGTTGGTACGCAGACGGAGGGCAAGCAGCGCAGTCAAGCTGGCTAGAAGCTTTGAGCTATCTGCGAGCTGTTGGGCGGCGACTGGTGATTTTGCAGACTGCGAGTCAGTGTGATTGTCAGATGGTACGACGCACCTCTTTCTCTTGGCCTTGGTCATCTCCTTCTTCAATGCCGCACCATCAAGAGGCTACTCTGTCAGATGCATGTCCCGCAACACTGAAGTTCTCACCTTGAGCAGCTCGAAAGAGCAAAGCAAATCTTCAGAAACAGACATGACAGCGGCAAAGTTCTGATTTGTCAGCGATCCGAATCGTTCCCAACTATTCCTTCAACTTACGTCGAATTCCTGATGGAAGCGGTGGTTAGTACGGTCAGCGTCCAGCGCATGTACTCACTCCACAATAGCTGCAAGTCAGTACAAAGATTCCAAACCAATGCAAACTCACTTTGGCGCCGAAAACACCGTCACAAGCGTCCGATCATTATAGAACTCGTACCCGTCTTCAACGACCATGTGGGCTCTACAAATAAGGTCCATATCCTGCATGTCAGCCTTGTCCTTCACCCGACGCTGGACTTACATGAGTGGCCAAGAAAGCATTGATGACGCTCTTGCCGTAACAATAACTAACGCCACGCTCATTATCCTCCCAATCAAGCGCCGTATCCGAAGGATCAGACCAAACAAGATCATTAAGAAGACCATAGTCTGGCACATCGGTCGGGCGCTGAATCCGACGGATATCATCCATCGATGACAGACTAGGACTGAGTCCACCGTGAACGCAAAAGATCTTGCTGGCGACGATGGAAGCGATAGGCAACGTGTTGAAGACGTCGATGAACGTCTTCCACGTCTTGATGTTGGTCCGGCGCTTGCACTCGTCGTAGAACCCGTACACTGCATGTTAGGGTGGATGGGATGGATAGACTTACCTCGCGTCACATTGGCGCACTCGTGGTTGCCGCGCAAGAGGAAAAAGTTCTCCGGGAACTTGATCTTGTAGCATAGCAGCAAGAGGATGGTCTCGAGTGACTGCTTGCCGCGGTCGACGTAGTCACCGAGGAAGAGGTAGTTGGCTTGTGGTGGGAAGCCACACATTTCGAACAGACGGATGAGGTCGACGTACTGGTCATGAGCTTCGAGCTTCAATCTGATGTCCGCAACTCACCTGGCCGTGGACATCACCGACAATCTTGACAGGCGGGCTAAGCTCGATCAACGTCGGCTGACTAAGAAAGACCTCGCGAGCAGCTGCACAGACAGCTGCGATCTCTGCATTCTTTAAAGGTGGACTCTTGGTAACCTTGCCCGAGTAGCCAGCTTCGAGTAGTCTGCCAATCATGTTATCAATGTCCAATGTGCGAGTAAGGCCGCCTGTAGTCGGTGATGACGCCGCGTCTTTGGATGACCCGCTGCCTTGGTTCAGTGAAGATGCCGGGTAGGGGGAAGAGCCAAGAGCAACGGAGGTGCTGGAGGGAGTAGCGGTTAAGCCGGCAGAAGGAGGAGGGGATGAACCGAGAAGGGATGACTTGAGATTGCTCATAGTGTTGGGTGACGTGGCCAGAATGGTCTGCGTCGTTGGGATAGATGGCGAACCAGGGATAGCCGTCGCGCCAGTCGTCGGTACCGCAAGTCCACCCTCTACTCGAGGCTCTTCAATCTTGGAAACAACGGGTGGAGCCTGAGAGATACCAACCGAACCCAAACTCGACACGCTCCCAGCCTTCCTACTCGAGCCCGAGCCCGAACGTGCTTTCGTCGGTGTACCCACATCGACGGGAGCGGTCGAACTGTTGGAGTAGGTACTGCTCCTGTTTGAAAACTTTGTAGAGAGGTCATTGGCATCTGAATCCTTGGACTTTGTACGTGGGAGTCGGCCCCCCTTGGACGGTGTTTGACCCATGATGATTCGGTACCGGCTTGGCGGTCGTCGAAGACGTTTTCGAGCGGTGTGGAGGGATGGATGACACTTAGTGGTGAACGTCACGCGAGTGAAAAGGTGCGGCCTGGGGAGTACAGGGACCAAGCTGGGGCCGAACGGTTAGTTCGGGGACGGATTCGCGCCAAGGAGGTTGTCGTGTGCCTTTGACGCGCTGAAGGTTGTTTAAAATGGCCGGATGAAGTAGTGTTACAGTAGAGGTGGGTTGTCTACCTTCTTTCAGGTCTTGATGGCTTTACCGAAAAGCCGTTGGAGCGAGCTCAAGTTGCGGGTACTATCCTACCCCTTTAGCTCAGCTAGCTTGCCGTCAGCAGTGCGCGATCACGGAAGCATTACGAGTACGTTGCTCCTGCTACATGTGGTAGTTGGCCTCACAGCATCATCCTCTCACTTCAGCTTTGATTCAATCACAAAATATTGTGACAACGCATGCATACATAAACACTCTACTCGAAGCCGCTGGGGACACCAGCATCATCGTACACAATCTTGACCGTCTTCTTTTCGTCTAACGACCGTCTGCCAGCACGGAGGATGGCAGTCGTAAGAACACTGTCGTCAGTAAGTCTCTTTCTGCACGGCAACATACGTGTTCTTGATCGTGGGCAGGCCATAGTTGTCAAAGTCGGCAGGTTTGGCCTCGCCAGCATTGACCTTGTTGCTACAAGAGTCAGCCCATACCTCGGTACAACTTCGGATTAGACTCACGCAGCATCAATGAACTTCTCAATCGAGACGTAACCGTAGCCACGCTGACCGTCGAATGTCCCGTCCTCGGCAGGCGAGTACTTCATGTAGAAGGGGTTGTAGCTGGCCTTGCCTTCACCATCGACGGTAATGTCGTAGCCGCGTCTAGCTTGGTTGACGGATGCCTCACCCTTGGAGCCGATAATGTTGAAGAACTGCTCAGAGTGGACACCGCTCTTGGTAGGTGCTGTCCAGCTGGCTGTGTAAATGGCCACACTCTTCTTTGATGGGTCATCGATCTTGACCCAGTCGACGAGGAGGGTGATCAAGTCTTCAGTAGACTCGTGCTGTCTGTCAGTAACATCCTTGGCCTCAAGAACTTACGCAGTTGTAAGGCTCCGCCGTGGCGATACCAGTCGACGCCGAAGCAGTAACCTGCACAGGCTTGTACTTGCCCTCGACAATCCAGCAATGGATATCAACATGGTGTGAGTTGAGGTAGTACGAGATATCACTCTCCACACCGGCCCACGACTTGAACGTCTCAAGCTGAGTCTTGGGCTGGGACATGTAAGAGTTGAAAAAGTTGAAATCGCCCAACGTGGCGTTGAAGCGCTGACGAGCATCTGAGTAGGCCGGGTCGTAACGCTTGTGGTGCTCGACCCAGCAGGTGACCTTGTTCTCTTCGGCGAGCTTGACAAGCTCGAGGTGGTGTACGAGGTGTTGGGTTGCCGGCTTGGTGATCATGACGTGGTGGCCCAACGTCAAGGCCAGCTTGGCGATGGGGTAATGGGTTGGGTCAGGCGTGAAGACTGATATCAGCGCTGAACGTTGCGCAGTCTTGAACTCACTGATGACAGCGCTGCCCTTCTTGAGCTTCTTGAGGGCTCCAATGTAAGCCTCGGGGTCACGGACGTCACCCTCGGGGTAGCCAGTGAATCTTGGAGATCAGATATAGCCCAGGCATTCCAGAGTCACTCACGAGGTGTCAAGACCGTAAACCTTTTCAATATTCTGCTTCAAGTGGTCACGAATAGCAGGGAACTGACGATCAGCTCGTGATGGAATCGCTCACGGAACAAACCTTGCCACCGCTCGTGCCGACCATGCTGAGCTCTCCGACCTTTCCACGACGACGCAAGTCAAAATTGACGAGACCGACTACACCGACTTTCTTGTCTGACTTGGTACCACCCGAACCAGTCCACCCAGTGGTGTACTAGCCATGTCAGTCCCAACGATCAATACAAAGCAGTCGACAAACCTCGCCGGTACCGCCTGTCGCGTCAGCTTGATCATTCAGAAGCGAAACAACTCACACATGAGGACATCAACGACTTGATTGTTGGACATGATGACTTGGGAGTGTATAGTAATATCTCAAGCTGTGATGAGCTGAGGAAGAGATGAAAGACAAATAAGGACATTTAGACCTTGCACTTATAGTCCGGTCAGAACCGGCCCGGCCCGTTGCAGCCGGTCAAGTCACGTGCCGGTCGGCCAACTGATCCGACATGCACATGAAACTGAGCAGTGTCGGTCTTGGCCGAAGATATCTAGGCACCTTGGCGTGCTGGGCTCGACATGCATCTCGGCTTGTGATGTAGCTACAGTTGGTCAGCCTTTTCGGCATGTGTAGACTGTCACGCAATATGCAATATGCAGAGTGCCCTATATGAGCCATCTTGCCCGCGTCTCTTTGTCTTACTAGTGACACCATGCCAATCGCCACCCACATGTCTGACAAGCCCCTGGCGCCCTACATTTACCCCGAGCCCACAAAAGAGGACTTAGATTGGGCAGATCTACCAACAGTAGACCTCTCCAAGTATGGCACACACCAAGGCAATGAAGCCCTTGCCAAAACGCTCCTCGACGCCGTTCGCTCTCAAGGCTTCTTCTACGTCGAGGTACGCTACCTCCCTCTGCACGACTGACAGCAGAACTTTGACGTGTCTCAAGAAGCAGTGGACCGCCAATTCGCAATCGGTCAGAAGTTCTACAATCTCTCTCTGGAGGAAACACTCAAATACGTCCCTGACCTCGATAACGGAGAGTATAACGGCTATCGGCCTGCTGGACGGCGTGCGAACTCCAAGAATGGGCTTGCGGATCGTGTGGAAGTGTATAATATTCCTAGTGCGTTTGCTCATCCAATGGACTTGTAGGTAGCCGCTAATGAACAGAATTCAACGGTGATTTCCCGCGAGAGCACCCAGAGGCAATCAACGATCACATTGCCGAGATCGAAGTCTTTGCCAGGGTAAGTCTGCGTCAGAAAGCCTCCGAGCTGACATCAGACGCTGCACACAAAAGTTCTCGAGCCTCTACTGGTCCTTTTCGCAGTGGCGCTAGAACTCTCAGAAGACTATTTCGTCAAGCTCCACGAGTATTCCAAGAAATCTGAAGATCACCTGCGGTACATGAAGTATGGCCGGTACAACGAGGAAGAGACTGCGAAACTGGATGGAGTATGGACTCAAGGGCACACTGGTACGCTTCTTCGCCCGCCTCGACAGCAGAGCAGGGCTGATTTGTAGACCTGGGCTCCATAACCCTCCTCTTCGCCCAGCCTGTCGCTGCTCTTCAAATCCAACCGCCTTCCATCGCATACTCGACACCTAAAAGCGATGGTCCCTCCATTGAAGATTCATCGCGCGACGCAGCGTGGAAATGGGCAAAGTACAAGAAAGGAACACTGACTGTCAACACTTGCGATGCGTTTTCGTTTTTGACGGGTGGTCTTGTGCGCTCGACTGTTCATCGTGTTGCTGTGCCGCCAAAGGATCAGCGCGATGTCGATCGCCTGGGTTTGCTTTACTTTGCTCGGTGAGTTGGAAGTCGGGCTTGGGCTGATGGTAGCCCGCACAACGACACGCCTTTGGCCACGATTCAAAGCTCGCCTGTGCTGCAGCGCGAAGGCTTTACCCAGAATGAGTTCGAAAAGCAGGCTGTACCAGTGCCGACAATGGAAGGTGAGCCGCTCATCCGATTAAACGAGGCTGACTAGCGCAGAGTTTGTCGTTCGCAAGCAAACCTGGCAACAGGCCAAAGGCCGCTACGAGCGCGAAGAACAGGAAGCAGAGATCGTGCCGGGCTTCAAAGCAAAGTACTTCAAGTAGCGATGTGATGTGATGCAACGCAGTGCACCCAGAAGCCATTCTTAAAGCCGCAGAAAGCAAGAAGCGCAGCAGCGCAAAGAAAGATGTGCGAGCTCTGCATGACTCATTTTCTTACAAGCCACCCCAGCCCGACAAATGCTCCTTGCTTGCGTCTAGTAGGCCATCGAGGACATGTCTATCCATCAGCCTGGTCCGATCCGATCCTCATCACAAAACTCACCAGCACGAAGACGGTTGTAGTCCAGCAGACCATCGGTACGACCAACAGCGGCAACAGCGATGTCCTTGTCCCACAGATACTTTTGCGCAACACGCTTGATATCTCCTGGCGTGATGGCGTCAACGTAGCGCTCAATCTCCTTGGGAGTGAAGCGCTTGCCAGTGGTGACGAGTTGACGGCCGATCTGGAATGTCAGTGCGTGGAGGAAAGAAAAACTTACGTCCTCGGCGATGGCAGTGGTGCCGTCAAGGCTAAGAAGAAGCGAAGCCTTGAGCTGCGACTTGGCACGCTCAACTTCACCGATGGTAGGTGCCAATGACATGCGAGTCCACTCCTTGAGAGTAAAGTGCACAAGGTCATCAACGTTCATGAGGCTACTGTCAGCTTTGCCGTTCCTCAAGCTCACTTCTCGGTAACCATGTAGATACCCCAGAGACCCGTGTCCGAGTAGCTGGTCGAAAACGACATGAAGCTGTTAGCGAGCGAATTTTGAGACACAATGTGCGACAGCTTGGAGCTCAACAACGGGCTCGCACCCAGGCTGCGATCCCAGTTGCCGATCACCGATTGCATGACGAGCATTGCCCAGTAATCAGGACTCTTCCATCCAACACCCTCGACAGCGATGGCAAGGTTGAGCGTGTTCATCGTGTCGTCACGAATACGGACCTCGGCGCCGTAGAAGGAAGTAGGAGAGTGGGAGGACTTGCCGAGGGGAATGGGGTTGGAAGAGACGGGGAGGGAGGCAAAGTGCTTCTCGGCAAGCTTGACCAATGTCTCGTGCTCGACAGCGCCGGCACCGACGAGAACCATGCGGTCGGCAGTGTAGTTTGTCGAAATGTAGTTGGCAAGATCGGGACGGGAGATGGAGTTGATGTGCTCTTTAGGACCGAGAATGGTGTTACCCAGAGGTTGACCCTGGAAAGCAACAGCGTGCAAGTGGTCGAAAACGACCTCCTCGAGCTGCTTGTCGACCTCTTCCTGCTCCCTCAGAATCACATCACGCTCACGCTCAACAGCCGACTCGTCCAGCTTGGAGTTTTGCAGAATATCCGCAAGGATCCCCACAGCCGCAGGAACATCCTTCTCAAACGCCTTGGCGTAGTAGACTGTCTGTTCTCTCGACGTGTACGCGTTCAAGTGTGCCCCAAGATCCTCAACCTCGAGCTCGAGCGAGTGCTGCGACCGAGTCTTCGTCCCCTTGAAAGCGAGGTGCTCCAGGAAGTGGGCGGTACCGCTGGCATTGGCGGCATCGGCTCTGGAACCAGCGTCAATCCAGAGACCGACAGTCGATGTTGACAAGCCAGGGATCGTCTCTGTTGATACTGAAAGACCGTTGGAGAGGACCGATACTTTTGTCACTGGGTCGGCAGTCTTGGCAGGGGTTGCAAGAGAGCGAGTGAGGTTCTGTGGACGCAGCGTGTCAGCTTTTGACTCTTGAAGTTGACTTTTTTCAACTCACAGGACGACGGAAAGCCGATGTTGATGGCCGTGCGATTGCGCGGGAGAGGAGGCGTGTGGCCGACATTGCTCTCTAATAGCTCTGAATATTGATGACCTTCTTTGAACCAAAGTTGTGTAACGCATAAGAATCGGAGCGAATCGCGTTTTAACCCCCCCGCGCTTGAGTAACCAATCCGACAAAGGGGTTTAGGTGGGTGAGGCGAAGATCATGGCCTGCAGCTTTCTTCTGTGTACAAGGATGGAAACGGATGAAAAGTTCGCCGCGTGTAGGAACCATGCAAAGCGTTTGCTAAACAGCTGAGCCTCCAAACGAAGGAAAGGGATTAAGATGTGATCATTGAGCTAAAAGCCTTGCGATGTTGAGGCACTTGCGCTTTAGCTATGAGATGGCAGATATAGAGTACAACAAGGCGCCAACTGGAAGATTGACCAGGATGGTGTCGTTCATCAGTTGCACTTTTACTTCAATGTGATTAGCGCCGGATTCAACGCGTGGCATGGGGCGACACGGGCACTTTTTGCTTTTCTGTTGTTTGGTTCGGAGACCTTCCTGGGGAGGAAGAACAGAGAGTGTTCACAAAAGCAGCCAGCCATATGTTGTTCACAAAATAGAAGGGAGATCTCACCGATCAAGAAGCAACCTTGAATTTGCTTGACATATCTCATGCATCGCTCCACCCACTACCGCCACTGTACTCCTGCAGCATAACCTCGAGAAGTATCGGTACCACCGGCGATGGACGAGAAGGTCCTGCTTGTGCAGCTGTTTTGTCTTTGGCGTGAAGATCGGCAAGTGCGTCAGTGTTAGCGCCACAAAATGCTGTGATCGCCCAGGCGAGCGCCGTCGGCTCTTCTTCTATCTCGAGGTCTGACGATGTCAGCGATAGACCAAGAAAAGCTGCATTAGACTCACACTTCATTCGACTCAAGATCGAGCTCTGTACTCGGTCGAGAGGGCTTTAGGTATGTTGGAGTCGCGCTGGAACTGACGAACTTCGAGCTTCTTTGCTGAGATCTCGACGCTCAGCCGTACCGCCGAGAACATCAACAGCATCGAGCCGACTGCTCGTCAGCACTCGTCGCGAGATCAAGGTACGCACCTAGCGTATCACATGTACAGCTTGATCGTGTCCGACTGAACCGAATGCCCAATCATGTACTTGACTGCTTGAATGCCCATCCCTGCATGCAGGCCAGCCACGACACCCATGAATGTAGGCGAATCACTGCATGGGCGAATCACTGCATCTATCTCGCCAGCTTGTGTCGGTACGGGATCTGGCGCACCGGTCGGACTCATCAGGCGACGTAGGGGAGACCTCGCCTTTGCCATGCCGGCGAAGAATAGAGATGTTCTTCCTGCAAGTTAGCGCAACGCGATTCGGTATTCACCATTCGTCGTTAATCCCGACGTCCTTCATCTTCAAATCTCCCAGCTGAGAGGATCCAAAAGCTGCTGATAGCTGTTGCAGCCTTTCAGCGCACCGTCCTCTGGCGCAATGTGGGCAAAGATAGGAGGCTCATCGAATGCTGTACCCGACGCCCCAGGCAAGAGATAGTACTCCCTATCTCCGCCCTCCTCCGTCTTCGTGTGGCAAAGCTTAATCTTTACCACCATCTGATTCGAAGCGCCATCGGGCTGCTTCACTCAGATGAGGTGCAATCTCGGTAAAACAGGCAGCGTTCTTTGTACCCTTCGGTACCGACGTAGTTGATGTTGACAGCCACGCTGCCAATTCTGGCACCTGAAGAGGACGCGACGGCGATAAAGAAGCAAAGATTGAGCCGCTGGCGCAGGCTTTCGGGTTGGAACTTTTGACTGTAGATGACTTGTGCGAGATCTGTGACGCGTCAGCTACATACTTGGAAGCCGTCACTCACCATCAAGCACTTCACCCGTCGGGATGTGCTTTTCTCTAGCGATGTCAACAATGCCGAGCACCTTGATGAGCTCCTCGTCGATGAATCGGAATGCTCCTTCCCAGTCTGAACTTCAAACCTATATCCGGTGGCGCGTTTGAATGCCCCCACGAATGTTTGGTAGAAGCCTTTCAGGCTCTTGACAGTCATGTGTTCGCTGAGGTGGCCTTTGCTCGTGGCTGCCTTGTAGTAAAGCAAGCCTCGGATAAGACCAATATCAGTCTCGGCGCCAGCCGAGATGGCGTCTTCGGGGGTGTTTGGAGACCCTGGGCATTGTGCGAAAATGTCAGGCGGGAGTGTTAACAGAAACGCCTTGTACGACGAGAGGGCGCGGGCGTGGCCTTAAAGGGTTACCTCTGAAGGAACCTTGAGGACGCGTTCCTTGTTCGTAGTGCGCGCGACGATGGTAGCGACATCGTAGCCTCTTGCATGGAACAAGGCGTCTGACGCGCTGTCTTTGCGACGTTTGGGCCGGGAAAGCCTGCGCAGTAAGCACCACCCGTAGCAGCCAAAAGCTTACATCTAGAAGGGTGAACTCAATCCCGAAGCCGACTTGCGAGCTGTAAAGGAGAGTCGAGACCTTGGACGTCGATGCCGTGAACCGTGACAATCTTCGGCGCAAGAGCTGTTTGTTCGTCTTGGGCCGTCGTGTCTGTCGGAGTTAACGGTAAGCCAAGAAGAACTGCAATTGACGTACATTCTTCTCCGGCCAAGATTTGAGCCCTGTACTCGGCCGAGAGGACCTTGGGAATGTTGGAATCGCGTTGGAACTCCCGAGTCTCAAGCTGTTTGATCAAGTCTCGGCGCTCGCCCGTTCCGCTAATCAGGCCCGCGGCGTCGAGTCGGCTGCTCGTCAGTACTCGTCGCGAGACAATAAGACTCACCTGGCGTTCACCATGTATAACTTGATCGTGGAGGACTTGAAAGTATGACCGATCATATACTTGAGCGATTCAATGCTCATTTCTGCATCCAGCCCAGCCACGACGACCATAGATCGAAGCGAATGTGGGCGTACCACCGCCTCCATGTCTGCAGCTAAGGATATTTTGGCCAAGTCGGTCCGCAGTCTGGCGCAGCGCACAGGCTCATCAGGAGACGTCGAGAAGACGTCGCCTTCGCCATGTTGACGAAGAACGGCAATATTCTTCCTACAAATCAGCACAGACGACATGCTCGCTTACCATTCGTCCTTGATACCGACGTCCTTCATCTTCATATCTCCCAGCTAACGAGGATCTAACAGCTGCTGGTAGCTGTTGCATCCTCTCAGCGCACCGTCCTCTAGAGAAAAGCGGGCAAAAGATGAGAGGCCCATCGAATGCCGTACCCGACGCCCCAGGCAAGAGATAGTATTCCCTATCTCTGCCCTCCTCCGTCTTCGTGCGGCAAAGCTTGATCTTTACCACCATCTGATTCGAAGCGCCATCGGGGTGCTTCACTCACATCAGGTGCAATCTCGGTAAAGCAGGCAGCGTTCTTTGTACCCTTCGGTACCGACGCAGTCGACGTTGATAGCCACGCTGCCCACTTTGGCACCTGAAGAGGACGCGACGGCGATGAAGAAGGGAAGGTTGAGCCTTAAAAGTCGTACTGCAGACGACTCCCGCTGGGTCTGTGACGCGTCAGCCACGACAAACTTGGCAAGCAGCCACGTACCGCCAAGCACTTCGCCAGTCGGCTCTTTTTTCTGACGAAACCAAGCTCATTTATAGGATTGACATCGCTGCGGCGCGTCTGACGGGCGGGACGAAGGTTCATACGGAAGTTCAGGGTCTTGACTGTCGTATGTTCGCTTGACAGGCCATTGCTTTGAAGCAGCGTGGATGCCTTGTGTGACATCAGAAGCGACGGATGGCCGATGACGATCTGTATGCTGGGAGGGAGTTGATGGAATGTGGTCTCAAAGTAGATGGGAGAAGGTCTTCTTCGTCCGAAAACGTGGCTGAGGTCACGATCGTGAGGATGTCTTTGCGCCCGTAGACCTTCTGGTCAAGACTGGAGCAGAAATCATCCATTGCGCGATCCTTGCGGAGCGACCTGCGCATCAATACACTTCGCGGATCAAAAGCTTACATCTTGAAAAAGGCATGAGGCGGGCTAGTCTTTAGAGTGCAGCTAGAGCCTTTATGAGATGTGGCCCGGTTTGAGATACACAGACTGACGATACATGCGCGTCGAAGCGAACGCGGTGACACTATTAGCTAGCTGCAGCTGGTACTGATTTGGTTCCGAGAGAACACAGCTGGCTCGACATGTGGCATTCCGAATGCAATGAGAAGTTAAGATATATGCATTACTCGTACTCAATATGGATAAGGCTAGTCTCGGCAAAGTCGAGCTGCAGCTCAAACATCGGCCGCACTCGGACTTTGATATCAAACCAAAGATCCAATCGAAGCTGGCAGATCTCCGCTACCTTCGCCAGATGGTCTAGGCCAGGGCAATCATCCCATACATGGGAGAATTTGGACATATCTCCCTCAAAGAACTCAGCCCAATTTTTATAGAGCGGACCGTCGACGTCAAGCTCCTCGATACCGTAGATTTCGAGTACAGAACTTTTGGGTATGGAGTTATGTGTCGACCGGAAGATTGTCTTCAAGAACTCGCTCACGCTTTCTGGGTCATCGCTGATGAAGGAGCAGACAAGCTGTATAATTGAGTTGGGGAAGTACCACCAGCAGAGGTACAAAAGCTCGGGATCGTAGAGGCGGATGAGCACGTCAAGCGCCTGCTGAGAACACCTCGGGTTTGGTAATTTCTGATGTTGTCAGGGCGGCTTGTCAGAGGTCACTTACAGTCGGTACGAGATCTCCAAGCGGGTGAGGACCGACCATGATACGATCCGCCCCAAGATTCGCCGTCCACGCAAACACCGTTGAGTGTGCAAACGCGTTCATGTTTTCGTTCTTTTCGTCCGGCCCCTCGGGAAAGAGAAACACGGTCAGATCATTGAAGAGGTCATAATCGACTCCAGAAGAAGGCTTGCTCGGCCCTCTCCACCCCCAGTGCCCATCCATGATTACCAAGACCCGAACCAGGGCCAGCATCTTGCGTTTGAGGAAGAGGCGGGTCTCGGCAGCGGCGCGCGATGGCTCTTGAGAATCTTGAAAAGCAGTGGCGCTGGATGAGCCGTACAGGAAGCTGATGGCACCTCGACGGGATGAGATTAAGATGTCTCTGGAGTAGAGCAGAGGGGTGGCAAAGCGGTGTGCAGTGAGGGAGACCTGTTGCCAAGTGTGAAGCCTCTGCTGATCCGGAGCTGACTCGATGATCGTGAGAAGAAGTTCTGCCGGAAGATCAGACAATGACGCCGCTGAGCCTGACAACTCCAAGCTTAATCTGCGTGTCAGCAAATACCACTTTATTCGAAGACATACGAGTTGATGACAGGGTTCTCGGTGATGCACTCTCTGTTGAGATACTCGATGATGTCTTGCTCGATGAATTCATGAGCAGAGTATGTGTCGTCTTCATCGAAGTGATGACCCGCGGCGCCGCAGTCAGGACCTGCAGCGCCGCTGCAAGCTGATGTGAAGATCTTGTACAAGGCCTTCATGCTCTTCACTGTCATGCGCTTGGCCTCAGCATCGCCTTTGATCGCTGCGTATTGCAGGAAGGCGCAAATGTCGCCGAGTTGGATCTGTTCGCCTTTACAGAAAATGTGATTGACCGCCTGAGGAGAGCCTGGGTTTGAAGCCAGTCTCCCGGGACTTAGCGAGCCTAAGAAGTCCTCATAGGCCTTGAGCACGCCGGCATGAGCTTGCTCTGTGCATTGGTCGAGGACCGACTTGACGTCAAGGTCCCGCTCAATGTCGGTGCGAATCAAGCCTGCAGCATTGGACACCGCGTCTGTCTCCATGTCGGTGCAGCTGTTGGTTTTGGGAGGCTGGCGAGATCAACACAAGCCTGGGCCAAGTAAAGGCACAGAGCACGACTTACAGTCTTTGAAACCACGCTCATCAATACGTGGGATTGTTTCCGCTACGTCGTGATATGCTTCGCGTAGTGTAGGAACAGACAACGGTCGAAGTGACGCGCCGGTCTTTTCGGTGCGAGCCGCGGCCGCGTCTGGGGCAGTCCTTGCAGCTCTCGGGCTTCGGCGGTCTGCGCATACGTCCACGATACACTAAGCCAGGGCTTACATCTTGAAGAATGAGTTTCTTAGAGTCGACCTGGGGTCTTGGAGAGCCTTTGCTTGAAGCACGCGGCGGAAATGGCCGCAAATTCGGTTAAGAGAGGATCTGGTCAGTGGCATTTGATCACGGAATCATTTGAGCGTTCATGCCCTTGCATTGCATAATTCAATATAAACATTTGCGCAGCTACTCGACAAAGATAGGCTCCAGTTCAGACTCGACCCTCACTTTGAATTGATCTCCAGATGTTATGGGATATCGCAGTCCCAGAAACCGCACACGTCCTCCATATCGTATCGTCCTCCATATTGTATTCACCCCCGACTTGGCTCAGCTTCTCAAGCACGTCCTCATAGGGCACACCGAAGACGTCAAGCTCCTCGACACCGTAGATCTCAATTGCAGTAGTGGCGGCAGGAGCGGAGGTACCTTGTTGAAGAGGAACTCTAAGAGGTCGTCCACGGACAAGTAGGCGTCGCTGACGAAAAAGCAGACGATTGTATCACGGAGTTGGCGAAGTGTTTGCAGCATGTGAGCAGAAGCTCGGAGGCGTAAAGGCGAATACCGGGAGGAAGCGGCCGGGTGTACTTTGCGTCCTGTAGCTTCTGCTCTACTCATCGCCGCCTCGTCAAGGGTTACTTACTCTTGACTGTCATTTGATTGCAGTCCTTGTCATCTTGCGTTGCCTTGTAGTATAGCAAAGCGCGGATGTGACCCATGTGGACCCGGCCGCCAAAGCAAAGGATGTCGGTGCAAATTTTGAAGAGCCCTGGGACTCAGCCAGATGCTCGGGACCGGCGGAGTCCACGAGGTCTTCAAAGATCTTGGGTACGCGAGTATACTCTTGCTCTGTGCGCTGATCGAGGACCGGCTTGACGAATTGATCGGTAGTGGAATGACTCTTGATGTCGGCTTGATGCTATTGTGAGCGGTGCACATGACCGGGCGGCTTTAGGGTCATGCCCGGCAAGCCAGTGTCGTTTCGTGAAGACGCTGACTTGTCAGCTGGTACTAGAGTTCAGATGACTACCTGGGGGTGGAGCTCCAGGGATGATTCAGGCATACAGCCTTGACATGCCCTTACCCGATTTGATAGACATCAGTGTAGAGCCAGGTCGCTCGCTCATCTGAATTGCTAGTCAGATGACATAGCTTCGAAGGTTGTCGAAGCTGAACCGAGCATGCCACTACCTTCAAGCCCTATTGTGAACTCATCAAGCTCCTCTGACCAAGATCAGGTTCAAGAATGATACAATGCAGTGCATGCGAGGGTCGTAACGGGATTAAAATGACTTGCGGTGAATTATATCTGGATCCTCCTTGTACTCCTCGGCAGAGACCCACATCTTCTTGAACGTGCTCAGACCAGCGAGAATACTGCCGCCGATCCAACAAGAGTACTGTAAAGTCAGCAACGTCGACGAGGTAAGGGACACACCTTGCGCTCGGGAGGCGCATAGATCTTCAGCTTGACGTCTTTCAGTGCCAGTTTCTTGACTTCATTCAGTAATCTGTCACCAAAGCCTAACGATTAGCAATGCCAGGCGGAGAAGAATGTACCTGTACACAGCGTAGAACCTCCACTCAGGACAATGTTGCTGTACAGTGACTTTCGGAGGTCCAAGTCTGCCCGGCTGATGGAGTCGACGATGACCTGACGATCAGCACAAGCCTTGATGATTCCACAACTGACCTGATGTACGCCTGGGTACTCCTGACCAACAAGCTCCGGGTTGAACAGGATCTCTGGAGCCAAAAATCGCTCGGCGCCAAGCTGCGTCCCGTCAGCTCCGTGCTATGCTGCGATTACGCACTTGCAGAACCTTTCCATCTGGCAGCCTGAATTCCTCCCAAGCACTACCATTCTCCTTCTCCTCCTTGACAGGATTGAGAGCGACATAACACGTCTTCTCCTTGATGGTCCGCACCACCTCGCGCTCGGCAGAAGTATGCAAGTGATGCCCCGACTTGCGTAGCAGCAGTTGCAAGTGATCCGTTACGTCTCTGGATCGTCAGACACGTGCTGATATCGGTTGACTCACCGGCCAGCCAAATCCACCCGTCGAATAGCATGAGGCATAGAGAAGCCTTCGAAGACTGGCACGGCGTGCGTCACTCCGTCGCCAGAGTCGAGCACAATGCCTGTCGTTCGCCCAGACGAATACAAGCTGAGAACAGCCTGTATACTTGTAAACATAGCTGGCACATTGAATGTCTCGAAGAAGATCTGCGCCGCAACGTCTCGGTTCTGCCGTGGATTCAGGGGTGCTTCAGTGAGGAGTACTGGGTGCTGTACCGTCAGCTTTCGTCTCGTCTCAGTGAAAGATGTACATACTTCTTCACTTAAAGCGCCAAGTCCTTCGCCGTACACCCAGCTCCAGATTCGCTCCATATCATCCCAGTCCTTGACGATTCCGTGCTCGATAGGGTACTTGATCTTGAGCAGCCCTCGCAGCTCTTGAGCTCGCCGCCCAATGAACATGTTGCCCTCTATAGATCCTGCCATGACTCTGGGGTGCTTCGGTCGGCCTACACTGCGCTCGTCAGCAATCTTGGCTCGGTCTGAAGGGGCTGCGCACAAGGAAGGGAAGTAGCATTTCGGCTGCTCTTGGCCTGCGAACCCGGCCTTGATCGTCCCAGATCCCTTAAGATTATTAGAAAAGAGATCTTCTGCTGGGTTAGGTGAAATATTGACTCACATTGTCGATGACAACCGGCTGATTCGTCAGGCTGTTTTGGACAAGTCAGTCAGGAGTTGGGACGCGACCGCCAGGATGACTCACACATCGTCAAACTCCGTCGCCATGCTGAGGACCGCTGAGGATATGGACGCTCCTTTTGACCTGAAGCTAGTGAAGAAAGGATTGAAAGGCAAGCTGATGACTGTGGTAGAGACAAAGGCAAAGAAAGGCATCTTAATGGACAGGAACGCGTCGATACAGATTTGCTTCCGTTGCACCAGCGCTCAGCTGAGCGTCAGTCCAGATGCATGTGACAAGACTTGCATAGATCAATAAGCTGGGGAACTGGACAAATCTTTGTGAGCGTAGTTTTAATGCATTTCTGACAGCTGCTGCAGCTGTGACGGTATTTTTGGTCGAGTCTTGAGCACTGTTGTTGAGGTGCTAGATGAGATAGCTGTACGGTGTTACCGTCTCTAGCACTTGCTATCTTTATTTGTTAGGCGAATTGCAGATGTGGCGCCCGGACCTAATGAGCTGACGAGCTGGAAAAAGGAGAGAGCTGCCCAAGGTGTGTTCACTATAATCTTGATGCAAATAGAAACACAGAAGGCAAGCGAAGAATGATATCCATCAAATACCAATGGCCGTGTAAAATACAAGCGAACAATGCAGCAGAAACCCTGAAACTCCCTAAACCTTCTCGACGTACTCCAAGTCATCCTCCTTGCGAGAGCCTCCCTGCTCAAGCTGACCAACGTAGGCAGCAGGGTAAGTACCCTGGTTGTGCTCGATTGCGACCTCCTCGCCGTGGTCGGCCCTCCAAGTCATGCCGTCTGCGCGCCAAACCCAGAAGGCCCAGCCAGCGATGTATACAAAGCAAGGGACACCGATGTAGTAGGAGGTACGAGTGCTGAAAGCGTCGGCAAGTGCTCCTTGGATGGGAGGGAAGACGGCGCCACCGGAGACACCCATGACGAGGAGACCAGCACCGCGGCGAGTGTGGCGACCAAGGCCAGACGTACTTAGAACGAACTGATTGTCAGCGAAAATCCTGGGGATGAAGATATTACACAATCAATCACGTGCGGGTCACGTGTTTGATTACGTAAGATTACGTAACTCACGATGATAGGATAACAGATCGATTCAAAGAACATGATGAGCATCAGACACACCAGGCCTGGTAGACCCTTGAGAGAACCAATGCAGATGCAAAGGATAGTGCAAATGACGGTGTAGACGCAAAGAAGCAAGGGTGCGGACATGAAGGAGAGGAGCCCGACGCCGATAATACGGCCAACGCTGATGGGTCAGTGGTGAACACAGGCGATACAAAACTCACGTGAAGAGGATAAGAGCGTAAGAAAGCAGGTTGGACGACTGAGCATCGGTGTAGCCACCCGACTCGGTAGCGTAGTTGATGAAGAAGGTACCGATTGTGACCTGAGCGCCGACGTACAGAAACTGAGCGACAAAGCCAGTGATGGCGCGGTACTGCTTGCGGAATGGCTGAAGGGCCTTGACGTCGGAGCCGTGAGCGTCGGCGACTGCAGCAGCCTCGGACTCGAGCGCCTCTTCGGAAACCTCGGGAAGCTTGGTGGCGACAAACGCCACAATGACGATAACACCCATGAGCGAGACAGCGAGGTAAACCCATTGGACGTTGTTGAGGTTGGTCTCGTTACCGCCCGAAAAGAAGTACTTGGAGGCGATGAGGGGACCAGTGAAGGAAGCGATACCGTTCATCGACTGGGAGACTTGGAGACGGAAGTTGGCGGGACCGACAGGGGGCATGACGGTGATGTAAGAGTTGGCAGCAGTCTCGAGAGTAGCAAGGCCACAAGCAATAACGGCAGTGCAGATGACAAAGCCACCGAAGATTGCCTTGTGGTTACCGCCGATGGAGAACTTGGCAACAGGCCAGAAGAGGATGGCACCGAGCGAGTAGAGCGAGAGACCCATGATGATAGTTTGCTTGTAGCCGCGGCGCTTGAGGACCTCTCCAGCAACGGGCGAGAATGCAAAGTAACCAATACCGAAGTAGGCCACCTGCAAACCCGTCGACTCGAGCTTGGTGACATGGAGGACATTTTGGAAGTGCCTGATTGTCAGCGCTCTCAAGACTAGACGCAGGAGCGACTCACTTGTTCAAGACATCGAGAAGACCGTATGCGAAACCCCAGAGGAAGAAAAGAGATGTAACAAGGATAAACGCCCAGAGGTACTCTCTCTGAACGAAACCTGTGCGAAGAGGGTTGCCACGAATGGGACCTGCGCTGCCACCGGCCATGTTGAGTGTTTTTAGTTTTGAGGATGTGTGGTGGTTGAAGGGGAAGAAGTGAGCTCGGGATGAGATGAGTGTAGGAGAATGAGAAAAGAGCAGTGCGCGCGTCCACTCTTATAGCCTGCACTAGTCGATCTCGCGAAAAGGAGATAGTCAGGCACGATCTCGCCCACCTGATCGAATTTCATACTTGCCGTACGAAATGGGGCAGGGCCTAGAAGCCGCCGGCTATGGCCTCCCATGGGGAATTTCGGATTCTCCGCAGGAAGCACGGAATGTTTTGACCCTTGAACCGTCAATAAGCGAGTCGTACTGAATGCTGATTCGCTAGATACACCGGTGGCAAACCTAGAACAGATGTCGCACATACAATGCTCGCCTATGAGTGACGAGAAAATTCGTACCTCGACCTTGGCATTGCTGCTTTTGGGCAAGGTCTGGAGATTCACCGGCGGCAAGTCGTCCCTCGTCGCAAGCCACACTGGGCTCCGTGTGCGGTATCGCTTCTGACTGGCTCATGCCCCCCAATCTCAATTTTGAATTCGTGATTGGCGGCTATGGTTTATCTGTGGCGCGATCTGTTGGCAATGTCACTGCCGCTGAATGCAACAGAGGAGTCGTGGCACGACTTGCCAAGAGGCGCACGTTTGTGCACGATGCGGCAGAGGACAGACGTCGTGGGGATGCAGCGCGCAGGCCGCTAGGCCGCAGTCTTACCAGGATGGCCTTGCCTTTGACAAGAAATGGCACTTTCGAATCAAACCCGCACTCTCAACTGTACGAGATCTTCCGCTGCAACTAGGTCTGCAACTCGCAATGTACTTCAGTAGCGCGACCACAACGGCTGACACTGTCTATTGTGCTGTAAGTGCTCTACTACAAACTTTCGTCAGTTGACAATCGTGAGCAGTGATCTGACACCATTCTCCACGGACGACAGCGTTGTGACGACATAAACGGCGAGCTTATGCCTTGAGGCAGATCCTAAACTCAAAAGGCGCGTCAGTGGCCTACGTGTCAAGGTCTTCAAGGTCTTTTGCGCCGTTGCTACAACCCAGTGGATCGGATCTTCGAAGGGAGGTGCCGAGCAGGACCGAGCGTAGAGGAACACGGACAACGTGAGCAAATGAGAATGTTTGAGCGCTGATCTTTGCAGTCTCAAGGGGTTGCATGGACAAACGACTTCACATGCTGGCCTTGGTCGGCTTTCTCTTACAACGCTGCTTCTTTTCCAGCCGCATTGCCCCTTCGGTTGGCAATTATCGCGCATCGCGGACTATCATCTGCATCCTGCATGCAGCTATGACTTGGCACCACTCTCGAAGCTGTCGTCGACTGCGTCATTGCATTTTAGATGATACTTGGCTGCCACGTCGCGCCTGGTCACATCCAGACACCACTTCAGACCATGAAAACCGCCAACAAGCCTGCAGCGCATGGACACACCGTCGTCAGCGTCACGCAAACCGCGCTTCGACTGGCGCCATCGCGTTGTCATCACAATCCGCACGAAAAGATGGCAAGTCGACAGGAGGCCGAACTGGAGCAAGTGTGTAGCCTGATGCATACCCGTTGAATGACAACCTCAACGTGGCACTTGGTCGTTGCTTGCATCCATGAATCTGCCAGTCAACAGTGAGGCCCAAGCCACGATGAGTGAGCTGTCATTTGAGCCTGTTCTCATCTCATGACGTTCACATCTTTGCGCTCATACGCGAGAATTTGAATGGGCAATGAAGTGAGGGACCCTCCGGGGTTGCACATTCTGCACAATGCAAACCGACGTGTCTCGAAGTATTGCATCTCACAAATTATAAATTACTACTCTCTCTCAGCTCCAGCTCAGATAGCAGTGTTGCCGGCAAGACCGTGACCGGTACCGGTCGCTACACCACCAGCAGGGGCAAGGGGAGCCTGACCGGGACCAGGGGCAAAGCCAGCCTGAGCAGGTGCTGCACCGGTGTGCGAGCCGGGCAAGACATTGTTGGCGCCTGGGGCAGGGGTGTGAAGCTTTTGGTCACGCAGGTCAGAGTTGTGAGCGTGCTTGCCCTGGAGCTGGTCAAGCTGAGCCTTCTTGGCTGCGACTTCTTGCTCGAGTTTCTGGTGGTTGTGGTGCTTGAGCTCGATGGCCTGGAAGTTAGCATTTGGTATTCGTTCAATGGTATGCGTTCGATCAACGGCAAGCTCAAAGGTGCCTTTGAGCTTCTACATACCTTGGCGGCCTTTTGCTCCTCTCCCAGAGCCTTCTCATGATCGTGAATGACAGCGTTGAGCTTCTCGGCGAGCTTGTGCTCCGATTTGGCCACCTTGGCATGCGTCTTGTGAGCCTTTGTCTCGTCCTGAAGAGTCAGCAGAGCCGTTTACCTCGATTAAACTGACCTTAGCAGCCTTGGTCTCGGCCTTCTCCACACGAGCAACCTGCTTGATAGCCTCTTTGATGTGCTTGTTCTCATTCTTGTCCTCTGTTGTCATGATTAGTAGTGTGCACGGATGTGGATGAGCTCAGCGTACCCTTGGCGAGGACCTTCTCGAGCTTCTTGTCGTTGGTAGCAGACATTGTGTTGGATTAGGTATGGAAGGATGTAAAGTTGCGCGATTGTAGTTGGGAAGAAGAATGAAGCAGGAAGGTGGGTGTCTTACTTGAGCTCTGACACAAACGTAAGCAAAACGTCATGGGTACGTACCCCAACGATCGTGCTCTCATTGGTCGAGGACTAAATAAACACACTAAACAAAAGTGGCACTTTCTAAATGTGGCATCATCTGAAACCTTCCGCTTCCAACATGACCGTTCCGAGGGATAGTTGAAAGCTGCATCACTTGTGCAAGACCCACGATGAGATTATGACCTGCGTGTCGATGCAGATTAGAAGGACATTCGATGCAGGTCAAGGCGTGTCAACAAAGCAGGCATACCTAGCTAGTAGCTACAGTCCTCTGGAAGAATCATGCCTCGACCAGAAACAGCCTCGTTGGCGTGAAACAACAGTTCGTAGCGTCAAGGACAGCTCGCGTACGCTATCATAGCAAATATGGGATTGGTGGAAAGCTCAGCGACAGCAAGTACGCCACAGACAGTGTATCAAGTCAACAACTTCTGAAGAATCTGCACAGCAATGGCATGCTAAGTCACATAACACTCTCTACGAGATATGAGAGTGGCCACCTTGCTGCTAGCCGACTTTCACTTGGATGATTGGCAGAGACAAAATTGCCCAGCCAATGTTTAGTCAAGTATCTAGTACTAGGGTCCAGGGTCAAGGGCGCCGAAACTCCTGTGCCACGACCAAACACCGGCCGTGAGAGCTCAACATCAGTTCTGTAAAGAAGGCACGTCCCATCACGTCCCTCGCTTCGTCATCAGAAGCGCTGACGGCGGCCGAGGAACGTGAAAAAATGAAAATGACAGTGGTCACAGCACACATAGCTAACAAGAATGAATCGATATGTTGAAAGACTTTCTCGCGCTCACAGAAGCTCACGAATACACATCAGCTTAGCACACAACGCAAAGTATGCGGAGCAGTTCACCATGTCATTGTTGCAGACGCAGACCCGCCCGGCCGTCGGATCAGAACGGCCTCGAGCCGATACCCTAATTACGCACTCCATTAAGCTCAACGGGAAAAAGTCGAGATGCGGAGGTCCAGCAACGAAACAGCTGTTTCGAGTTCGGTATTGACACGTTGAAGCACGTCCACAAGTACAGACCTCACGTTTGGTAATCATCAATCAGGTGCGTCTATCCATCTGGCAAGATCCGCAAGCGATCCGTGCGGTCGATCTCGAGTTAGACTGACCGATCTCGCAGTTCTCAGGTCGGCTTAACGACGACCTCTGGAAGCAACGCAAGCTTGACTTGTGTCATACACTATGGCTGATGAATCAACGAATGGAGCGGTCAAGGTAGAGGAGAACGTGAACGCTCAGAGTGGAACTCAGGACCAAACTCAAGAGGAGGTGCAGCAGTCCGAGGAGAACATGACGAGTGAGTTGGCAGCAGCACTCCCAAAGCCATTTTTGACTTGAAGTCCCTCCAATCTCAATTAAACTTCCTACGCCACAGAACACCAAGACTCTGCCAAAGACGTCAACCGACGCCTCGTTCTCGACCTACGTCGTCTACCCCCAACCAACCGAAACACTGCAAGATCTCAGAGCCCAGCTCAACGAATGGGCAGGTGGCTACTGGCTCGGCCCTTACTCTTTTAGGATTCCAGGCTCTTCTGCCCCTGCTGGCGAACGCGGTGCTGTTCTTGGTACCGGCAAGGAGAATGTCGAGATCCGCGAGGGTGAGAAGCTTAGCGACTGGCTCGAAGTTGGAGATGTCTTCGGTCACCTTGATAGCAAGGCTGAGCGCATTCTCGACGTTGTGCGGGGTGAGTGCCCGATCATCTGCGACTGATAGCTGATGTCAGAACCTTACTCCGAGTCCGATGCACGCCAGCAGATCACCAGACTCCGCGAGTACACCCACCCAACGGGTACCGTCGCCAGTGTACCATCCAACATTGGTCTCAACGCAGGCATGACCTTGTTCGAAGCAGTCCGCGATAATTCTCTTGCAACCATCACCCCAGCTGGCAAGCCCCAGTTTGAGGAAATCGAGGTCGTCAAAGGAAAGAGCAAGGGTGGCCGTCCTCAGACCGTCAGGGTCAAGCGCGAGATCGTCAAGCCTACAGGTGAAGCTGCTGGTCATGCCTTCGCCGATTGGCAAGGTATGCCCGATGCGTCTTTGGGTGGTCTGCCGATCGCTATCCCGCCCAGCCCGTTGAACCCGGTCGTTCGCTCCATTACGCTGTCGCCGTTCAACCCTCCTCCTCCTCATCTTCGCCAGCAAGGCCACCAGCTCTACCTCCAGATCTCTACGCTTGAGGGTGAGACTGTTATGCTTGTCTGCACCACTCGAGGCTGGCATGTCAGCAGGTCCAACGTTGGCACGTTTGACCCTTCACCTCGTCAGCTTCCTGATGGCTCGATTGTCCAGTCTTACCACTCGTTGATTGATCTTTTGCACGGCATATCCCCTCTCTTCACAGCCGCCATGTCCAAGCTCCCTCCTCTCTCCACGACACCACCCTCCCGCGAGCCAATCGCCACTGTCGCCATTCCCCAGCACGAGCCAGCCTACCCATGGCTTGCTACTGCGCCACAAGCTCCTCTCGCAGACCCTCTGCGTGTCCAGATGGCCTACGTTCACACCGGCGCCACCAGCCCCGAAGGCCTCGACGCCGCTCGTGACTGGAACGAGGAGATCCAGGGCGTTCGCGAGATGCCCAGAGGTGACATGGCTGAACGTATCGTCCGCGAGCGCATGGCGCAAAAGACCTGGGCCGAGTTCACATCTGCTTGTGTGCGCGGCGTCATGTCCATCTCCCGTGGTGACTTGATCCCCCTCAATCCACAGGATGAGGACAGCGGACACATGTGGCTTGCTTCCAACATCTTCTTCACCAAGGCTGTCAACTCGGTCGATGCTTACACCCATCTTGGTGGTGATGCCGCCGCTCACGTCTCACACGCCAAAGACGCTCTGGGTGTCAAGAACCTCAATAAGCTTGATATCGACGGCGTTCATTTGCTCGGTCACACTGTCGTGGACTGGCTCGGCGAGCGTTGGGTCTGCCAGAGTGTCTTGCCTGGCATTTTCTCCCGTCGCCGCGAAGGGGAGGGCGAGACTGCAGAAAAGGCAGAGTCAGAAGACAAGAAGGAAGACTGGGTCAACGTTGGCGACTCGCCCAAGTCTGCCAAGACTGAGCCTGTCGATGCCAAGAGCGATGAGCTCCCCGAAAACCCTCTCATCATCCACGGTCTCGACTCTGAGAAGCAGACTGTTTTGCACTGGGACGCCGGCATGCACAAGATCATGGAGAAGATTGCCTCTGCTCAGCGCTTGGCCAACCACAAGATGAAGGATGGCAACGGAAAAGAGTTCGATTTTTGGACTAGCGTCGACGTCAAGGGCCTTCGTGGTTCCGACGGTCGTCGTTACCTTCTTGATCTTCCTCGCTTGAGCCCGGTTGATGTCGAATTCTTGGAGAAGGACATCGAAGGTTCGGTTGCAGGCCCAGCTATCGAGGGAGCCAAGACTGTCAAGTATCCTCATCGCGTTGTCCTGCTCCGTGCTGAGCTACTCGAAATTTACTGGGAGACAGAGCTCAAGAAGTGGGCTCGCGAGCTTGCTGCCGAGAAGCAGAAGAAGGCGGCCGACAAGGCTATCGCGGAGAAGAAAGAGATTGAGGGCGACGAGAAGGTGGAAGGCGGCGCAGACACCGAGAAGACTGAAGCCAACCCAGAGGCCACCGATGCTCAAGCTGAAGAGCCTGTGATCGACGCCGACACTGCAGACAAAGCGTTTAAGCAATTCGAGCTGCTCTTCAACGCCGACGCGTTCGTGGATCAACCCATGGCAAAGGAAGGCGAGGAGACTGTGGGCGGCTTTATTCCCTCTACCATCACCGACGAGTCCGACCCGTCCATCAAGGCGGTCCGCGATGCCTCCGACTTCCTGCGCACTGTTGCAGTCCCCGCTGTCGTCATCGACACCCTTCAGGGCAGCACAAGCGGTCTCATGGACGGTGCATCCCTCTCCAAGCTTCTCCACAGCAGAGGCATTAACATGCGCTACCTTGGCCATCTTTTGGCTGCAGTTCAAAAGTTTTCGGGCAAAAAGGCTGGCGAGGAGGTCACTGGCTATCTGTCGGCTCTCAAGGTTCTGATTTTGCAAGAGATGGTCTTCCGTGCGAGCAAGCACATACTGCGCGATCTTCTTCGCGGGCTTCTTGCAGAGCACGCTACTTGCGCGGTTTCCCACTTCCTTAACTGCTTGATCGGCACTTCCCGCAACGCCAACCCCTCCGCCGTCTACGAAGCCGTCGATTTCCAAACCAGTTCCACCCCAGAGTACACCCAGCTCACCCCTGAGACTGTTCGTGCGCGCATCGTTGCCGAAGTCGAGGCTCGCTTCCGCTGGACTATCGATGAGTCCTACTTCGAGAAGGAGCTCAAGAAGCCACAGATGCTTCGTGAGCTCGCTTCGCGCGCTGGTTTCCAGTTGTTGCAGCGCAGCTACGAGTTCTCAACTAGTGACGAGGACAGCATCTCCGCCCCCGTCTCCGAGGATGATGACAAGGCCAAGAAGTCCAAAAAGTCCAAAAAGCCTGTTCAGGTTGCGCGACAAACCACCTTTGTCCCGTCAGATATCTTGACACTGGTCCCTATCGTCCGCTCGAGCGCGCCTTCGGTGAGTGGACCGCGTGGCGAAGACGTAGCTGACCATTCAGTCAAGTATCGCAGAGGAAGTCTTTGAAGCTGGTCGCAACACCATCAACCGAGGCGACATCGACACTGGGCTCAACTACATGCTGGAGGGTATCAACCTCTACGAGCAAATCCACTCAGTCATCCACCCAGAAGTTGCGGTTGCGTACAACCACTACGCCATCGCCCTCCACCAGCTCGCACGCATCAAGATGCAACAGCTGGCTTCAGAACAGGTAGAGCAAGATTCACCGTTGGGTCTAGATCTTGCCACGGCCCTTCGCTTGCAGCGCCAGGCTGTCATTGTCTCCGAACGTACTCTTGGCATTCACCATGCCGAGACTGTTGGGTACTACTTCAATCTTGCAATGCTCGAGAACCTGGACAATAACGCAGAGGCGTCCCTTCGCTACTTCCGTTACATTATCTCGCTGTGGCAAGTTGTTTACGGTGATGAGCACCCAGAGCTTCAGGGCATTTTTGTACGCACTTTGACTTGAGAAGCCTGCTGACCTCCAGACCAACGTGGCTGCTATCCTCCAGACCATGGGTCAGCACAAGCTGTCCTTGTCTTTGCTCAACCAAGCCTTCGAATTGGCATCATCGCTGTTCGGCCCGAAGCACCTCGTCACTGGCGGCAGCTTGCATCAGTTGACGCAGGCTCACTTTTTGGCGCAGGATGTTACCAAAGCCTACGAGTCTTCTGTCGCTGCTCTTGAGATCTTCGAGGCCGAGCTGGGCAAAGACAATGTGCAGGCCAAGGAGGTCGGCAAGAATGTTGAGCTCCTCAAGGCGGTCATGGAGAACAACGAGAGGCAGATGGCTACGCAACAACAGCGAGCGGAGCAAATTGCTCGCTTCTCTGCTCAGCAACGCCTCACCGCCACTCAGAAGAAGCGTGTTCCCCTTGCATCATCGTCAACTCTTCCCATTCCTCCATCAGCCGTCGATGCGAACGGCGCTCCTCGGGCCGATCTGCCTCAACCGGACGTTGAGGAGCTCGTTAAGTACATTCAAGGGCAATCCTCCTCCTCCACAAAACGTCGCCCGAAGATCTCTGCGAAGAAGAGAACCGGGGCTAAGAGATAGTCTGTACCACTCCACCACTCAATTGCACTCTCGATTGGTCTCCATTTGCATGCATCCGGCTTGGGCTTCAGATTGTATCAAAATCATCAAACCTCTCATGCATATCGTCTATTTCAAGCATATCGATATGCGTGTCGTGAATGGGTCGTCATATGGGTTCGAGGAGGTGAGCTACAGGTGAAGATACCGCCAAACAAGATAGAGTGTCAAGAAGACTGCAGCGTTGGCCACTGACATGTCAGCTCTTCGCTCAAGAGTCCGCACTCACCCAAGCCGAAGCCGAAGGAAGAGAACTGAATGAACTTGACCGGTGCGAAAGGCTCCTGCTTCCACTCGCCGCGGTGGGCAAGTGCCGTGCTGAAGGGTCGACGGAGACCCGACAGGCTCTTCTCGCCGCGGATCAGGGACTCGGCTGCTCGACGATCAATAGTCGTTCGCATCGCCTCTCGGTAGCCATCGACACATCGCTCCATGTCAGCAGGGTTCAACAAAACCAACTCACCTCCATGGCATCCCACCAAGTATATCCCTTGATGGACTGAGTGCAAGCAAAGCTGCTCATGCGCTTCATCTTCTCTTCATCGCTCACCAGCTCGGCGATGAGCTGGGCGTAATCGCGAGCAAGGTTGTCAAAGTCGGGCGTTGGCTTGGTGGAGACTTTGCACAGACGTGGCCAAGTGTACTTGACACCTTTTGCATCTGCCTTTGGAAGAGGCAGCAGGCGCCCAGAGATGTGGTCTTGCACAAGATCGCGAGTACCATCGGCATCCAATCCGACAACCGGCTACGCATGTCAGCTTCAGTCGCGGGTGGCAAATTACTGACCAGACCGCTAGCCAGTCCTTCGAGCAGGACCTGTCCAAAGGTCTAGATTGTCAACTCTTACACCTCTTGCAGACTTGTGACAAACCTCTGTGAAGGATGGGAATACAAAGAGGTCGGCGCTGGCGTAGCATGCTGCGAGGTCTTCTCCAGAGAGGTGACCCATAAAAGTGGCATCGATGGCTTTCTCAGCACAGAGTCGCTCGAGCTCTTGTCGCGCCGGTCCGTCACCCACGACCACAAGCTTTGGTGTCGGGGCGCCCTCTGGTAGGTACTGTCCAAGGCGCTCAAATGCGAGGAGTAGCAAGTGCAGATTCTTTTCCCACGATCTATCAGGTTAGCGTGTGTTGTACGATTATTTATTGCCACTCACACTCTGCCAGTGTACATGGCGACCATTCTCCGTGGCTGCGCTGGAGTAGAATAAATTCCGTCAGCCGCATCGGCAGCCCTGACAGGAGGAGTAGTAGGAGGCGTGATGGGTAAACTGGACCTTCGCGTCGCTGTCGGCTTCTGATCCGCATCTTTCACTTCATCGATCATTCCCCACTGCGCTCGAAGAGCTGCGGACCGCTTGCCAGGGTTCAAGTATGTCAAGTCGACCCCACGAGGCCACAGTCTAACAGGGTTGAACTTCTGGGATTCAAGCATGGCTGTGGTCGACGAAGATGGACACAAAGTGAGGACGGTCCTGAAAGTCAATGGCAAATTTCCACTGCCAACTCACTTGTTGTACAGCCACTTTTGAAATCGCCACATGAGAGGCTCCAGGCGAGGCATGCCGAAGAGTGTTGCATAAGTCGCAAGGTTGCTGAGGGCATCAGCTGGTGATACAAGGTCAAACAACGTCACCCACGTGTGGTAGCTTGCTACTACAGCACCCGAGATGCCACCACCAAGCTTGGGTCCTGAAGGTCCGACCCACTCTCTGACATCGTCAGCATCTAAATTTGCCTGTCACGTACTCTCCAGCCCATCCCAACTCCATGGCCATCATCGTCTGCGCGCCAAGCCAAATGGGGTCTACAAAGTGGATGACATCAGGTTGAAAGTTCTTGATTGTGCTCAGGAACTTTGGTCGAAGAAAGTTGAGCTGCATGGTCAGCTTTCTCTAGAACCGCTGACTGACCTTGAGGCCAGGGTAGATGATCAAAGGAAGACCAAGAGTTCCGACTAGTGGGTGATTAGCGTAGTGGCTCTGCGAGACGTCAGCATAATGTTGGCACTTTACGGCTTTGCACTGACCATGCCGGAGCCAGGGCCAAGCAGCATACAGCTGTGACCTTCCTTCTCGAGGTGCTCAAGTAGACGAGCAAGAGTACGTGTGACCCCATCGACCTTGGGCAAAAAGTTCTCTGGTCTCGTCAGGCCAGTCGCCAATAAGATGCTTCACGCGATCACCCACCAGTCACAATCACAATCCTCAAACCTTTCCGCCCCCGTCCACCACTCAACCATTCTTCGCGCGATTGCGACGGGCTCTTCTCCGCAGGACCAGCACCTGCTTGCGCGAGACGACCGTCGATGGAGTCCAAGGCTGGGATGTCTGCCAAGCCATCATCACGAGGACCAAACTTGGGTGTTTCGACTGGAGATAAGGGTGGGCTGAACATTCTCGATAGAGGTAAAGAGAGCAGACGCGAGGCGGCCGAGATTTATGAGCCCACGAGGCTTGCTTTTTCCTAAAGCCCGACTTTCGAGGAAGGCGCAGAGTTGCCAAAGGGACAGCCAGTGTGGGGATAGTGAGAACACAAAGGAGAGAAAGTGACGTCGATTGGCCTAGTCGGATAGCAGCCGACAATGAAGTCAGCTTCGTCCACCTAGTGCCTGTAGGTGCGGTCCTGTCGAGAAGGTAGCGAAGTGATGCTATTCGTTGATCGACGCAGCTCCCCTGTTCTTATCTTCACGTTGTTGGTTGTGTGAAGGGTGCTGGCCCCCCTTTAACTTGTAGTCCTACATGAGCGGACAAGAATGTGGGTGGCAAAACACGCCACACGTGGGTTCTAGCCGCACGAACGTGCAGAATGATCGACGCGTGTCAACAAAGTGCAACAAAGTCCCATACATCCCCCGAAATTACTCGACATTCCAGAATTGGACGCTAGGAAAGGCGGGCTCGGCAGTCTCGACCTTCTCCTTGTTCCACCCCTTATCGTCCTCACCCTCCTTATCAATGCGCGCCAAGCCGTCCTCGACCGAGATGATCTCGACAATGTGGTACTTTAGGGATGACTTGATGTACGGTTGTAGAGTCTTCAGGGCGTTGAGCTCTGAAAAAGGGAGGGATCGATCCAGGGCAGAAGAGCCCTCAGATAGCAAACGTTTCTAGCGTTATCAGTTCCTGTACCCCTCAGTGGCTTGATCGGCACGTACCTTGATCTGAGCGAGGAACGGCATGGCGCGCTTGTCCTTTTGGAGGCCCGCATCCGCCAAGGCTTTCCTAGCCGCGGCGTCATCGACAGTGTTGGTCTTCTCGTCCCAGCTGTTCTTGACAACTTCAACACATGTGTCCTGCCACGCTGGGAATCGCGTGGCCACAAAGATGCGAGCACCCTTGCTCTTCGTTGGGTCGTACGTGCTGACCTTGGCTTTGCCCTTGCGACGAGTGATGGCAGTCTCGACACTGCGAATAGAGTCGACCACGGACTGCATGTAGGCCATGCGGGCGCGCGCGGCATGGTCGATGGACCCCGACGGCTCAGGCCACTGTGCGTCTTGAGCCAGCGTCGTCTCGTCGAGCACCTTGGACCAGATAAACTGAGCAAAGTGAGGAACAAAGGGCTGGATGGTGAGGGTGCTGACTCGGATGTAGCGGAAGACAAGGTCGTGATGCATGCCCTTGCCGCCGTTGTCCGGATGTGTGACAACACGGTACCAGTTTCTCGCGAGCTCGAGGTCGTAAAGACCGCGCTTGAGGGCATCCTTGAAGGCCATGCTGCATGTTAGCATGAGGCTGAGCCAACTGGAACCCACTTTTGGTAAGCAGCCTTGCACTCGGCCAGAAGGTGGTCCATCTCAGTCAGGAAAGCCTGGTCGTGTACATTGAGTTCACCCGTTCGAAGAGTAGATTTGATCTCCTTCATCTCCTTGGCCCACTCGGCAGCAGTGTGCAGACGAAGAATGGCAGAATTGGCGACAGACTCCTCGAAGCTGAAAGTCAGCACAAAGTCACGCAACGTTACACTCACTTGGCATCAGTGATGTCGTCTCCTGCATCGGCGAGGGAAAGACGGGTAGCATCGGCACCAAACTTCTGAATAGCCTCGGAAAGAGTCAAGAAGTTGCCGGTACTCTTGCTCATCTTTTTGCCGTTGAGCATCAGGTGACCGTTGCAGCGCATGCTCTTGGGCCAGTGGTGTTCGGGGAAGAGGGCAGCGTGCACGTAAACGCAAAAGGTCAAGTGGTTTGGGATGAGATCCTTGCCGGACGAGCGCACGTCCATGGGGTAGAAGTACTGGAAGTTGTACTTGAGCTCGGCAGCCTTCTCAGCAGGGAGCGAGGCATCAGCGGGGAGCTTGCCGGATCCGAGGACGTAGTCCCAGACTTCGTCAGTCATTTGGTCTGGAGTGATGCCAAGAGGACCAGTCGTTTGGCCATAGATGTCGCCGCCTGAGAATCAGCATTAGTTTGTGGCGAATTACTGACCTTGCAGAAGGTGTGCAATGGTGTAGTACGACATGTAGATGGTGGAGTCACTAAGCGACTCAACGAGGAATTGAGGGTCCCACGGTAGCTTGGAGCCGAGACCGTAGCTACGAGCACAAGCCCACTGATTGAGCCAGTCGAGAACACCTTGGAACGAGTTGCGAGTCTCGGGGAAGTAGGTGTTCATGCGGTCAAGGAGACTGTCTTGTCAGTCAGCACAGCTTGTTCAACTCACGTCTTGGCAACGGCCTTCCAGTCTTCAACACCGTAATCAAGGTACCATTGATCACACAGGGCGACCACACAGACATCGGCACTTCTAGAGATGACCTCGCTCTCTGGCTCAGCGTAAGGCATGGCAAGACCAGCGTCGATCATAGCCTGCCTAGCCTTGGGCTTGGCCTCAGAAACAGGTTGCCCGGCGAATTCACCAACTGTCATGACACCGTTGTTGAAGCCCTCCTTGTACGCAATGTCCTTGGCTTCCGCAAGCTTGACCGTGTCCTTCTGAGACTGAATCTTGAACTCCTTGCAGAGTGCTTCGGCAGCCATGTCTCCGTACTTTGGTGTCTTGAGGACAGGGATGGGGTCGATGGCGAGCCACTCGGGTTTGACCTTGTAGAATTCGGCCTTCTTGCGGAGATCCATGTAGGTCTGGTAGTCGTCAGGGGAGTCGGATGGGACGGAGGTAACGACACCGGTACCCTGATTGTCAGCATTACAGTGATTATCAGCTTACCTTGGTAGCAATGACGCTCTCCATGGGGAGGACGTAGACCTCGGGAGCAAGACCGAAAGGAGGCTTGACTTTGGTGCCGACGACTTCGCTGCCGATGATGTCGGCAACCTTGGTGCATACTCCACGCTCTCGGTCGAAAGTACCCTGGAATGCCATGTTGCGAGCAGCACGCTCAGTGACGAGGAAGAGCTCGGTGTCAGAAACCTCAAAGAGGCCGTACTTGAGGTTGGGACCGACGAAGCAGTTGGTCTGACCGTACATGGTCTCGGGACGAAGAGTCGCAGCGACCATCCACACCTTGCGACCACCGATAGCCTGCTTGATCTCGGACGAAACGCCCTCACCCCACGTAAGAACCTCCATCTTGACGGCGGTGTACTCCTGAGGATTGACAGCCTCACCAGAAGATCGGTCGTGGTCCATGCAAGGTTGACCGTCCTTGGGCGAGTAGATGGTGTAGCGCTCTCCGAACTTGATACGGTTTTGCTCGTGGAGCTTGTTCATCTGCCAGCGGACGAAAGAGTCATAGTAGGGATTGGCGTCGGCTTGAATGATTGTCAGCTTGCCATTTTGTAGGGAGCCTTGATGCGCACTTGTGACGAATGTTCTCCTCCAGTCAATACGAGCACCAAAAGCATTGAGATCAGTCTGTAATGTCAATGAGGCTCATGTGCGCAACATCACTCACCTTGGCAATAGGAGGAAAGTACTTGAGCCAGTACTGAGGGTCGGCAAAAGCCTTGATCTCTTCACGAGGTACACCGATGAGGTCCATGATCTGGAACTGATAGGTCAAGCCGGTCGACTTGGCGTTGAGCTTGCCCTTCTTGCCCTTGGAAGGGTCGGTGGACTCGAGCGATTTGGCAGGCTTGGCCTCGACCTTGGCCGCTGGGTCAGGCTCATCAGATGCGCTGTAGTTTTCAAAGTCGGGACCGAACATCTCCATCTCACGGATGAGCTTGTCGGCGGCAGACTAGACGTTAGACTAATCCTTTCGATCAAGACTCACCTTGATCGGCATACCCGTACAGTGCAGACCCATGGGGAACAAGACACGCTTCCCCTGCATTCTCTCGAAACCGGCTGCAAACTCAATTTTGGAGATGGTGAAAGAGTGTCCCAAGTGAAGCGAGCCGTTCATGTAGGGGTAAGGAAAGGTACCGAACCATTTTGGGTTTTCCTTTTGGATCTGCTGCATCTTGGTCTTGATCTCCTCTGCAGAGAGGTCGCCGAAGAACTCTGTGTAGGTCTTGACAGACTCTGGCAAAGGCACAGGGCTCGTTTGGAAAATGTCGCATGAACCCCAGGATTCTTGCACTGACGACTCGATAGCGGTCAAGTAGTCGCGTTTGTCGGTCTGACCGATCAGCTTCTGCAAACAAGTAGTCACTCACCTTTTCCATCATAAGCTTGGGAGCTCCAGATTCGGTTTCAGTCATGGCAGCGGCCATATTGCCTTTCTTTGCTGTCCAAGTTGGTGATGAAAAAGTAAAAGCTCGACTTTGAGTGAGTGTTGTTTTGAGAATGAGTGGCAGACGTGCTACCGGACGTGCGAAAATCGTGCTGAAGGGAGGTAAGATTGTTCGAGTCGACAGGAGACCTTTGACTGATTTGAGCTGAAATGCGAAAGGAAAGTCAGCTTGCGAAACGGACAGTGCGGGAAGACCGAAGGGAAAAGTGGCACATTGCATGCATGGTCATCTATGATCACCTTCTGGACTCTCTATGGGCTCTCGTCGATCTCTAGCTCTACTCGACCGTCTGTGCCGATGGTAGCCTTGACTCTGAGAACGATCAGTCACTTGATCCCATGTGAGCTTGACGCACTTTGTAATGTCCGTCACAACCCAGGTAGCGCCGTAGCCTTCGACTTCGCTGCGCTCGTGGCTTGTGCAGACGGCCAACGTACGAGCACCAGAAGCAACACCTGCCTTGATACCAGAAGGAGCGTCTTCAACCACAATGCCTTGATATCAGCTTGAGAGGCGGTAGCGCAATGACTCACAGTCTTTAACGTCCAGGCCAAGCTTCTCAGCGCCCAGCAAGTACGGCTCTGGGTGGGGCTTGCCTTTGGAAACGTGGTTGGCAGTGATGAGTTGAGGAGGATCGCTGATCTTGGCGGTAGGTAGGGCGTTTGAAGCGTACGTAGTGGTAGCTGAAATAATCAGCACCAATCTCGCATGACTACAATGACCTACCTGAAGTCACGACGGCCCAAACGGGCTTCTTTGCTGACTCAAGCTACATCGCTCAGCGAAAGAAGGTCTTCACGGAGTACATACCACAGCGATAATGTCAGCGATACCTGGCAAGATCTGAAGCCCGGGCATGCCGGCCGCTTGCAGGCGTTGAGCTTCTTTGACGATCATAGTCTCGAACAACTCCGTAGCTGCCTGTTTCGTTAGTAATGGCATGTCGTAGCAGTCGGACCTCGAGTTCAGCAGGATCTGTCAATTTGCAAAAGTTGCGCATGTTGTCGATTGTGCGCACACCGTGCGAAGCTTTGTATTTAGCACTCAAAGTGCTGTACAAAGCATATCAACTCACTGCGCAAAACCTCCTTCAGGTCGAGATTGTACCTGCAGTGGTCAGTCTGTTTACACACATTCTAAGCAAAGCATACTTCTCCGCAAAGAAGTCCCATGTAGCAAGGACAGCAGGGGTGGAGTCTAATGTATGAGCTATCAATTTCACCAGCGTTGCAACATACCAAGAAGAGTCCCATCCATGTCCCTGGAACATTAGCAGCTGACAGCGCTGATAGCGCATAGATGCAGAATGTTAAGCTCACCAGAGGATTCCGGCTGTCGCGGTTTTCGTCACTTTGCTTGCGCTCATGTTGATTGTTTATATCTACGAGTACAGATGTGATGTACGATTTCAGTCAATCTTTTGGCCCGGAGCAATCTCGGCATCACCGGCAGATCGCCTGTTGAACGAGGCGACCATCACAAGCTGCACCAAGAGAATACGTTCAAGCTTCACAGTGACATTATCATCATATCATTATACGATCCGCATGCTCTTAAGGCTTCACTACTTCTTTCCCTTCTTGCACTTCTTGTCCTCTTTTTCTACTCAACCGACTCGCCGGAGGCCTCCGCTGACGCAACTGATGATGCAGCTGCCGTCTCTGATGCAGAGGGCAAAATTGATAGGGTGCTACTTGGCTCGGTACTGGGCTCGGTACCATTCGTAGTGCCATTGCAAGGAGCCTCAATGACCAAGTTTTGGCGGTAGCCAGTCTTATTCTCGACGTCCCAAACTTGGAAGATGCTGCCCTCTGTCAGCATGACGCCTGGACTCAAAGGAGAGCTACTCACACTGATTCTCCGACGTCAAAGCTGACCGTCCAGTTGACCTCCTTGATCTCAAGCGAGTTTTCTTCGATGCGCCAATCGATGCCCTCGGGACTGTAGTACCCGCCAGTACCAATCAAGAGCTTCCAAGGTTCCTGGTATGTCAGCACATTCCTGTCGTTCGCGGAAGCAGCGTACATCACCTCCTGTCCAAGAGATAGTTGCAGTCTCGTTGAAGACAAGTGGAAGTGGTGATACAGTCACATTGACGCCGTCAACCGGAGCACCGGCGCGCAAGGATGGGATAGCAGCAGCACTAGCGTATTGCAGTGTCGGCAAGACGAGTGCTAGGACAGCAGCACATCGGGATGAGAAAGAGTAAAGCATGTTGATATGTGATAACAAAGATGGATGGAGTTGAGAGAAGAAAGTCAACAAATGAGTCCCCTTATAGCTCGTGGAGCCGAGCACCGCCTGATTCCATTAGCGCCTGGACCTCGAAAGGAAAGAATCGCATCCCATGAGACCGCATGACGTTGAGGGCCCTGCGAACTACCACTAGCGCGGGTTCAAATAGGGGTCCGGAGAGGCAGCTGCCGGTCGCAGTTTCGCACGTGAGTCACTCGAATTTTGGAGCGACGACATATGAGGTTGCTGCTCAACATTCGCAGTGATAGAGACGAAGCAGAAAAATGACTTGTAGAACAGATGCAGCCCAGTACAGTGTGCTCATGGTGTGTCTTGGGTCAGTGAGGTCTTGTGCTGGCCTGATTCGATACTAAACAAACTAGAAAGTTTGTGTTTTGAACAGATCACATTTGAGACTGATCACCGACAGCATTTGGTACATCTCATTAAACGCGAAGAAGCTCACTCGCAAGCCGGTCACCTATGGCGGAAGCCGTGTTCAACCACCAGCTCGCAAAGAGACCAGCACTAGCTAAGCGCGTAAAGGTAGATTCGGCCGGAACAGGTGCCTATCATTCGGGTGAGGAGGCCGACGAAAGGTGAGTTCGCTTCGAGCCTCAGGGTCGAAAATAGACAAGAGCATGTGCTGATGCGTGCCTTTCGCAGAACAATAGAGACATGCGAAAAAGTCGGTTCGGCTTCAGTAGAGGTGGGGCCCGGCGGACCATGCTGATGTGGCAGCATGCGATACCCATCACCGGCAGAGCGCGCAAAGTCACGCAGCGTGACTTTACTCAATTCACGCACATTATGGCAATGGACAAGAACAAGTTTGTCCAACGTGGCCACGGCACGTCACGAGCTGACGCGCCATGCAGCTTGCGAAACTTGCAGTCGCTTCAGCCGAAATCCTCCACTGCCATCATCCGGCTTTTCGGCGAAAAGGTTGACGGCAAGGTGATTGATGATCCATATTACGGCACGGGTATGACTGGCTTTGAGCGCTGCTACGCGCAGTGTGTACGCTACAGCGAGGAGCTGCTCGACGAGCTCGAACGATCATAGGTCAGCGTGCAACATCCTCGTTTAGCCAGAGTCCGGCGGCAGGGCGCCGCATCTCGTCATGCAGCTGCATACGAAACTTTAATTAACATCGGCCGAAAATAGCTCATCGTTCAAGATCCGAGTTGGCCATCTGTCTGAGTGGGCAACGCGGACCAACATCAGCAGGCACTTACTGTCGCTCACAAATACCTTTAATTCAGTCGTGAACAGAGACGCGGCCAACGGCTTCCTATCACGAGCGCACAAGCACTCCCAATTTCCTACCATGCCCGACGTCGAGAAGGCTGTTCGCAGGTCGAAAGAGTCTACCCGTCTCTCAATACAGACACAAGATGAGCGAAACGACGCCGTCGTTCATCATCATGATGCTGATGCAGCCAAGACAATTGCTGCGATGAGCCAAGAGGAGTTTGATGCCGCTGAGAAGGCTTTGCTTTGGAAGGTTGATGTACGTCTGGTACCATGGATGACGTGCGTATGACTCGGTGTATAGCATGTGCGCAAGCTGAGACTATCACAGACTACTGTTTACGATGTCCTTCCTTGATCGGATCAACATTGGCACGGGTGGGTTGTTAAAGATTCGACTTGACTGATCATAGCTCGACTTGCTGGTCTCGAAGCCGACCTTGGGTTGAGTTCATTGCAATTCAATATCTGCTCAATGTGTTTCTTTGTGACATATGTCGCGTTCGAGATTCCGAGTAATCTTTTGTTGAAGAAGGTGCGCTGGGGTATTGCATCGTGAACTTGAAATTGCTAACCATCAAAGATGCGGCCGTCACGGTGGATCCCTTTCATCATGGTTTCTTGGGGGCTTGTACAAGTCGGAAGTGAGTGCGGCATTCCTGAGTGATGAAGCGCATCCGCATCCCTTGATGAGTATTGACATGTACAGTGGGCTTTGTGACCAACTACGCCGGGCTCATTGCACTTCGTCTGCTGCTCGGCCTGCTGGAGTGCGGGCTGTTCCCCGGAATCTCCTTTATGATCTCAAGCTGGTATAAGCGCAAGGAGAGCTCAAAGCGCATCAGTCTCTTCTTTGTCGGTGCCGTGCTGGCCGGCGCCTTCGGTGGCATTTTAGGCTGTGAGTGAACTGAAGCGTGAGGAAGTCGGCTGACATGCAAAGATGGTTTGAGTCGCATGGCTGGTATCGGTGGTCTGTCAGGGTGGCAGTGGATTGTACGTCTGCATTCCTGACACCCAACTGACATTGGCAGTTCATCATCGAAGGCCTGCTGACCGTTGTGATCGGCTGCATCTCTCCCTGGATGGTGCACGACTTCCCAGACCAAGCTCGCTTCCTTACCGACGTCGAAAAGGAGATGGTTCTCGGTCGTCTCGCGGCCGACTCTGGTCTGGCCAGCTACGGCAAGTTTGAGAAGAGCGTTGTGATTGGTGCTCTGTGTGAATGGAAGACTTGGGTGCTGGCTCTCATGTATATTGGTGTTGCAGAGCCTATCTACAGTCAAGTGAGTCTACAAACTTTTATGGGTGGGCTGACTGGCAGTCCCTTTTCACGCCGACCATTATTCAAGCGCTTGGCCGGTTCACAACTCCACAATCACTCTTGCTTAGCACACCCCGTTAGTCCTGCACGCTTTCGAGTTACATCACTGACATAAACAGCATACGTTGTCGCGTTCTTCACGACCATGGGCACTGCGATCTACAGCGACAAGATCGGCAAGCGCGGACCTTTTTTGATGTTCTGGGTTTCACTCGCCATCATCGGTTACATTCTTTTCCTGACGATCCCGATCACCAGTCCCGTACGTCGCTGCGTCGATCTCATCTGACCATCAGGGCGGTCTGTACTTTGCAGTCTTCTTGACTGTCGCCTCGATTGGGCCTTGCATCGCTACAACCATCGTGTGGGCCGGCAACACATTCGCTAGCCACTGTGAGTCTTCACTTGCCCTTTGCGCCACAGACTGACAGTGGCAGACCGCAAAGCAACAAGTATGGGTGTTGTCTTCTCTCTCGGCAATTCGGGCGGCATCATCGCCTCGCAAGTGTACCGTACACAGGACAAGCCTCGGTAAGTTATCCCATTACACCCTCAGGCGCGTCACTGACACCACAGCTATCTCGTCGGACACGGCGTGACTCTCGGCTTCACTTGCTTGACGCTCTTCAGTTCCATCTTTCTCTACTTTATGCTCAGGCGAGAAAACAAGCGCCGAGACGCGAAATACGGACCTGCACCACTCCCGACTGAGGGTCACGATACGTCTTCGCCAGAGTATCTGAGGCGATGGGGTCTGGAAGGGATGAGCCACGATGAAATTGTCAACCTTGGTGACAATGTGAGTATAGCGGCCGAGGCGATACCGTGAAAAGAAGCTGATGAACTCAGCATCCAGCGTGGAGATTTATTCTATGAGCACGATGACGGTGGTAAGAGTAGAGTGCGAAGCATACATAACGATGAGCATATGGAGGCTCCTTCGGAACGCAAACGCTGTTCAAGATGTCTCGGACTCACCATGATACGCTTGAGCGAGGTGAGGGCGAGCGGTGACCTGACTCGCGGTGCACGTCTGAGATTGCTGATGACTGCCACCGCTTCCAATGAGCGACGTCGCCCCTCGAGTCCACCGGGCAAATTTCGCCAGAATTTGCACTGCATGATCCGTTGGAATGGAGGTAAGGTGTCAGCGCCAAGCTAAGGACGTCTGGACCAAAAACGCTGCTCCTGTCAGGTCAGCAGATTCTTCCACGCGTCTCGCGTCACAGCTCGAGATGGAATGAGCCAAGAATCCGCGTTAACCGGCATGACGGTCTTCCCAATGATCTGTACGTCATGTGGAGGTTATGCATCCGACCGACAGCCTTGTGGCCAAACGTTGACGCACCGCACACCTTGCTCTCTCTCAATAATGACATGATAGTTCGTAGTAGTAATCCTCCTCGGCTGCTATCGGGCCTTGTAACATAAGGCCGAGTTTAACGTTTGCATCCGGCGTCGATCGGAAGCTAACATGAAAATGCTTTTGTTCTGCGCCACGAATCAGTTCAGGTGTCGCCCGTAGAGGGAAGATCTGGCCGTGTCGTCAAAGTCTCGACTCGCCCACGGCCGGGCAACCTATACCCGCGCATCCCCTGCTGACTTTGAATAGGCCGATTAGCCTCAGGAACGGATTTCTTCTCTCGGCGGTGTCATTTCGTACAAAGTCTGTTTGTTGATCCCGCCGTAGAATCTTCAAATTAACATGAACTGTAGACTATTCGGCAAAACAGATTGACGACCAAACCATTCGCCATCCATGTCAATTTGAAAACAAGGCGAGAAATGGAGACGGACCCCGGAGAGGGCGAAAACGAAGGCCGTTCGGGTGTTGTTGACAAGACAACCTCGCAAACGACCGGTTTCGTCCAAAATGGCAGGCCGTCTTCAGCGAGCAAAGAGACGCTGCCATCACTGTCATCTGTCATTCACAGGGCGGCAGACTATGGGCACGCAGACTACACTCGGAGTGCGTCACAGAGAGACACGGTCGTGAACAATGTCACTTCCGCCAATAGGTCTCCGCCCAGGCAGATATTCTACGCCCAAAGGTCGGAAGTCGGTCCTTTCACTCAATTTGATGGCCTCCGCTTCAACACTGCTCCTCTTCCACGCCGCCCCCCTCATCGCAACTTTTACTCCATCCTCGATGCACCCCGCGCCGATGACGCTCAGGTCCGTCCTCAAAGCAGTGGTCTTTCCAACCACACCAGGTCGGTCAATGAAGGTTCCGGCCCGCCATTCTGGGCGCCACCTAGTCCAAGCACACCTAATAACAATTCATCATTCAGTGCTGTCCCCGATACAGACAGCCGCAATCAAGAGCGCGTCGATTTCATAGCAAGCCCAGGGGCTACCTCCACCTCTTCCTCCAAAAAAAGGCAAGCGTCATTGACGAATTCGCCACCGGACCTCGACGGCTCAAGTCTTCCTAAACGTCGCCCACGGCCTTCATCGCGAACGGCTGTCAATGCACCTGGCGAAGCATGGCTCCGTCCAGCACCCCCTAAAATCCGTAATACCACTCAATGGACAGTAGAGCGCGAGCAAGGGTACAAAGAGGGCTACTCGGACGCGATGGATGCTGTCAAGCGTGGTCAGATGGGATGGGAAGGGGAGACATGTGAGTGTGCTTTGAGCGTGTATCGCCACTGACTTGTAGTCTGCAACTTTGTCTTTTGGCGACATTCACTGGCCATGGTGGTCGCAGAGGCGCCCAGTGAGTTCACGGCTGGTAAACGTCAACTAACATACAGATGAGTCAGGCATGGATGACGATGACTTGTCGAGTCACTCTGAAACGCTATACTCAGAAGACCGCTCTCCGTTCGGCGAAGTTCCTGGGCCGATTATCAACTTTGGTCCGAACCGAGCTGCATCCAGCAGTCGATCATCTCGACAAAGTCAGCAAGAGCAGACTCGACGACAGGCCATTTCATGCTGGCCTTGTCGCAAACGCAAGCTCAAATGCGACGGAGAGCAGCCGTGTGGTACTTGTGCACGTCGACCAGGCGACCAAGGTTGTGTCTTTGAGCAGGAAGTCAAGCGGAGAGGCAAGGGCCGTAAACCGCTTGGTGGGGGGCTTCAAGATGGAGAGCACGAGAGGGATCAGTTGCAGCAAAGGATTCATTAGGGTCACGATGGGTTGCGCTAGTTTATGGGCGAGTGCTCGCATGTTTGGTGTGACGCTCGCAATGACATGTAAGATACGATTTGGGACACGAGTTTCTGCCACAAAGGATCATCCGCGGATTTGGCTGCAGCTGGGTGGCAACATGACGTCGTGTGCAAGCTTCGGGTCTGCTAACGTTGAACCATGGTGCAACATCAAGATGAGACGCGCACAGCATGTTTGGAGAACATTCCAGATGACGTCCTGATCGATACACTGCTGCCGTATCTCTCAGTCAACGCATTGGAGAACCTCTCCTTGACCAACCATCATCTTTACTCGGTAGCTACATCTGAAGCGCTCTGGCGTCAAAAGATCAAGGCCGACTTTCACTTTGGCGGAGAAGACTTGGAGCTGAGCAAGGTACCGGGTGGATGGAGTCAACGGCTTTGGCATGGCTTGCGACGGCCAAAGGTGTATGTATGGGGGTCTTCTGGGAACAGTCGTCTGGGTCTGGAGCGCGGTGATCCTCGACTTCATGCCAGCTCTATGAGAGGTGTTGGTTTTCCAGCAGAGATCACGTCGACCTTTCAGGTGCCGGAATGTACGCTCCAGAGGCCCATGAGACAAGGCGCGTCGCAAGAGGCGAATGCAGACGATCTCAACTTTATACGAGTTGGCGTCGTGGATCTGCAAGCTGGAGGTTGGAGCTTTACGGCGAGAGACTATGAAGGTGGAGTTTGGGTATGGGGTACGTATTCTTGCGTGGCTTGTCTGGCCAATCTGACATCACAGGACAGCTTGACGGTCTCGCTTTGAACTTCAGAAGCCCAACTTGGCGAGACAAGCATACCATGTGCTCTAGGCCAGCTCGGCTGCCGCTGCCTTGTCGCGCAGAGAGCATGAGGTAAGCCATGTGGTGCGGGATCTCTCTGACAATTTAGTGCTGGCAGGCGGCACTTGCTCATTCTTGACTCTGACAACCTAATCTGGGAGATGCGTTCGTGGGGTCTGGTGCGTCAATCTTGCGAATGACCAGAGCTCATGATCTCAGGCATACTATCACACAGCTCCGGCGTTGACTTCGCCCGAGAACCCAGGCTCGGCATCACGTCCACCACATATCCTACACGTATCGAGCGGTTGGTCTCACTCGTCTTGCTTGACCTCTCAAGGAACAGTCTACGTCTGGTTCCCGTTCACCAACGAATACGAAGCTACCTTGACGGGAGAAGAGGGTCTTGCTGGACCTTTGACACAGCATTGTGCGGAAGCCGAGCCTTCTGAGGGCCACATCCAGATCAAGTACGGCCGGGTTGGCGCAGATGTCATCTTCGAGCTTCCTATCTTGCCCGACCGCCCTGTGCTGGCAGAAGAGGATGATGGAGATCCTTGCGATCCGGAGCATGATAATCTTTGGGCTGAATGGGCGTCATCGCGTGACGAGATTGCTTTGGTCGACGCCAAGCAAGTGGTCAAGATTGCGAGTGGCGGTAGCTTCGTGCTGGCTCTGAGGGCAAGTGGAGAAGTATGGGTAGCTGCATTGCGCGAAGGTCAAGCCCCAATGGTCTGGGAGTATGTGAGTTCCATTCGTCAGTGCAATCTGACCCAAAGCTCCCTTGCTTCAGTCGACCCGGCATGACACACATCACCGCTCAATTCCAGACAATGACAGTCTACTCGTCAACATCAGTCCTCATTGGCAAGTGCGAGATCCCAGATCAGCCAGAGCCTGGCTTCGCTCGGTCCATCAAGCCGCAAATCATCCCAGAGCTTCAAAACGCAGGTATCATCCGCGTCGCGTGCGGCGATTACCACAACGCAGCACTCAATAGCTCGGGCGAGATGTTCACTTGGGGAGGCAGCAGTCAGGGTGCACTGGGCCTTGATCGCGGTGATCAATCGGTTGTAAAGCCGACGCAGGTGGTCTTCGGTAAAGGCGACGAGGGCTCGAGTAAAGCCAAGAAGCCTTTTGTTTTTGCAATTACTGCTGGTGGCTGGCACACTGGTGCTCTGGTGCTTGACGGTCCGAGAAGTCCTCAAGATGAAGCTGAGCCTCCGGCAAGGGCATCCACACCGCCAGGCCCATATCCTCCCGGGGCGTTCCCACACCATCCTTTGCAGATTCCAGGCTCGGCAGGCGCAGGGCTCGGAGCTCCATATTTCAGGGTTGGTTTCGCAGGCCGCGGTGGTTTCCCTCGTGGTCCGGCTTAGTAGTGATACGAGTAATGATAGATGTTGCAGATGATAACGCTAGTGCTTTCGTAACCTGTAATTGTCAGCCCGGACGACTTCTGAAGAGAGATACCTCACCTCTTCTTGAAACGCTCGTAGACCGCCTCGTCCGTAGCCACTTCTGGCTTCTCGCGAGACTGCCTCTTGATTGGCGGCAGACCCATCGAGATTCTTCTGGCATCCTCGAGCGCGTCTCGGTCCGCGTGACTGGTCTGCTTCGGCTGGAAGACTAAAGGTGTCAGTGTCGTCATCGAGATCGTTGCTTACATCTAGCCGCTGCAAAGTCTTTCCCTTCTGATGCCTTGCTTGTCGGCGTAACAACTTTGCGCTCCTCCATCATCGCACGCTTCGCCTTCTCCGTTTCCTCAATGTTCTTCAGCCGGTTGCTTCTTGTCAGCACCCTACCACTTGTCAGTGCACCCACTCCATGCCAAGATCAATCTCTGGAATACTGGTCAACGTCCCCATACTCGTCTGATGATTCCGCTCCTCCTCTTCCCGCAATTTCTGAGCTTTTTCGATGTCGTATTTAAGCTCGACTTTGTACAACTCTGCTTGAGGGTCATATTCGGCCTCGTCTTTCGGCTTCAGCAGATCGACAGCTGTTTGCCCCCCTCTTCGTTTTGCTAGCTCTTGCTCGATGAAGGACGCCCTGGTCGTCAGCAATTTCGAAGGTTCCGAAGCACGCACATGTGTTTGTCCGTGTCAAGTGCATTCGTTTGTTGCGTAAAATTGGTACTGCTGACAATGCGGCTCGCCAGCGCTGTCGCTGCTTTGTCCTCAAGCTTCCTGTCATAGTCAGCTTCGGTAGCCGCTGGAACTCGCAGACGTACTCCTCTTCCTCTGGCTTGATACCAGGCTGCAAGCCATACAACCCAAGATCAACTTCCTTCAGCTTGCGACGTTTCGTCTTGGATTCGCCCTGATTCAATCTGTCAAGATCTATTCCCTGGGTAGGCTTGCGATAACGTCGCAATGCTATCAACTCTTGCACAGTTCGGCTGTGCAGTTAGTAGCAGTTTGTGTATGATCAGCTACAAACCTCTCTTCCTCATCATCTCCCGAAGTAGCCATACTTGTTGATGAACCGGCTTTGGAGGATGCCTCCGACTCCTGAGCTTTTTCTCTGACGGATGCTGGCCGGGTCCTCTTCTTGAACATGATTGTTGATTGTGCAAAGGTGCACATACCAATGCGTTCTCCGCCCGCAGCGAGCTCCGCGAACTTCCAAGGAGCAGCTGTTAGCAGCATGGCCCTTCCCATAGAGAAAACGCGCAACTGAAGTCTGAATTGTGTCGCTCTTGCTCATAGCAGTATTTGCATCTAGAGTAATGCTCACGTTGACTAAGGCCAGCTTGTCAGGCTCTTGTCTGCATTAACGAGCACTTTCGCCACCGTTGTGAGGCAAAGCAGTGCCACTGAACTAATATCAGCAGACTTGCATGCACTGTAGCGGACCTGCAATGAAAATGGCCTTGTAGAATGGAGAGCGAAGGTAATTTTCACGTCCCCATGGTACTTTACAGAAATTGCCAGTGCAGACGTCCTTTCTTTCTTGAAATACAATCAGACTCCGCGTCACGCACAGATAAGACATTGAGCGCGAATCTACTCTTGACCAGAATCCACCATGCCAGACTTCGCAAGCGTTACGTTCATGAAGGATGGCAGCATGTTAATGACTTCGACTGGACAGCCATCCCTTCCTCTCAAAAGGACAGGGCAATGTCGATTGCGCAGTCAGCGCAGAGAACTTATTGGGGAGACCCCGACACACGCACGGTGACTGTGTCTCTCAAGAGCTCCCTGCAAGTTCAGTCTATCAGTCCGAACTACTCGGAGGTGTTGGATGGTTTGGTGTTACTTGATACACCCGGCCAGTAGCGATGCGGATGTACCGAGTTAGCGCATCAGTCGGTATACTCTATCGGATGATTTCGAGATGGTTCACAGATCGGAGCCGGAAGGCATTGTGTCCCTGAAGCGATGTCGCACTAGGCTAGTGTTTGTTTCCTGACCGTTTTACGTTTCCTGACCGTTGTACGTCTTGCAGTGTCGTTGCAAACATCACTACACGAGTGAAAGTGTTGGCTATCGAGCAAACTGACCTCTACGCAAGGCTGACGCCGCGTCCGCACACTCCAATGTCCAGCCGAAACAAATATGCGCGATATACCGCTCCCAAAGTCACAATCTAATCGTACATGCATCTCCCTCCAGCCCGTAATAACGTCTAAACATTTCTCAGCACTGCATCGTCAGCTTCCTGTGTGTCAGATCATAGGCTGAAAACGCACCAAGGATGACTGAATCTCCTCGAAGGAACATTTTCCTGTTCATGTCAGCGTGTTTGATGGCTAGTATGACAAGTCATAAGACAGATCTAGCACAGAGCTTGATGATAGGAAATGCTGCTTTGTCTGCCTCCAGTCTGCCGCAGCTGATTGTGACTGAGCTACTGCCCTGCTTCAGCATGCAGGGCAAGAATAGACACGTCGCAACTGAGGCACGATCTGCTTCAAGCTTTACACAAAACATTTTGAGCATTCCTGTAGCAGCTCCCGGTCGTCCCGTCATCGCGACCTTTCGACAGCAGTCAACTCACGAGATGAAGCGATCCTTGTTGACCGGCTTCTTGTTCTTTCCCTTTGGGGTCTCTGTCCACATCTAACCATCAGCTTCGCGTTCATCCATTTCAACAAAATCCAACGCACCTCTTTGACGTTCTCCAATACCATGTTGGCATGGCGATCAAATGCCTTGACGCGCCCAAGCAGCTTCTTGTCATTCCGCAGACTGATCAAGACCTGGCTCGAGTTCCTGACCGACTGCTGCAAGACTGAGAGCGGGCCTGTTGAGATTTCGTATTCCTCAAGTTCGCGGATCTGGGCTTCATCGAGCTCGGATTTTGGGGTTTGCATGTACTTGCTGGGATTGTTAGTATGCCTACATACTTGCAGGCTGTGCTACTAACCTCATGATGCTTGTGATAAATTGGGAGTGTTGAGGGCAAGATGATCTTGGATCCAACACCAACAATCCCACGGCTGACCCCTTGCTGCTCGGAGATGACCGGAAATCACTTAAAGTCGGTAACCCCCCTTGTCCTGCTCGAGCTCGACTGTCTATAGTCATCAAGGGACAGAACAGCAATATGGCTTCATCAAGAGGATCAGTATGTGCAGACATACACGTATAAGCACGGAGAAGCTGACAATTCAGACGTCACTAGCCCTTTCAAGAGTATGGCACCACGCATCAGCTCAAGATCGTGTACTCGGCAACTTTGCCTCGAGAATCGCATGGGCACTGATGGGCAAGCACAAGCCAACATACGATCCAGCCGGTAAGCTCACTCCATCTCACCCACTTTCAAACTAACTTTGCAGTCGACGCAGGAGACTACGTTGTTGTGTCCGACGCTTTGAACGTCCGTCTCACAGGCAAGAAAGCCCAAGATAAACTCTACGTTTCGCATACAGGCTTCATGGGCGGCTTGAAAGAGGTTCCCATCACTCGAATGAGAGAACGGAGACCAGAAGAAATTATCAGGAAGGCGGTTTCGGGCATGTTGCCGAAGAACAAGTTTAGGCAGAGACGGTTGGATCGATTGAAGATCTATCCTGGAGAGGCGCCGATTGAGGTCACAGGGAATGTGTTGAAGACTTGGAGGGATCAGACGGGTGGAGAGGCTTTTGGGTCGACGACGACGACGCAGGGGCTGGAGGGAGAGGCACGGGTATAGGGAATGGACATGTATTGTATTTGTACATCCTTTTCTTGCTTCGCGACGTGAGGTCATCATATCGTGGATAAAGATGGTTGAACTATGCTAAGCGCACTCGATTAAATCTGCCGAGTCAGCTCAGTCCAGTCTCAAGCGTTGTACACACTTGGGCAAGACTTTTCTCAAATACTCCAACTGCTTCGCCCTCAGCGCCCTCTCCTGACCCTCGCCACTCCCATCCCATTTCCGTCGTTGCGAGCCCTCTCCATACACAGCAGTATAAGGTTCCAGTGTCTCAACTTGCGCATCTATAAGCGTTGTAGATGTGAAAGTCGCGGCGCCGAGGTTGCAGTGGTCTGTGATGATGATGGTAGAGGCTACTTGAGAGCGCGGGTGGAAGGTATTTAGATTACCTATGAATGGACATTCCACACCTTCTTGATCAGTATCCTTGCCTTGTGTGAGGAGAGTAGGGACGCACGACACCCAATCATGAAATGATTCTCATCACCAATCTTCATGACAGCCTTCCGTCTTTCATGAGCTCCATTTCTGTCACAAGCCCATTCCGCTCAGCTCACCGATTGACAATGACAGCATTCTCCTCAACGATGCAGTCCCTTCCAAGCTCAATAGGTCCAGCAACAGCAAACAGCGTCGCTTTGGGATGAATGACACTGCCTTCTCCTATGGCGATCTCGCCTTTGAGTTCTGCGTCTTGAGCAATGATTGCGCTTTCGTGTGCCGTGACTTTTGTCTGTCTGTTTGCGTGTCAGTTGATGCATGATCTATGGTGATGTGAGTGTGTAAATGGACATACAAGGGTGGCATAATGTGGTAGTTGCAATGCACGACTCGGGACCAAATAGACCGAACTCCAAAGCTGACTTGAGCGGCGGAACTGACTTTGGACTTCTGACTTTTGACGACCGTCAACCACTATCGAGATGAGTTTCAATGACCTAGAAAGAGGAGAAGCCTCACAGCCTCTGCTGCGAGGTGCTCAGACAACCGGTGCGTCCAGCACTATCAAGTTCAAAGGAGCTTACGTTCCTGTCCAGACTCAGACCGAGCATTCACAGAACTCAAAGACAGCGTCTCAATCCAAATCTTCAAGATCCAGAGCAATGTGACTGGTATACAGCGATTGGTCGACAAGCTTGGAGCTGCGCAGGATGGGCCGACGTTGCGGACTAGTCTGTGCGTATAAGCGAGAGGGAGGTGTGGAGAGAGGGCTGATGGGACAGGCATAATCTGACCGACGCGACGCGGGAGATGGTCAAGCGATCGACTGAGGATGTGAAGAAGCTTGCTTCTTATCCTGCCGGTGGTGCTGTATGTATCTTTCTGAGCGTTCGAGAGAGACGCTGACAGCGCACAGCCCGGGCGCAAGACGATACAAACCAAGCTTTCGAGAGATTTCACGAATGCAATCCAGTCTTTCCAGCGCGTCTCGAGGCTTTCGGCGGAGAAACAGAGAAGTTACGTCGAGAGCCAGAAGCGTCGTGTGGACGAGATGGTCGAGGCCGCTGAAGGGTGAGCTTGCTCCACGGACAATGTGCTGACTTGTATAGTTCAGAAAGAGGATCAATGGAGCTTGAACAGGTCCAGACCCAGCAGCAGGTCCCCGCGTGAGTTATCAAGAAAGTGGAGTGTAGAGACTGACAAGGCAGGATCGCCCCCCAGGAACTCGAGTTTCAAGAAAGCTTGATTGCCGAACGCGAGACTGAGATTCGCGAGATTGAATCTGGGATTCACGAGTTGAACGGTATCTTCCGTGAGCTCGGAACGATCATTGTTGAGCAGGGTGGTATGGTCGGTGGGTCTACGATCTGTCACACGCAGATGAAGCTAACGTATGGAAAGACAACATCGAGTCTAATATCACATCCGTTGCGCAAAACACTTCATCAGCTGCTGAAGAGCTCACGACCGCTCATGAATATCAGCGTAAAGCTGGGAAAAGACTTGCGTGCTTGCTCATGATCCTTGTCGTTGTCATTTGCGTCGTCCTCATTGCTGTGCGTTCTAGTCTCACCCTTCTATCAGCGATTTGAAGATGCTGACAACCTACAGATCCTCTCATAAGGACCGTGGCGGGCATACGGAAGGGCAAAGTCTGTAATTTAGTTAGGGTGTTGTCGGATAATGCGAGATCATACATGCGTAGAGTTGCTTGAGCAGTTGCCACCGAAGCAAGACTATCTTCAAGCCGTGTGCAAAACATGAGCACATCATTGTGATATGGGCGATTCCTCGCTGCGTCATACTGTGAGGCTCGTACAGCAAGGACTCGAGAGCTGCGAAAGCGTACATTTTGACATGCCAAGTTTGGAGAAGAAGACGCGTCGGCACAGCCGGGATTGAGAACTGATTAGAGCGCCCTGCGGACGAATTCGAGGATGTATTGAAGAGCTTTCTTAGCTTGCATGAGTTCGAGGTCTTTGGTGACAAGGCGACGATAGATTGACTCGGCAGACCCACAATCACACGTCATACTTGCTTAACAGTATCAAGAAGTCTTGCTCGGCAACCAAGCGAATTTCAAGTCACACTGCGCATGTCAAACAATGAGCAAGCATACGTTGTGTAATCTCTCTATACCTTCGTCAACAACGGGCATACATCTCGAAGCGACAATAGGTATTCCTGGGAATAACGCAGAAGAGCAATTGTCGGGTGAGGAAACATACTTTTGCCTTTTGAATGTCCCTCGGGTCAAGCTAGCCATCCTTGCGCATCCATTCGGCAGGCTGGGAGGCAACAAAGAAGACTCGTACGTGTCTCATATGATCAATGATAGAACTGAGGGTCAGTGTCCTGAAACGCTATCTCCATCCGGTGCTGCTGAGCGCTGGCTTTGTTGTCCTAACGTACAATGCCAGAGGTGTTGGGCAATCCGGAGGTTCGGCGAGCTGGCTTGGTGGTGGTGAAGGTGAAGATGCAGCTGCAATAGCTTCGTGGGCGTTGGAAAGAATGGAAAGGCGAGAACGAGACCGAGCTGACGTTGTCTTGGCTGTACGTGATGAACATTACGATACAAGCTGTAGCTGACATGTAAGGGCTATTCCTACGGGTCTCTGGCAGCCACTCTAGCGCTACCATTACTCCGAGCTAGTCATCCAAAGCTGAACCTCGCTCTACTCCTCATCTCGCCACCCATCTCCATCATCTCAGCAATGTCATATCTCCCATGCGCCGCCAAACGCTTCGAGTCGATTGTGAAGACGACAGATATCAAACGACTCATCATCCATGGCAACGAGGACCAATTCACTGCTGTCGAACGGTATAAGGCGTGGATAGCCGCTTTGCAAGGCGAGCGATTTGAGGCGCATCAGCTGCCTGGTGACCATTTCTGGCAGTCGGCGAGTGCAGATGAGATGGTCGAGATTGTGCGAGTCTGGCTTGATCAACTTTAGAGGTGCGCAGTGGATTGCAAGCCAGGGGCCCTACGCGCGGCAAAACGTATGGTTCAGAGGCAGTAGAGTGATGCATAATGACTGGTAACGCCTCTTGCAGCTCAGCTCTCTTCTAGCTCAGGGAGCGGATAAAGGGCTTGCCATGTTCGTCAGGACGCTTGCTTGCTCTTTGAGCTCGCAATAAAGACAATGCACCGCCCAAGCTAATTTGTCTGCATGTAACAGCAGACTCGTGCAGCGGCGGCGACACTTGTCTTCCCAGTTCCAAATGCTGGCGATCCACCGTTCAGCAGACGCGGGCTGACCTTTTCGACTCCTTTCGATGGCGAACGGGACTCCTGTCCTGTCCTGAAGCTCGCGGCAACATCACCTATTTTCACCGAAAATCAGGAGCACAATTGATCGGGCTCGCAAAGGTCGCAGCCCAGGCGACCACGGCAAAACCAACACATCGACAATTTCCGTCAGGTCATACGCCACCTCGACAATCAAAATATGCAAGAGGTTGCTTGCCAAGCTGGCGCCTGAACTGATAAGCAGCATCGAGCTGATTGATTTCGTCGCAGTCGTCAAGGTTGTGAGTGATGCCGACTGAGTCCCATTCTGGTTGCCGCGAAGAGGGGGATGACGCGAGAGGTTCGGAGAGAAGAGCTCACTTTTCTCCGTGGGCCATCAAATAACCCTATGGAGGTAGGTGTCTTTTGCCTCGATATCCAACTTGCTGCAGAGACGGAGATGTCCACCATGATATCTTCCTATACATACCTACAAAACTTCTTGGCCGCAATCATGGGTGACCCCTTTTTGCACACAGACGATCCTGTCGGACCGATCTACCATTTTAATCGGTAATTTGTGTAGCCGGTCGACTCGGTGAAGACATAGACGGCGTCGCACCTCCGCTTCGGTGGTATTCCTTGCCTTGCCTTAAACGCAGTTTCCCCTGCAGGGCCACGTCAAGACCTCCATGGCCAGTGCGGACTTTCGGATATCCGTCGGCAATTGAGGACCGTAAACTTGGAATCTTTGTTCATTCTGCATCGCACCATCATCTTTTGCACATCTCCTTTGAAGCAGGTACAAGGCCAACAGAAGTAAAGAGTACTTGCTGTGGGTGCTTCTGGAGGTGCGAGATTCTTTGTTTGGTGAGAGGTCACACGAGCAATGCTGCTCGGTCGCTCATCGCGCTTTGCTTGGGCGAAGCACCCCCTGAAGAGCTCCAGAGGCAGTGCACGACAAGGTGCAGTTATCAATGGTATCTCTAGAGGCTTGAATACACGGTATCCCGCGGCCAACGCATCAGCGGCGACGGCAGTAGTTTCTCAGTCTCCATCCTTCCCTTATCCTACTCCTCCCAGCTCAGTCTCCTCAAGCCTCTCGACCAACGATGACCTCAACATCAGACCGGCTTTCGATCAGCCAGCACCATCAACAGCCTATCGACAGACATCACCAACAGGTCTATTCATGCACGACATCCTTACGTCCCCTTCGAGACTCCAAGATCTCACCACTCGCACCTTGATTCACGCCGATCACATTGTCAAGCGCATAGCTGTTGCGCCCGACGACCCATCCGGCAAAGAGCTTCGCCTGGTAGTCAAGAACCTTGATCGTCTGAGCGATCTCTTATGTGGCGTCATCGACATGTGCGAGCTCATCCGCAATGTCCATCCAAACGGCGAATGGGTCAATGAGGCTGATCGAAGCTATGAGCGATTGTGCAGCTTTATGAACAGCTTGAACACGGACAGAGGCTTGTTTGAGGTGAGTCTGACTGGTTGACTGGTCAAGACGTTTTGCTTATATACAGTCCCTCTCTGCTACCATGCAATTCTCGCATTCGCCACCGCTATCTTCAGCCGAGACCCAAGTCGCATTAACCTTCTTGCGTGATTTTGAAAAGTCTGGTATAGACTTGCCTCCTGCACTGCGTGCGCGCTTCGTCGAGCTCTCGGACGACCTACTGGTGCTGGGGCGAACATTCCTCTCGGCGGCGTCCAGCGGACCAGACGCTTCAACACCTATCGAGATCCCGAACCCCGACAAGCTTCTCGCAGGTCTTGGGAGCTCTTTCATCGAAGCTTTGCCGCGCTCGGGCAGTTCTTGGTCGCGACGGATATCAAAGAGTGAAGAGACGAGCGTCTATGTCGCGCCTGGAAGTTGGGAGGCGCAGATGATTGCGCGATACGCTCGTGATGGAGAGGCTCGGCGACTCGTTTACGTCGGCGGCATGAGGCCCGATGCGGAGCGAATAGACGTGCTTGAGACTATGCTCGTGAAACGTGCTGAACTTGCTGGTGTGCTTGGCAAAGAGACTTGGGCAGAGGTGGCGCTGGGTGATAAGATGGCTAAGACGCCTGCGAATGTGATGGGTTTCTTGACGTCCTTGGCAACGCACCATCGACCTTTCGCGGCTGCCGATGTTGACACGCTCACGAGGATCAAGTCGACTTATCTCACTGGCAATGCCATCGCCGACGCTTCGACGAAACTGCCAGTGCTCAGTGCATGGGATCGCGATTTCTTCACCGAAAAGCATCTCTCAACAATCGCACCCACGGCCTCCTTACCCTCCATCACTCCCTTTCTCTCAACAGGAACAGTCATGACCGGTCTCAGTCGCCTCTTCTCCAAACTCTACGGCATCTCATTCCGACCCGCCGAAGTCGCGCCCGGCGAAGTGTGGCATCCATCCGTCCGAAAACTTGAGGTTATCGATGAAGTCGAAGGTCCTATCGGTGTCATCTACTGCGATCTCTTCGGACGCGAAGGCAAGCCGCCATCAGCTGCGCACTATACTGTACGATGTTCTCGCAGGGTCGATGACGATGATGTTCGGGGTGATGGGCTTTCGGAGGATTTCGGACAGTTTGGTCCTGGTCTGGAGGTGGAGGGTGAGGTCTTGCGCGGGAAGCAGGGGAGGTTTCAGCTGCCTATCGTGGTGCTTACGACTGATTTCGGCAAAGTCGGAAAGGGCAGGCCTTGTTTGCTGAGCTGCAACGACGTCGAGACATTGTTCCACGAGATGGGGCACGCCATCCATTGTGAGTCATCTTGCGAGAGCCTTGCTGATTGTAGCGATGATTGGCAGAACCGAATATCACAACGTCTCGGGGACTCGCTGCGCGACCGACTTTGTCGAGCTGCCGTCGATCTTGATGGAGCATTTTGTTTCCTCACCCGAGGTGCTTGCGCTTTTCGCGTCACACCACTCGACAGGCCAGCCACTACCTCTCCCATTACTTCAAGCTCATCTTACGCTTCAACAGTCCTTCTCTGCCCTTGAGACACACGGCCAGATCTTGATGGCGATCTTGGATCAGAAATATCACTCCATCACAGCGGCAGACCGTCTAGACTCGACAAAGATGCACTTTGATCTGCAAGCTGAGCTGGGCGTCATCCCTCCTGTCGGGGGCACAGCGTGGCAGACGCAGTTTGGGCATTTGTACGGCTATGGCGCGACGTACTACTCTTATCTCTTTGATCGAGCGATAGCAGGCAAAGTCTGGAAGGAGCTCTTCTCAGATCCGAGCAAGGGCGGCGCGCTAAGCAGAGAAGGTGGCGAGCGATTCAAACACGAGGTCTTGAAATGGGGCGGAGGCAGAGATCCTTGGGAGATGGTCGGCTCAGTCGTCGGCGGACGAGAAGGTGAGGTAATCAGCAGAGGCGACGAGAAGGCAATGGATCTCGTCGGAGGGTGGTTGACGAAATCATGATTTCTGACTTCGGGTCTTACTTGGAGCTTTAACCATGTATCAATGGGTAGCTCGCTTGAGCGTATCACATCTCGGGCAGGAGAGACTTTTTGACTAGCTGTGTGGAATGTTTGCTAAAGAGCTTGCGCGTGCTGTTGTCAGTGTAACAAGTGATGACGGGACGTACCTGATGATGGCGGCTGATAGACCTGCTACGCATTGGACTGGCTCTTTGAATCTTGTCAAGCTGAACACATCGTAGGCTGAGATTAGCCAGAGTGCCATATCATAGTACGTACACACAAAGATCAAGTCGCACAGCAACTTAAGCCTAGTCTGCTTGGCGTCCGCCAATGCCATCTGTTCGACAGTCCGGGCATCTGGCGAGTCTGAAAGACTTGCGGAATTTTTCGCAGCCTTCAGCTTTGGCAAAGCGAGCCACTCGAGCTTGTAGAGGTTGATGGCGGTCGATAAAAACCACAGACGGCTAAGGTCAGAGGGCCCAGGCTTGACTTGATCTCACTTGGCGCAATCATCTGCCCATTGGCCCCATCGACGTCCCACGACGCCCAGTCGATACAAGCAGAAGATGTCATCCGAGACGGCTGAAGCCAGCTCTAGCAGATGCCCAAGCATCTCCCTCGCCGGCAGTGGCTTGGGAGACAAGAGGTGGTCCAGGGGATGGAGTGGATTGAGCAGCAGCAAGCATTTCCTGTCGTTGGTGAATGTAAGTGTCAGGACAAGCTTACCTCGTTATACTGAGCCCTGAGACTGTACCCTTGAGCGCAGTCGCGTGCTTCTCTTGCCGTGGAGTCAGAACTCGGACGCGACTGATCAGTCCTAGCAAGTAGAGGTAGTTGCGCAGAGTATACTGCGCGCATTTCTGCAATGCTTTAGCAGGCGGCCAAATCGGAGAAATGTGATACTTGCCAGAATCTTGTCTCTTCCGTTACTACTGTCCATGATTGCTGCCAAGACCGAGATGGTCATGGGCGCGTACACAGCACGCTCCTTGCCCTTCCTCCCTGCTGCCGGAGGATCATGTACCGGGTAGACCACAATCTCCCTCGGAAGCTCTTCTCTCCGTTTCAGCTCAGCATCCAACAAGTGATCGTTAAACTGCACGGACGAAGACGTTGCAGGGTCCGAAGACGAGGTCGACATTTCGACTGTACCAATCATCAAGCTCGTCTCGCGCCAGGGGTCGTGAGAGTGCTGTTCTCCTGAGGTTGATGCAGGAGGGGAGGGGAATGCGAGTATAGCTGCTGTACTGGAGCTCGATGAAGCCATGGATTGGGTGTAAAATGTTGACGGTTGTTGGTAATAGCCGAGGTTGGACGCGTCGCGCCTTGAGATTGTCAGACCACCTTTCACGGTCGTCATTTCCAATGGCTAACCCAACATCGACGAGAGGAGATTCCTCCGCTGCTTCCCGGTCCGCAGAGACCTCGCCACGGCAAGTGCAAGTCAAAAGCTGCTGAAGGTGGATGCTGACAATTTGACAGAAAGTTTGCTGGTAACGACTTGAGACCCTACATCAGAAGTGTAAGCCACATCAGCGACAACTAGCTTACCAGCAGCTACTCTCAAGCACACTTGAAGGTGAGCTCATGCACAATGCAAGAAGTCGCCGTCTGACGTCCAGGCGTGAATTGGTCTACTGACAAGGCTCAAATGGCCAGCTTCTCCAAGGAGATCACTTCCGTACGTTGGCTGTTCGCTTTTGATTCCCAACAGAGCCGTGCTGATGTCAAGAGGATCAAGCAAAGGATGATTGACATTGAGCCAAGAGGATTCAAATTCATTGTGTGTTTAATCATGCCGTGGACCTCTGACATCTAGGTACAGGCGACGTTGAGCGAAAACCTTGGGCAAGGCGGACGGTATGCCTTATCTCTTCACACGCGCTGACTCCAGCGCCGACATTGCTTGTCATTGGGAAGAGACAGACGTGGTCGTCCAAGAAGTTTACAGTAACGTTCGTCCCCCAATCCATATGTCTCTAAAGGCAGGATTCGATCATCTGCGCCTGCGTAGCGTATGCCATTCAGCTGTGATATCATGTAGTCTATCGTTTCCATCCAATCTGCTTGCATACAACGCGCCGCTCATGCGCACTAGACAGCACTGCCAAAGACGGAGAAGCGACGAACGAGCGAAGGCCCGTACTCTTCGTAGTCTTGTTTCGAGTGACTGGCGGTGTAGAACTCGGGCTGAGGGTCAGCGTGGTACTGGCTGGAAGGCAACGTACCGTCGAAGCCATAAGACTACCACCGTACCAGACGGCATAGCGCTGGCGTTTGTGCGAGATGACGTTGACTTCGACACCGCTCGACTGATCATCAGCTTTCCTTTTCCTTAACACAGACATACCCTCATCAAACTACCACTCTTCTGCTCGCTGCCCGCGATCCGCCCGTCGACGATATTCTTCACATCGCGTTGCAAGCGCTTTCCAAAGTCTTTAAACATGGTCGAACCACCCGAAAGCACAATATTCTTGTACAAGCCTCGACGCGTGTCGATTGGTGAAGTCTGAATCACATTGTCAACAACCTCTGGCAGAGGCGTCAAGAAGTCGGAAGAGTAGATTTCGGGATTGAAGAAGATTTCAGGAGCAAGGAAACGCTCGTAGCCGATATCAAGATCGTACTTGCGGCCTGTGACCGAGTGTTCGCCGGAGAAGCGGGAGAAATACTTGTATGGATCCGTGTCGTATTTCTTAATCTCCTTGACAATGTCTTGGCAGACGTAGGTGTAGTCTTCCTTAATCTTTTCGGCTCTGCATGTCAGATGAGGGTGGTAGAGGGACTCACACTCGGAGTTGATCCTCTGGCGGGATGGATGCGCTCTCTCCGCGATCACGCAGCAGCTGCTGGACAAAGTAGGTAATGTCACGACCAGCGATAGGAATGTGCTTGATGGAAGAGCCGATGACATAGCCGTCCGCGACCGGAATAGCGTCTGACTGTCAGCTCAGTTGAAACACACCGCTTACGAGTGACACCGTCTCCAGAATCGATGACTACACCTGTCAAGGTCCGTTCCTGAACTTTGGATGACGTCCATGAAGCAGCAAGAGCAAGCACAGCTTGTACGGCAATATACCTGACATCAGTAGAGTCACTCATAGCGATAACTCACAAGCCTTGCACGTTGAAGCTCTCGAACATGATCTCGGCCGTGTTCTCGCGGTTCTCAGGGGCGTTCAGAGGAGGCTCGGTCTATGCGTGTCAGCAAACATCGGATAGGAGAAAGTCAGCTTACCAGGAGCACGTAGTGGTCCTCGGGCTCAGCACGGAGGTACTTGAAGATGGTCTGCTCCCAGAAACGCTCCATGTGATCCCAGTTCTCAATCTGACCATGACGAATGGGGTAGTGCAGCGAGTACGTTCTTATCATCAGCATCATTTCACGGGGTCACACTCCACTTGCTTGCTGTTGGCAACGGCCTCGTCACCAATGAAGAAATCAAGGTCCTCGATTCCACGCTTGCTCGCCAAGTGTCCCGGCTTGCCTGCCACCGGCGGGGCCCGACCGCTGCTACCACCACTACCGGTATTGGACGACGACGACGAAGCTTCTCTTGTGGCAATCACTGTTGGGAACACGAAGGACGGTTCCGAGTTGCCGGCAAAGCCAGATTTGGTGTAGCCTGTACCGCAGTCGATAACGAGAGGAGGAAGGCGAGCCATGGTGTCGGACTGGGCGGAGCGAGTCAGCCAGACTTCAAAGAGTATTGATAGAGCTCTGTATTTACCTAAGTTATGATGTCTACCTGGCCCGCGGATGGATGATGCTCTCCTGCAAGCTGCAGACACAACACCAGTGCACGCTGGACGTCACCCCCAGGCGGTAAGGGGGTTAATCGACTGCCGGGAACACGTCATAATCACTGAGCTCACGTTCCGGATGTGATCAATCCAACGAAAGGCATGTACGAAGACGTCAAGTACATGGCGGGCGGGCCGGATACCGATAGCAAGCTTCCGTAGCTTCTGTCATGCTTACCCCGAGGACTCCTTCTCAATCCAATTGCGCACAAATGTTACGCTTGCCAGCTGCGTGATTCTTCGGAGTGCATTTGTCACGGGAGATGGACGTATCACTGCGCAGCCAATAATCGCAATATTGGCTATGTACTGTTGATACGTCACAATTGAATCATTGCGCACCATTGAGTCACTGCAGACAGGAAAGCAAATCGAGTCATGGCCGACTGGGACTACCTGGACTTCGATGCACGCAGAGAATTTGACGAGCTTACAACCTTTTTAGCAGACTTCGGGTTAGCTTATCGAGGAGTAGCGACGACGCGTGCTAACAATCGCGCAGTAGTCAGTTTGAAACCGATGATTGTTTCATCCTCCTGCAGCGGCTGGATCACTTGAAACACGTGCAGAGCGGGTGCGCCAGGTTCCACCCTCCAGGTGATGAAGTGCTTGATCTGATTGCGGCCAAACATGGTAAACTGAGGCCAGCCATCCGAGCTGCCGGTGCGCCAGCGGACAAGCCCGTATTGTCGGCCGGTGCCCCTCCCTTCAATCCGAAACCGAACAGTGGCTTTGTCAAAAGCGATCTTGTGAGTCGAAAGGTGGTCGACTTGGGGCCTGTGCCTTCGAGCCGGAAGCGTTGATGATGCGCTGAAGCTTCTTCTCGATTGCAGATGCCACCAGAGGAACTCGAGACCGAACCCGAAGCAGATCTCGAGACGGTGGTCTAACCTTTGACTGCTTCTAACAGCCTGGCAATGAGCTGTGAATACCAGCGGTCCGCGTCTGCAGCGGTGGAGGAGGAGGAGATTGCCAGACTGATGGCCCACTGTCGGTAAGCTCATCTATGTCACGTTGACGCAGTACGCTGACACCAGTCAAGCCAGCCCTATGATATGGCAGAGGAGACGCTACTTCAACAGCGGCTGGATCATCTATTTGACGTGAGACACGAGACCGTCCTCTATGAGCCGTCAACAGCTGCAGTGCTCGAGCTGATCCGGCGCGGTCGCTCTGCTCTCACCGGCGCGGTGCCGAGCGTTGGTACTGAAGAGGAATCAGTAGCAACATCTCCTGGGCTATCGCTTTGCGTAAATCCTCCTGATACGACTTTTGGAAACCATCATCGAGACAGCGAGATGCACGACAACACGAAGGATGTGCCTCAGAGCCGTCTGGAACCCTTCACATGCTTGGGAAAGGGTCTCGCTCCATCAGATCCTGCCTTGACGCCACCTCCGGCAGCGAATTCGTGCGACGACGCCTCAATGGCGGTTACCACTCCTCTTGGCAGTCTGCATTTGCAGCCGGTGCCCGCATTGTCATCGTCTGTATTGTCACCTAGTGCGCTACCCTTTGATCCTCGCACAGTGAGCGAATCCGACGCTGAACGAAACCCTGTGAGTGTCGCCGGGAGTCATCTGTCCGATGTCTTCACTGCCTGGTAGCATGGCTGATGCCACCTTTTTGCCACAGAAGATCCCGCCTATCGACCAGACTTCAAGCCTTAACAGCACCGCTACAGGCGAGGCTGTGACATCGAGGGAGACCATGTAAGTGCATTTTCAATCAGCTAGGTCAACACTGACGAGATCAGTGACATTGAGGAAGAGGCTCACAAGCTGGCCAAAGCCTTTGTGGTAGCAGCTGCAGCGGCTCGTGAGCAGATCACAACTCAAGAACGCGCTCGTGCTGCTGTCGCTGAAGCGAAGCGTGAAGCGGAAGTTTCGGTCCTTCGGCTGGCATTGAAACACTCGCAACAGGAGCTTGCTCATACGCAACAAGAGCTGGCGGACCTGAGGGCCGAGCTGTTGAGACTGGCGCAGCCGCGTGGCCGCAGTGTATGAGAGCATTCCGGTATGTACTGCTCACTTGCCTCAGCGCTCACAATGCAGCATGGCGCGCCTTTTTTATGTGTAGATTTGATTGTTTGCTAGCATGATGATATTGATGACGTGCGCAAAGATTGAAATGAGACATGAGGCTCCAGCTGAGCTCCTGCACAGCTGTATGGCCCATCACACCCTGAGAAGTGGTTTGCGGCTGCAAGCGTGCTTTTATGTGAGTGGAGACGAAGCGTGTGCGGCGCGCGCATGCACAGCAGCTAATTGCAAACGCGCTTAGCTGAGAGGTGGGAGCTAATGCACCTTGACATGAGAAGCAGCATGGCGCAGTATGACCACGCTGCGATCACTACGGAGGAAACTGATGAGATATACAGCCTGCGGAGGTCGTCAAGACTTATTATCATGCTTCTGCCCTAGGCCCTCACAAGACACAGCTCGGGAGTCTTGATCTCGCTCTAGAAGCTGTGGTGCATGCGGCACGCTCGACCACCTTGCCAACCTTTGTTCACTCGAAAATCAGGGCGAGAATGGTACTTCTTGCCAAGGCCGTGACGCACTTTCATTCACGGCCCAGTCTGCCTGATTTCACGTCCGAGCTGTTCGAGCTCGCTCAGCCGCGGATTGAGTCGCCATAGCTGTAGAATGGAGCGCCTAATGAGTACTCGTTCGGCTTTGCGCGCTTACCATGGATGGCATGGGCCGCTCTCAATGGGAGATGTTGACTTGACGACTGCGATGATTGAACGGTGATGGTGTCGATAGATGTTCATATTGAGGCATGAGGCTGTGGAGCTCTTCAAATTGCGATGTGCTTGACGCACGTCCTCGTGCCCGCAGAACCATAGAACCTACAGCATAGCTCGAGGAGGCCTTCATCTTTTGCCACTTGTTGCCACTTGTACGCTCAGTGCGGGGCAACACATCGCGTGTCGACCTCCTGCAGCAAGACGCGAGCAACTTGTGCGGCTGCGAATTCGTCGCAGCTATGTCTGGGCACGCTCCTGCTCCCATGGTAAGCTAGCAACTGTGATGTGAACGATGCTCATGACTTGAGGTGCTTCACGCCGAGATGGCTGACGTTCGACCGCTTGCTAGGCTGCTGAGAGGGATAGGCATGAAATCAGTAAGCAAGCTGTTACACACTCATCGGAAAGGCAGCTGAGAGTATCAAGGTTGCAAGAGTCTGCGTTCTTAGCTCAGGCTTTCAAGTTACGGTCGAAGAAGGGCAGACTTTGAACGGTCAGCTACTTGTCTCTCGCACAAAAGCTCATATCGAAGGGTCCTCCTACGTCCCTAACACTCTCTTTCGCAATTACCAGTTCAATCCTCTTTCACTCGAGAACGAGTCAGAGACTCTGCAAGAAGGCAACACCATTTTCAATCCCGACGAGCGTGAATACCTCTTTGAAGTCTCCCTCGACGCGTGGCTCAACTGCCTCAACATCTTTGGCGACGCCAATGCCTCTGCTTCCAGCAACGGCGTCACCTTTGGCAGTGGTCGCAAGAGAGAATGGGCAGGTGAGAGCAATCGATTCGGCGATGCGGGCGAGGAAGACGGCATAGAGCAGCGGCAACATCAGCGGAGTAAAGGTAAAGGCGAGCGCTCGACGTCGTTAAGTATGGATTGGCAGGGACCTGGCTATCCTCTGGTCTTGCTACTGTGAGCTTATTTCGCAAACTGACAAGTAGTACTGATATCTGCAGGCTCCAAGATGCTCAAGGACCCGTCACGCGCTGCGAGCTCAAGACACTCGAGCCGGAAGAACCCTCAGAAATCGAGTTTGACGCAGCAGAGTTGTAAGCTCTTCAGCACTAAAAGTGCGAACCATATTGACATGCAGGGTGCTGCAAGTCATCATGAAGGTTTTTTGTCTCTCATCGACACTCCGAATGCTAACTCCAGTCCTCGTGGTTCCGCGAAGCATTGATGGATCTCCCACCATCATGTTCAAAGATCACTCTCCTCGCTTCGCCAGTCCAAGATCAAGCCGACGATACATCCGTCTTTGGCGGTCCGCAAAGCAGGAAGAAATCTTCTGGAAAAGGAGGTGTCTTTCGGATGCACGCTGTTGGGACATTTGGTCATACCGAAGTAAATCATCATTTTTTGCATTTACGTGCAGGCCTGACAGCAAGCTCGACTATCCCAACGACATCTCTGTCATCGAGACCTTTCTTTGCAAGACACCCGTCAACTTTGGGTGAGTGCTACTGCAGGTCTGTCCCATCTGACATCAGCTACCACGCTTCGCACTTTGCATTGCTAGCCAAAGCGCTCCATCAGTCGACCAAAGTTTCGATCCGCATCGATTCACAGGGTACACTGTCCGTGCAGGGTTTAATGCCGCCGCCAGAAGGTATGCCGAAACCGCAGTACGGAGACTCGACTGGTGTCATTGAGTTCAAGGTGCGCATTCCCCAACCTGCAGAGCTAACAGCAGATGCAAGCACTAGAAGACGACGAAGAGAGTTTATGAAAACACCCACACGCAATTGTACCATATCCATAGCATGAGCATATGCATCCCGCTTCGACTATAACGTGTACCCGCGAGCGAAGAGTGAGAGCGAAAAGGAGAGGAAGTAGTACAGAAAAGGTGGTACAGATTAAACAAGCCCGATAACGCGGCCGAGGGAGGCTTACTTGCCCCATGAGAACCAGCCCGACTTCTTCTTCTCGGGCGCCGGGTTGTAGGTCTTTTGCATCTCCCCAAGAAGTAGATCAAAGACTTTGCCTGGGACATTAGGATTGCCGAGAACAGGTATCAAGACTGCTCACCGACGTTCTTGTTATCCTTGGCACTTGTTTCGAGGAAGACGGCACCCAGCTTCTTCGCTAGCGCCTCGCCCTCTTCAGCCTTGACCTGTCTCGCCTCGCCAAGGTCACACTTCTGTCCGACAATCACACACGGGACCGACGTTTGCCCTGCAAAGTCAAGAATCTTGTCGTGCACCGTCTGGATCATTTGGAAAGACTGGCGCGAGGTGATGGAGTAGACGAGAACGTAGCCGTGAACGCCGACGGCGTACTTGGCCGGAAAGAGGGTGTATTCGTCCTGAGACGTCAGCTGCGGCGGGAGATGGTCTGATACGAACTTGCCCTGCCGAGTCGATGATTTCGCAATCATACTCGTTCCCCTGAAAAGTGACCGTCTTGTTCATAGTTGTCTCGATAGTAGGGTAGTACGAGTCATTGTAGTTGGGTGGTGTGATGTACTGATTCGTCAAAGACGTCTTGCCTAGAACGTCAGCATATCGTAGCTCGAGGAGTACTCACCGACCGAGGGAGAACCCATGACTACGACCTTTCTCTTCAAAGCCGACATGATTGATCTTTTCTCTGGTGTAAACGGGCTTTCTTGAGCGTACTCTAATCGGTACGCGTCGTCTTCGAGTGGGAGAGGGATGAGCTTGGATGAGCTCGGTGGAGAGAGGTGGTGATAGGAAGGCGGAGGGGTAGAGTGGAATGAAGATTCGCTGAAAAGTCGCTGTCGTTTGCGATAGAGTTGTTGAGGAGGATAAGGATAAGGAGGAGAAGGTGTGAGCAATTTGGGTATAGGACGCGAGCAAGACAGTGCCGAAGGCGAGACTCTTTCCTCGTCTATGCGGTAGCGAGAGCGAGAAGTCGACGTCATGGACCAAACAAGCCGAAAAGGCGAGTCAGGGGTTCAGGGCCTAGGAGGCGTAATGACCAACGTGAGAACTCGTGTGTACACGCGCTCAGCTGAGGAGGCACAAGTACAACAACAGGAGGGGAAGGGGTAGATATACGCTGGGAGATCGGGTGGCAACAACAAAGGGACTCGAGCACTTATACTGCGCTGCAGTACACGCGCGAAGCAAGGTGGAAAAGCCGGCGGCGACAAGTGACGAGTGTACTCGCCCGAAGCCGATACCGACGGGTCGTCCACAGGGCGACACACTGATCTTCACAGGTAACACGCCGCTGGCTTTGCAAACGCTCTACCGGAGAAAACAACAGCCTTTCTGGGGTATCGCACTGCAATCGGCAGTGAGGAGTCGAGTGAAAGGAACGGATAAAGGAGGTTTCAAAAAGGGCTTTGGATGATCAAGGACGACGTCTGCAAGCTTTGACCAAAACGTCATCCAAGGCTCGACGACGATCCTCTGCCGATCTCAACACGCCCATCCGTGCTTGCCCTGGTTGAAGGAACGCACGGACACGGTCGGTCGGTGATTTCAGTGAAAAAGGGATTCAGGGAAAAGCGAACCCGAGTATATGATGAAACAGGGCACAAGCCCGGACCTGACGGCTGCTGGCTACTGATCGCACTAGTGCGGACAAACGACAAGTCAAACAACATGGCAAGGCTGACGTTGTCTTTGTACGCGCCCACGCTCACGCTCACGCCAAAGCTATCGCTTTATCCGCACCCACCCGCCGCTCACCCGGTCGTCACCCTCTCACGCCCTCCACCACAACGATGGAGCAAAAATAACGCGGCAGTCAAACTTACCTGCTAGTGTCCGTACCTAGTTATTGCAGCTCTTAGCCACTATCGACTAAGCAATGATAGTAGTTGTCGTTGGTTGCAAACAAATATGGGCGCAGCTGGCGCGCTCTCTGTGCACCAATTAGGTAGTCGTACTTTGTCGGTCCCTGAAATCGTCCCCTGACTCCGCAGCTGGCGGACAATCCGCCGTTAGTACCAGCGGATCAAGGAATGCGTGCTGAGCGGATCAAAGGATCATCACAAGAGGGTCTACCTACAGTCTTTATCTCTACGTCTCTCTATGCATCCACAGTGCGCTCTCATCGGCCGCCACAGCTGCAGGAAACCCGAAAAGGTCAGGGCGATCAGATCTCTTAAAAGCTCGTTTAGCCTTGATTTCCATTAGTCGCGTGACTGGGCTTGATCCAAGACCATGTCAAAGCGCGAGACGAGGATTGCATCCGCCTCGGGAGATCTATGGTACAGAGTCTATGAACTACTCCCAGTCCTCGAATGATCCCAACCTGTAATCATTAGCGACCCAAACACCGTCCATAGCCGGCACGCGATGCAACGCACATGTTGAATGACTTGTACACGCTCATGACTTTCGCCACGAATGCTTCAAGATGAAAGATCTTTTTCTGACCTTGACGCATCCTCAGTTCCTTTCCATCAGCTTGATCCAACGTAGAGAAAGAACCCACATAATGAGCAGCCCAATGCACAATCTGCGGCTTGAGCTCGTCATCCACACGTTCCAACAGTCGATCAGCCACCGTCTGTCATCAGCAATCTTGATCCCTTGCGCCGTGCCGAAATAACACACCTTGAGAATGATAGTTGGAGGGATACAGTGTGACAACAATTCATACAGCATGGCGCGTACCTCGAGCAGCTTGACGGCAGTCTGCTCAGCAATGATGGTATCTCCGACTTTGTTGCAGTACGTCTCCCAATCTGGCTTGGCAATGTCAATGCTGCCATTGAGATCGGGACTGCTATCGTCAGATACAGCTGTGCAGCTCGCAAAGACCTACCTTTGCATCTTAAGCGCCTCGAACACAAGCAAAGCTTTCCTCAGATTACCCTGGCATTCCTTGATGATAGCTTCGCTCGCCGCATCAGGAAGATGGAATCTCTCCTTCTTTGCAACATGATTCAACACCATGCCCATCTGTCGCATAAGCTTCATTTCTGATCGCAAAATAAGGTACGTACCTGCTCCTCGGTCGGCGCCGCAACGCGCACCAACAAACAACGACTCCGGATCGGCGCAATAATCTTGGAAGTACTGTTGGCGCAAAGAATCAAACGCATATTACCCATATACTTTTCCATTGTTCGACGGAGAGCTGCTTGAGCGTCTCGCGTGAGTGAATCGGCTTCGTTGATGATGACCACTGATAGCACGTCAGCTTTGAGGAAGAAGACTGGAGGACTCACCTTTGAACTTTTGCTTGGCGTTCAAATCGACTTGTTGAGTCTGTGCAATCTCCTTGAGGATATCCTGAATCACCACGCGATCATACATGCCAACATCGCTTTCTCATCAATCTCCTTTACTTCACCAACGTAGCGTCAGACAACTCACGAAGGCGTGAGCTCAATATGATAGTTGCTCTGCACGACATTGACATCAAGCTTGCGTTTCGAAGGCGTCACGAAGACTCGTTGATCGATTCGAAGCTTTGAAAATGTTAGCTTGCGTACGCGACGAAGCAGAACACACACCTTTTCGACGCCTGGACCGTACAGCTCTCGCAGTGTACACATGATACGAGTCTGATCGTCAGCTGGAGCTGGAGTACGAGACTATGGAGACTGACTTTCTTGCCGGCGCCCGAGGGGCCATAGAAGAGAATGTGTGGAAAGTCACCCGACGCGGCCTGTACGTCAGCGAGACTCGCATACAGCTATAACGCAAGCTGTACAGTCGCCTTTTCAGGCGAAGAAGATTGCCAGCTGTAGAGCTTCTCAACGTACCAGAGACTTGAGACGTGAACTGAGTTCGGGATGGTAATGCAGATCATCGAGCTGACGCGGTCGGTATTTGTCGACCCAAAGTGACATTTTATACTTTTTGACAACTCTTGATGAGTTTTGTACGTTCTTTTAGCTGGCCTTGTTCCAAGTTTCGAGCTTGACAGGTATCTATGAGTCTGTAGGAGACACTCTACACGCTCACCTGCCTCACCTGACGCGTTCAAGCTTGCTGTCATGTAACCTCCGCGAGGATTGCAACAACAAAATCCAAACCGTCCATGGATACATTCAACAACGTCTACAGCGCGTCAAGGGCAGCGTAAAGGGTAGCGAAAGGGCTGTAGAAGAGCAGGGACTCTTAAATCTTCCGGAACACCAGACTCTACCCCACAAACATCACCAAAGCCGAGATCAAGAGCTACAACTATGGCACCCGCCAACACTTCATTCTACTCGGGGTCGTCAAGCAGCTTCAAGGCACCTGCACCGCAGTCCTTTGCCTTTGGGTCATCCGGCTCTGCCGCTGCTTCCCATGCTGAGAGTAATGGTCATGTCGACGTCGCTGAAGATGAGGATGATGCGCAAACGCTGCATCTGGAACCTGCACCCATTCCAGCGAACGGTATTGCGAAATGGAGTGGCTCGGGCAGGACACTGCTGAGTCGAGTGTCGCCTGTGGGAGGAACTGTAGCTGCTTGGGTTTCAAAGAAGGTGCGTCCGACTGCCAACAATGCTGACAGCTTAGCAAACCGAACCTGTTGATACACCACCGACGCTCGGCTCAATGTTCTCAGAGGACAGAGCAATTTGGTTTGCTCAACTCCATCCTCTATCAGACCCTCTAGTTACCTTTTACTTGACAACCTACACCTTTTTCACGTCTCTGCATCGTGTTCACGCTTCAATGGCACCACCACCATCACTGCCGTCAATCAAAAGCGAGAAGCACAAGCTTCAGGCGTCAAGTAACTGGGCTGATAGCAATTCCGGCCAGTTTCAGGCGTCTGCCGAACAAATCATGTACTATGTGCGCTTCTCGAGACTGTATCGCGAAGCCTTGCTGTTGTTTGTGCGGGATGAAAACATCACTGTGAGTCATGCGCGCGCATAGAATACGCACTGACAACCAGGAATCGTTGAGAGATCGGCATGCCGCCGTCATGCACATCATGCATTTGAACGAGATCCTGTACCTGCCGCCAGACGGGCGAGGAGAGGGTGTCGTTGGCGAGGAGATTCTCGATTGGGTCAACGGGGTTGACGTGGCTCCCCGTACAGAAGAAGGTTCTGAAATTTTGCGGATGAAGGAGCCTTGGGAGCACGAAGCTTACTGGGGCTACGTGTATCGGTCTCTTCTTCGCGGTCTTCTCGCGTCGACAGCCGCCATGCTGGATTCTCTCGCTGCTCACCCACACGAGCCTGTCGTCAAGCTCGCACAACTTCTCAGTCACCATCTTTCTCTCTTCCCGCGCTCTTCCAACACCAACGCCTACGGTCTCGAGCACCAGTTCCTCCACGCGCATCAGCAATGGAAGCAGCGATTCCGTGTCGAGTTGAAAATGTTTGTCGGGGCCAAGGAGAGAGGCATGTGGCTCGAGGAGGACGGATGGGAGGAGTGGGAGGAGTGCTTCAGAGGTGTTAGTGAGATCATGGAGGGAAATCAAGAGAGGGTGTTGGCCGAGGCGGCTGATTGGCGTGAAGCTCTTGGAGCTTGGGGCGTGCTTGTGAACCCTGGTATGCGGCGTGATGATTTGCCGTACGTTTTGCTGGCGCTCGGGAGGCTGTACTCACTTGCTAGTGTCGTTCTTGGGCGGATAAATCAAGAGGAGGCTGTTGACAGCACAATGGCGGATCAAGTTATTCAGTCGGCCCTCTGCATGGGCGACATCACAAAAGTACGTGGCGTACCAAATTATACAGACGAACTGACACACAGGCAATCATGGCTTCCAACGACTTTGATCCGTGGCTCGTCGCTCACCTTACTGATCTGCTCGACAAGCTCGGTCTCGTCGAGGACGACAGCGAGCGCTTTGATCAACCTCTCCGTACCCACTTCCTGCTCAACTACACCGACATCTTGCAGTCTGATGACCGTTTCTGGCGAGTCACGGGGGACTATCTCGTCCGGTGCGGCAGTGAAGGTCGGCATCGGATGCGCGAATTGCTTGTCCGTGTTGCGCTTGGGGGCGAGCCACCATCAGCAGGGCCGGTAGCCTCAGCTCAAGATACTGCCATGGACGAAGATGCCCCCAAGCCGAATCGCTTTGAGCGATTAACAGAGGTGTTGGCTGTTTGCAAGGAGCATGGTCTGCAAGATGAGGCTCGTATGATTGGCAAGATCATGGCCGATCGCTTGATTCGACAAGGAGAGCTTGGCATCGCTGTACCGCTTTGTATTCACGCTGAAGATGGGCATCGTCTTGGACGGATAGCTCACGAGGTCTTGCAGTCTTACATCACGAAAGGTCAGTCTTGCCCAACGTGTGCAACGTACTGAGACAACAGGTCCCAAAGAGTTCTTGGATGTCGTCGATACCATCCCGGCCTCGCTACTCGAGCGAGCACCCGTACACCTCCTATACCAATCCCAAACCGAGACACTCGACCCTTTCAACCCTCTTTCCTCTGTCTTCCCCTCAGCTGCAGACGCAACGAAGGAGGTTCCAGTGTCGCTCATTGCTGCCAGCAAACTGTCCTTCCTCGCCAAGTTCCGCGATTTCCTGATCTTCCTTGATCGTGGTGATCGAGAGCTTGCTGCTCAGACGTTGGTGAATGTCTTGACGAGTCAGATTGCGCCTATCGGGTTCTGGGCTGTATTGCTTGTGGATTCCGTGCCCCTCTTGGAAGGTGAAATCAGCAAGATGGAGTGGAAGTGTAAGCTGACGTGCACAGATGAGGATATCCTCTTCAGCTCGGAAGAAACCTTTGAGCTGCTCCGAATCGTCGAGCTCATCACCGAGGCCTCAAGCTACGCTGCTCCGGAATACCTTTCTCAGCTCTCGATTCTGCTCAATTCTCGAGGTGACAAGGAGAGGCAGGCGACGCGGACGGAGAAGGAGAAGCTGGATCGTGCGTTGAGGGAGTTGGACATTGTACGGCTGGCTATTGCGAGGAATCTCGCGAGAGCGAGTGTGGTACGCTTCGACGAGCCATTTTGAAGGGATAGTCTAGAGAGATGTCACATCTTGTAGCATCAGCTGGTGGCTGTCTAAGATCGTCAGTTCGGAGGCAAAGCTAGCAGCACTCTACCAAGTTCAGGCACGATATGTTATGGCGAACAAAGCTGTGTGCTTTGAATAACCCTTCGACCAGAATGGGTCGCCTGGTCTACTTTCTGAAGCTCGGGCTGTACACTTCAGCTCTCGGCTTCGCGAGTGTCTGCGGTCTTGGTATTTCGGTCATCGCAACTATCGTCGGTCAACGATTCAACATCAATTGGTATGTTGCTAGATTATTCTATGCAGTCGCCAGTCCGGCCGTTGGCATCAAGTGCATAGTACAAGGAGAGGAGCATTTGAAAGGTCTGCAAAATGTGGAGAAGGGCAGTAAGGCTCAAAGTGCGGTCCTGCTCGGTAACCACCAAAGGTATGCATCATGGGGTTGAGGTGGTTTCTGACGACTGCAGCTTCCTCGATATTCTCTACTTGGGACGTATCATGCCTAAGAAAGCCTCCATCATGGCAAAGAAGGAGCTGAAATGGGTTCCATTCCTTGGACAATTCAGTGCGTTTCGTTCCCAAGTTAGGCTTGTATCTGACTTTGCAGTGGGTCTTTCTGGCGCCGTCTTTGTCAATCGCAAGAATCAAAAGACTGCGATTGCTGCCATGAGTCGGGCTGGCGAGGATATGAAGCGTCGCGGTGTGAGTCACCGAGCTTTGTATGTGGCGCTGACGACGTGCAGATCTCTTTGTGGATCTTCCCAGAAGGCACACGGTCGTCTACGCCACAACCGACACTGTTGCCATTCAAGCAAGGCGCATTTCACCTCGCTGTTCAAGGTGAGTTCTTGTATTGAGCGTGGACAGACTAAGTCGTAGCCGGTGTCCCTATCATCCCCATTGTCTGCGAAAACTATCACCATCTGTTTGACGGCAAGACACGTTTCCGTTCCGGAACACTGATCATCCGAGGTGAGTCTCCTGGTGGCGAATCCTTCATCTCTAAAGTCGTACAGTCTTACCGCCGATCGAGACTGAAGGCCTGACGCCTCAAGATGTCCCGGCTCTCGTCGAGCGCACGCAAGAACTCATGCGCGTGGCCCTCGTTGAGATCTCCAGTCACGCCAATTCGCTTACGCGCGTCGATTCACAAACTCCGCTCACGGCTGATGTCGCGCAATATGGGTCGAACGCTTGAGAGAGCCCGAGTTAGGGTAAGACAAAGCGGCTAAGGTATACGATCATTATGCATTCAATACAGGTACAGTTGGGGAATGATTCAGGTTCTCAAAGGCGCACGGTCAAGAGGTTGGGTGAGACATCCCGGGATGGCCGGTTCTGGTCCAGGCACTGACTGGATCACCAGCCACCAAGTTGGGCCATTTGACTTTTGCCCTTTTTGTGAGTGGCCATGGCGTTGCCTGTACAGACACGAAAGCTCCGATCAACTGTGCCGTACCGTCAAGGCATCCAGTGCTGCCAACATCCACATCCACCGCAACTTCTCATCCAGCATGAGTAGTTTATTCTTAGGGCTTCTGCTCTCCAATATCCTCGCTTTTGTGGTCGTGGTGGCCACCATGCCATTCCACTTCAAGACAAACAATGTCGTGACTATCAGCATGGGGCTGTGGCTCTCATGTTACAGCTTGATCCACATCATCAATTGTGAGTAGCAAACATCGGCGCTGCTGATGAATAGGCATCGTCTGGAAACATGATGGAGACGTCCGGGCGCCTGTATGGGGTGACATTTCCTCTTCTTTTATGATTGGCTTTCACTATGGTTCGTGAACGTGAACGCCGACAGGTCATCAAGCTGACAAGTAGCTGTCCCACTCGCTCACATGCTGCTCGCGAGGACACTATCTAACATGACCTCTTTGGTGCAGGAGAGTATCATGCAGAGTATTCCAAGGCAGAGACGAGAGGCGCTCTTGGTCAAGATCGCATCCATCGGGGTCCCAATACTGGGTATGGTACTGCATGTGTCTGTGATGGTGCGCCTTTCAAACATGCGTGTACTGGACTGACCCTACTCAGCAACGTCGCTTCGCCATCATGGAGGGCTTTGGACCCATTCCTTACTCTGTGAGTCTGCCTGAGAGGAGATCGCCTCGCTGACGTCGTAGCGTGACGATCCGTGGGGCTTTATAGTCACATCGGCTCTGCCCATCCTCTTCGCTTGCGGAGCAACATACTACACGAGTCAGTGGCCATATCAAAACTGCGACTGTGCTTACAAGCAGTTCAATTTCTGTACAACCTCTTCGCTCGCCGACGAGAGCTCATGTCGCTTTGCTATGACTCGTCTTCGATGGGCAAAGATCACTTCTGGCGGATGTGTGGGCTGGCTCTGCTCATGTTCTCTGCTTGTCTGTACGTCGGCTCTCTTTCCGCGGATCACACACTGACAATCAGCGTCCGACTCATCGCCGACGTCGTCTACCGTGCCGCAGATTCGAGAATGCGTGATTCGGAACCGCATTCGCCACGCCAGATGTGGAAAATCGAGACCATTCAAGAAGAAAACATGCACTCGCTGCACCGGTCATCAATGATCTTGCAGTGGTCGGGCAACGTCGTTTGCAGTGTCATTTTCTTTGTTTGCTTTATCTCGAGTGAGTGCCCGAAGGCCCCTTTGTCGGATTGCTGAGACCCAATAGGCTCGGAGGTTAAGCGCTTCTATCGCGACACTGGACGAAAGGCCTTCAACTTGAAGCCTTTGGAATCCGTTTGTTCTCACAGCAGCTCGATGGATTCGTAAGTAATGTGGCGCTGCTATAGTCTAACGCTGATCATCTAGTCATGAGCTCCGTAGCAAAGCAAACTCCTTAATCAAGTCACCGGAACAGGAAGACTTTTTCGACGTTTTGGCAGAAGGACCCGGCAGCGCGCGTGTCACTACATTGGGCAAGCATCAAAAGACGAAGCAGGATGTCTCCGCCTTGTCCTTTGACGAGTTTTGCAGCAAGGGCGGCCTTCTTGATGAGATTTCAACCAAATAGGGGCAGGTTTCGGGCTTTCGGGCTACGGAAAAGCTCGCGCCGAGTTTAAATCATTATTGTACCACATTGTACCATTTTTATGTACTCCTATTCAGATCAACTAGCTGCAGGCATGACACATGCTCATATTAGCGACATGCCACACTTTGCGTCAAGCTTCGAAAAGATCTGATCAGGGCCATCACCGGCTTTGAGCTAGTTTGGCCGAATTCTGGGGTCCGTCCGTGCGCAAACTGTATTTTGAGCGAACTGTGCGTGCGACTGCTGCCGAGCGCCACTGACCCCTGATCCCTTATGCCATACTCGGTCCCGGGATATGAGTCTCGCGCTGATCTTCTAATCAAAGGAGGATTCTACGAGTAAAATCCCTCCTTTCCTCAATTAGATCGGCGCACAATGATCGGCGTGTGTGACTCAAGCTTTGATGGAAGCGGCCAGAGCTCTGCGACGCCCGGCAGGAGGTAGACGATCCCTTTAGGAAAGACAGCGCAGATCAGCTTCAGCGGCTGGGCCTTTTGACTTTGGCAGCTGGTTGTGGAAGTGATCGTCGGGGTTACTTGCCGTTCGCCCCCTTTCCTGATACCAAGTGAATTCAGCTGCGTCGCTTTATAAGCCTCGCTCTCCTGGCGAGATATCTCTTGTCGAGTATCTCCCGTCCAATCATTAACACACCTCAACAACCTTCCTTTCTTAACATGAGCTTGCTGCTTGGCCTCCTCCTCCCTTCCATTCTCTCCCTCTTCGGAGTGCTTTACTGCGCTCCGTTCCACATCCGTACACGCAATGTGGCAATCATGTCGATGCTGTTTTGGTTCGCTTTGCTCAACATTGTCCACACGGTGAACTGTGAGTGGCAGTCAGGTGGTGACGCGCGTAGCTGACTTTCAGGCATTGCATGGAACAACAACACCGACATCAAGGCTAAGCCTTGGTACGTCAATCAAGTGCTCGTCACACAGGACTAACAAAGTTAGGATGGATATCTCGGCTGCCGTCAACGTCGGATACAACTACGGTTCGTCCACTTACAATTGATGTCAGGACTTACATTCGATAGGAGCGCCGCTTTCTCACCTACTTCTGGCAAGACAATTAGAGTCAATCACATCTCTCCGCCCACAATCGGCCTTGTTCAATGACGACAAGCGCCGACGTGACAAGATGATCGACCTCGGCATGGCTTGCCTCATTCCTCCCATTGCGATTCTTCTCCACCTCTCGGTGATGGTGAGCTTGTCCAGACCATTGAACAGAGCTGACTGGGCAGGACCGTCGCGTGTACGTCGTCGAAAACTTTGGTCCAATGCCATCCACCGTGAGTGTTGACGTACCGACAGCTCTGACAGGCAGTACTGGAACGCTTGGGGTGTCACATTAATGGCCGTCATTCCCATCGTCATTGCTGTTTCGGCCGGTCTGCTCTCAAGTACGTCAGCTTATCGCAAAGCAAGTGACAAAACTCACCACGCAGTCCTCATGCTTCGCAACATCCGTCTGCGCAGGAAGAACCTCCATGCCATCTGCAGTGCCGAGTCGGGAGTCAATGAGTCTCACTTCTGGCGCCTGTTCGTCTTGACGGTCTTCATGTACGCGACCTGCATGTGAGTCCAGTCAAAGCCCAGCGATTCAAGGCTGACGTCTTCAGCATCCGCGCTTTTTGCAACATTGTCTCATACGGTGCTGGCCTCCAGCCCCTCGGAAGCCGCGGCGCGCCTTTCCACAACCTCACCATCATCGAGCAGGTCACTTGGGATCAGCTCTCCAGCGGCAACCTTAAAATCCTGTACTTGCAGTGGTATAGCGTTATTGCTTGCAGGTGAGTAATTGCGCTCTGTTTCGATATTCGTTGTACTGATGTTATCAGCATTGTCTTCTTCTTCTGCTTTGCGACCAGTACGTACAGAGGAAGTTTCCAAGTCAAGCCACTGACCGCTCAGCTGCGCAAACGACTAGCATCTACATGAACCTGCTGCGCAAATTAATGCCCGGAAGCAAGTCGCAGAACCGCCTGCTGTCAAACAGTCAAAGCAATGGCTCCATGTGAGTACAAGATCATCGAGGGACCGTCTGATGGTGTAGGAACAAGTCGTCGCGTAGCAGATTCGAGTCCAACGCGACCGACAAATTCGACCTCAAGGACATGTTGGATGACGGGCCCATCTCCCCTCATGACCGCCGCGGGTTCTCAACCACCGAGCTCAGCCAGCACGAGGCAGAAGTCCAGTTCGAATCTCACGAGCTGATGAATGCGACACCAACATCGGCTGTCACTCCCGTCATCAACTTTGGTGGCCATGCGGGGCGAGAGTCAGAGAAGAGCCGAGTTTAATGTGGTGTTAGGGACAAGGTTTATAGGCAATCGTAGATCAGTATGCCGTATCCGTATGAATACAACGTTGTATTCATGCGTTACTCTTTTGGCCATAGCTTGCGAACGCCCGGACCGGGTGGAACCGTTTGCTTCCATCGAGCAGCTTCTCGTCGTCCTACTGCCGCCTCCTTTGCCTTTTGCATCTCTCCATGCCGTGCTGCGTCTCTAGCCCTTGCCAGGTCTGCCCTCTCGTTCATCCAAACCGGTGAATTTGTTGATGGGGTCAAAGGATTCGCCACAAGTGTGTTCAGCGCCTCATCGCGCTTGGCTTGCCGTTTGAAAATGGCGGACCAAATAGACCACTTGAGTGGAGGTTTGTCGTCTTGTACGATGCGGCGAGCCATGGCTGAGTCCAGTGTTGAATCTTCACTGATGGCCAGCGCACTGGTACCGGGTCGCGATGTGCGCGAAAGGCCAACGCGGCGGACGCGTCGCAGAACTTTCAAGCCGTATAGGAAGACGAGGATTGCCAAAGCGGTGACGGAGCCGGAGACGACGTAGAAAGCTGCAGGTGATGCCTCCAAGTGCGAAGTCAACTGTAGATGTCAGCGCACACGGGCAGTTAGCGAAACTCACGTTCATGCCGAAAAGTCCGGCCACAAGCGTGCCTGTGCCAAGTCCTAGCGTAGCAATGGAGACTTTCAAACCCAGTGCTAAGAGCGTGTTACGGTTGCTGTCCAGCATTAGCTCAGTGATCTCTTGAGTGGATTGCATGTTTGCCTGGTTGTCAGTGCTATTCTCTACATTGTAGCGACTGACGACAGTGGAGTCCACCTCGCTCACAATCTCCTCCACTTGCTTTGAAAAGGACTCCAGCAGAAGCTCGAGCTGCTCGTGGTCGTGCAGCCCTCGCGGCTTGCCGAGCTTTCTAGCTGTCAAGTACATCGCTGAAAGATCCTCGTCTTTTCATTGGCGTCAGTCTGAATGGATAAGACTGGATGGGATAAAACTGCTCACCAGACTCAAGAAGCTCCTCTATAGCTTGATGTACGTATCTGGCTCGAGACTGAAAGCCCACCAAACGGCGCGAGTAGTGCAACAGGCGTTTCAAGTTCTCGCGATTGATGTTGTCCTCCAAGTCTGCCAAAAGAGCAGTGACAAGCTGTCTATGTTATGTCAGCCAATGATAAAACATGACCACATGCCAGGCTGACCTAGTGTATGCCATCTCTTCTTCCAGCGCGTTTGCAACCGACACCAAGATTGACTCGAGAGCTCTTCGACGTCAGCTCACCTCGGCCGACGCGACATACCTATGCTCATAGACAAGCCCGCCGCTCGCCTGATCTTCGCTGCCATCTTGATCTGGAGCCAAACCTCGGACGATGTTGCCCTCTAGATGCCATCGAAATCGACCCTGAATCTCGCTCTCCTTGGTGCCAGCCGAGTCAAAGAGTATCACTCGGTCTGCTTTGATCAGAGCGCGTATGTGCAAGCAGTTGATAAGGATTGCAGTTCTCCTTGACAATATTGTGGGAACGAGATTCGGGTGAAGGGAGTCTAGCTTCCTCAAATCTCTCGGCTTGCCGATTAACAACAGCCAGATGCGACGCTGCCGCCACTCACGTCCAGTTCATGTTCAGCACAGAGCCTAGCCTTCCTGTAACGACCTTCTTCAGCAGTCCAATTGCCCTCTGCGTCCAAAATGGAACCTGCACGTCAGCCACTGTTTATGATCTGGGACGTCCAACTCACATCGCAGGGATAGTTCACCAGCCTTGTCCATCAGGGACTCAAGATATTGATGCCTGTCCACATTCTGATGCTTGTTCTGACTCGAGCTGGAGACTGGCCGAGGGCGTACAGAGGAGCCATCTGTTTGCGCGAGAACCCTGAACTGACTGAATTTCCGACGTTGGCATCGAGGCTGCAGAATTTTGTAGCCTGTGGGCCCTTTGACGGGCTCTGGCCTTCGGGAGATGATTCTGACCACACACGAGCAGCATCTTGACGTTGTCACTACGCTCATACTGGAGGGATCTGGTGGAAAGGTAGCTCGCCATGGTGATGGTGCAGTCTATAGCTGCCTGCAGCTGCATCATATACACGTGACCAGAGCATCGAATTAACTGAGTTGCAATTGTTCCCGATCGCGAGCCTATTCTTACTCACCGGACGGCAGCTGCAGTGTCGCGCGTCGCAGCGAACATGGATTGACATGATGGACTACTTATACACATGATCGTTACCGGTCTTTGCGAGAGAAGATGCGTTTTGCGCCATCCGCGCTGGGCTGTTATTGTCAGGAATGCGCCCAGAGAGGACTTGGCAGCTAGCATCAGATCAACGTATGCAGAAGACCAATCGCTCACACTACGACAACTCCGCAACTCTTGTTTCTTCTTTCTCTCGTCTTCGGCCGTGTGGCACTGTGGCACTGTGGCACTGTCGTGATCCGCGTCGGATCAACCCCCTAGGAGTGTACTCTGAGAGCAATGTATCGCGCGCGGTCAAGTCAAGCGTGCGCAAGTTCTTACGTTCAGTGATAGTCTATACATCCCTCCTATCCACAATGTCATTAGCCGCGTGTAGACTGCTGTGACATGCGCCTTGACTGCGCTGTGGTTGCGTGGGGCTTGTCAAGTTCGATGACACGCGGGGCGGCGGGATCAGGGGTCTGCGAATGAGATGTCAGGAAGCCTGAGACCCTGAAGCGATCATGAGTAGACATGAGATCTGCGAGGTATATTGCACGTATGCCATAGCTGAAAGACTCCACTCTCGCAAGCACCTGCTAATTCCTCAGACCTTTGTCCTCTAGTTGCTTCACACGCTTCCGCGATCCGTGAGCCGTATCTCGCTTGTCCCGCACTGAGCAAAGCATACGCGCGCACTTTGTTGAGTCCGGTGCTTACCATTGATGAGCAAACATGGCGCCATGCAGCTTGGAGTCGAGCTGTCGTCATATGTCGCTATCCCCTTGTCGACTCCGAACGCGTACGGAGCTCGTGATTTTTGTAGGCTTCATCCACGCCAATGACCCTGCATTGTGAATCAGCGAAGCGATGGTGGGTGTATACATGTGCAGCTACATCCTAGCCTTACAGCTTCACAAGTATCGGCCGCGGGCGGACCGGCGACAGAACTCTGAGCTGTGGCTAGGGTTGCGTTATTGGGTCAGGAAGACAGCTTGCATGGTGAGCCTATCGTTTGACCCTGTCAGCTAGCTTCCCAAGCCCGTGACAGCTAACACTACGCGCACTGACATACTACAGGTGGAGTTACTGAATCAATCTGCTGCGACTTTCGGATCCCAGAAGGGCCAGAACGCCCCTTACACGTTGATGCCGTATTCATCATCCGAATTTCCGAACGACATTGTGTCCGCGCCTTCCCGTGGCTTGGCATCCATCTCAAAGTTATGTCGGGACAGGCACTTTGGCTTCACCTGACATGTTCAAAGTGGTTACATAGCGAGGTACGGAAGCAAGGTACCAGAGGCTCCGCCCTCGATCAGGTCTCGGACAAACGCGGCTGCTTGTCTGTTCCGAAACCCTGACTGTCTCTGACGTCGTCTGCTCTGGAGCTGGTAATGAGTATACTCAGGGATCTGCCTTGACGTTTGAGATGTGGGATGACGCCGATGCGGGCAGAGACCGTCAGCCGAATCGAATTCGGAGAGGAGAAAAGAATAGGCAGAGGTATGTACGACTCGCCGGGCTATCAATGCGAACTTTCCGTAAGTCAATGCACTTGTCAAATATTCCGATCAGAAGCATGCGGCCTCTTGTATTGAGGTGCCTTGCTTCCCGTCCGCTGCTGATAGTGAGCTTACGACGAACGGTCGGCCCCGCTATGATCGGCACACCCTGGGGAAAGTCGTACAAGCTTCAACAACGTTTGAGACGTACCGTACTGATCACAATTTGAGCTTCCGTCATTGACTTGACATTTAGATTATTTCATTGATGATGCTTTAGGTCCAACTTCGGGACGTCGGCAAGCGACAGCTGACTCGTGGTTCCGTCCGGGCTCGTGTACAAAAGGCTAACCTCGAGACCGACTAGCTTTCCATCTTCCACTACTCTTCTCTCTTTTCCACCACCATCGAATACAACTACATCACTCTACCTTGCAGCAATGCTATTCAAGTCTTTCATCACGGCTTTCGCTTTGGTGGGCACCTTGGTGACCACTACTGCCTCGCCTCTCCCTTCAACTGAGACTGGACTCGCCTCTCGAGACAACGAGGAGCGCGCAATCGGCAAGCTCATCTGTGCCCTCGGCCTGGTCGACGTCGGTGGCCTTTGGTACGTTGCTCCTGTTCCACTGCCAGACTGATGCTGACAAACTTCAGCTGCCCTTCAGACTGTGAAAACATCAATGGTCAATGCAAGCCCAAATCTCAATGTCGCCCGGATCAAGTCAAGAGCCATGCAGGTAATTGTGAATGCCCGCAGTGGAAGGAAGAAGTCAACAAGAAGGTACGACCTAGCTTTTCAGTGCATTGGCTGACTTCAGTGTATGGACAAGTGCCCGCACGAACAAAAGCGCAACCACGAGGGCCACTGCGTCTGTGAGGACACCAACAAAGAGATCTACAACGACAAGGTTTGTTCGGTCTTGAATCTTGATCATACGCTGACGTTACTAGTGTGTACCCAAATGCGGCCACGAGCAGAAGCGCAATCACGAGGGCATGTGCATGTGCGAGGATTCGGGCAAGGAGCTTGTCAAGGGCATGGTACGTGCGGCTGTGGCTGTGGTTCATGTGTGGAAATAAACTGACTCGGAAGTGTGTGACCAAGTGCGGTCACGAGCAGAAGCGCAACCACGAGGGCATGTGTGTCTGCGAGGACAAGAAGAAGGAACTCGTC